>ML779586.1:974573-992749 GCA_009831015.1 Picea engelmannii | reverse complement strand
TCATTATTGTTATATTATGAAAATGTTATAACGGTTGATTTTAGCTTTAGCTTGTCAATCATATGGTGTTTTCATACTGTTAAATGTTATATGTTGCCCATAATTTCTTATTCCATTTTTTATGTGTGATCAATCAATCATTTTATTATTATGGAATTTATTTCTATTGTTAAATGATGGATAATATCAATACCCAGAATTGAGTTTTCTTTCGTTCTTAAATATTGATTATCTTAAGATCACACGATTTTTAATTAGTTGTCTTCCTGTTGTTATTAATTTACTCCAATATCAAATACTTCTTTGAATGTATTCCGGAAGTGCTAGTATTGTTCTGTTATAGGTTTCCCTTAACAATAGTACATGCAGGAACTCATACAACACAGAAAGATAAATACCAGTTTCGTTGATTAGCGACAGGTTATTATGTGTGTTATTTAGTTAAGTTGTTTATGAATGAAACAATGAATGTATGGTTAAGCTTTGACTATCCACATGTTCATGTTTCATTAACTTTTTTGCAAGATTCTTTAAATTTATAAAAGAAAAAAAGAAAAAAAAATTATATGCTTCCTAGAAGCAATCATTTTTCCATAGATTTTCGTAAGTTTCGATTAAAACTTACATCTTGTAAATCATGTAAATAAACGAGACTTGTATATCTTCTAATTAAATACAACTACTATAATTACATTTGAATATATGTACATATATATAGTGTGTTTAGTAATTAGTTAGTTATTTCTCTCTTTTATTCGTTTCTTTTAGGATTCTTAGATTGTCTAACGGAGCCATTAAACGCGTCAAAACAAGTTATACCAAACAACTTGGGTTATTTAGACAACCCCGAACCAGACTCGTTTTTCCAGTTGACAGATGGTCAATTTCACCTGTCAACAAGTCGCCAGGTGAATTATATGCAGAATGGGTGTGTCCAGTCTTTGTTCAGCATCAAAGACCAGAGATGAACTTTATGTCTCCCACCAGGTGTAGCCAGAGGCACTGCAATAGAGGCATTACCAGGTGGAATCACCTTAGAGGATTTTCCAGGTGCAAGTGCAATATTCAATGGTTCAGATGTCTAATGCAGTTTCAGAATCATAAGCTCATTGTCATTCTACCCAAGGAAAATATTCAACTTCATCCTCGACAACGACGCCAGAAATGTTAGCACCACAAGTCACTCCTGGATTGCAGCAAGAGTAAGCCTGATATCGATCAGTTTGTATGTCACAATTTTATAAAAGGGGTGATCGACAGAGAATGAACTCGGAACAATATCACTTTAACTCAGAACCCTGGACTAGGCTATGCATCAACAGGTGAGGTCTTATTCTAAGTTTAGTTAGAAAGTTGAGCTTAAAATGAGCAGGAGGAAGACTGGGTGAGAGGGATGGGAAAGACTGTTATGGGCATCAAACCTTCTAGCAGCTTGGAGAAGAAAGAACAAAACACTGAAATGTGCCAGGATGACACAGTTACAGTAACACCGTGATCAAACCTACATCACAGTGGCTACTGTAAAAACTCGCTTGAATCTTCCAATGAGCTACTCAGGGTAAGAGGGAGAAAACACAACATAATAAATTGATTTAAAACTGGTGAAAACACTGTCATGATCAAACATACATCACACAACATAATCACCCTCGACTGGACCTGCCAATTCTGAGTGTCTTAAAATAGAACTTACAGAGAGATGTAAAGAGGATGACTTTCATTAAACAAAAGGTCTCAAATACAATTGCATAACCTAGGAAAACTAGTGCTTCATCAAAAATTTACAGTCGAGAGCTTAGCTCTACCATCGATACCAACAAAAATGGAAAAATGCCTACATATACTGAGACTGGATCGGTTTTTCTGGGACATGATCATGTCATGAGATTAATTCTTGATGTCAAGGAGCTTCTCTGTCAGGCTGCACATGCAGACGTTGAGAAGGCTTCCCATGTTGTCTTCTGATGGATGTGATCTTTGTCAAAAAGGATTGACAGTCATCTCTATGCTTGGCTTTTCCCGACTTTCCATTTAAGGGAGAAGATGATGTCTCACCCACCTTCCGCATTTGCATTAATTGATTCTCAGGATCTGGAAAGGCTCTAGTCAACTTTGCTCCTACAGGATGTGGTGGTCTCCCTTTGGCTACTGCTACTTCATGGGACTGTTGTGAGGGGACATAGATGGTGGATGTGGATGGAGCTAACGAGGCTGAGGCGATGGCAAATACCGGAAGGCTACTGGGTATGCATGGGAGCTTAGGCACTAAAGGCATAGAGGCAATGTCGCACAAGAAGGTGATGTGGGAGCAGAATGGGAGATCCTGTGGCTGAATGAGGTGCGGGAAACTAGCTAAGGTGGGGGTGACAGGGAGTGTGAGACACATGGCAGAAGGTGAGTGAGTGATGGGTGAAGATGGGACAGGGATAGGTCAGGAGGATGATGAGTGGAGGACAAGTGTGAGGAATCGGCAACATACGGGGTGAGACCATCTGCCAGGGAGGACGCGAGCAGTGTGACACTTGGAAAGAGATGGAAGGTGGGAGTGATAAGGGGATAATAGAGGTGGTAAGTGGTTTTAGGTGGGAGGGGGTCTGACATCATGAGAGGGCAACATGATAGAAGGGGGTCTGCATTCAAAACCGCCTCATTCCAGAACCCCCCCCCCCCTCATTAAAGGCATAATGGAAAGGGGGGTCCAGAATCAATCCTTAGCTGCAGATCCAGGCGCCTCAATCCCAATCGTTCAGAATTTCATTGCTCATTTTGGACCCCCCCATTAAAGGTAGAACGACAGGGGGGGTCTAGAATCGGACCTCGTCCGTAGATCTGGGCACGCGGATCACGACCGCCCAAATCCATGCACTTTTTAAATCACATGTGCCCATGCGTCGTTTAGGATTGGACGACTGAGATCTTCAGTTGATGAATGGTACAGTTTATTTCAGGACTTCATGCAATGGGGATACATAATGTATCTCTTTCTTGCTTTCCCGATGACCAATCTGTGAAAGCGCGGATGCGTGCCATGTGTCCCTTGGATGGATGGTTTAGAATACTTCAATTCTTTCACTATGATTATCCTGAAAGGCCCCATCCTTTCAATATGACCCCGGGAAACTTCATGGCCCCAAACACCCGATGAACATCAATCTTGCCCTGGTGCTATATCCCCGCCATTGAGAACAGTCTTGGCCGGCTCGCTTGATTTTTAACCCAAAAATGGAATTTTTATGTGTGTTGTGCTTGGTGCTCATGGCTGCAGCCTTCAATAAACTCATTTGATGGGTTCTTGAGCCCCATTTCTTCACACTTTACAACACGGGCTCAAATCCGAAAGGGAACCCCCCCTACAAGAATTGGATATAACACCACCTACCACCGAAAACAACATGATGTATACTATCGATCCATGGGTGTTGTGTCTGCATGTGCACCGTCCTTCATTTCTAAATACCTTTATCAATATTGCGGTCCAAAACTAATGACTAGGGTTGAAATTAATGACAATAACCAATATTCCAACAAAAAAATCCTTGAAACAAGAATTAAGCAGTCGATAAATCATGCAATTACATAGTACCTTATAAAATGGAAGAACCTACTAGTGGAATAAGTGACATGGGAAGATGATTTCTTCATGATGAAGCACCTATGGTTAGTCAAGTGTTGAGGAAAATAATTATTTGAAGGGAAGGGGCATGTTAAGCCCTAGAAAAATCCCCTTGTTATGTATAAAACCCCCTATTAATCCCTAGATATTGAATTATTACATTTCTAGTGTTATATGTGTAGGTAAACTAAACTAGAACCCTTCATTGCACCCTTTCATCATAATTGTACCCCTTTGTCTCATATATATATATATATATATCAAGGAGAAATAGTATTAGGATGATCTTATCTCATTTCATATTGTATTTTGAATTGGATATATTGTAAACGAATGTTTTCCCCTTGAAGTGGACTGTAATTCATTGACTTTTTATCATTTTTAAGGCATTGGATCGTAACAAATTCAAAGAGTCTATTGGTGGAATAGAGTGAGCAAGTGATATTAGGATAAGAAAAGAAAACTCCATACCTCCATGGGCAATGCAATGATTCTACAAGAGCTTTGTAAGAGTGCATCTTGATGCAAAATCCATAAGTGGAGGTTGTAAGCATTTTTTATAATTAGATTTTTAATAACATTGTGAAGTTTTATTTTCCAAGAGGGTTTCAACTTTCTCTAGTCAAAATTCTTTGTCTGCTTTGATTCAAATGTGCATATGTTTCTGCTATTTCTGTTATGTTTAAATTTATTCCGAATTAGCTGAATATTGCATACAATTTCCCATATACAAAGGTACATCTTAAAAATAAATTGAGAATCTATAGTTAATTACATTGGGAGATTCTAACTCTCCCTCTAAGATACAGATTAAATTGGTATCAAAGTTTATTTTTTCTTGATTGTTGAGCTGATATCGTATGGTGAAGGCTAGAACTGCTTACATTGAGAGTGGATAGCCATTGTTGGAAGGTTTGAAACTCAATGGAGCTCCAAGAATCAACAAAATAAAGGAAGAATTTGAGACAGGCCCTGCTGAAGCAAGATTCATGAAGCTGGAGTCCAATGTGGATAGTCTATTAGATTTTTTATAGGGACTAACTTGTTTAATGGAAGGAAAGGAGAGAAATAAAACTCCATAAATTACAAAGGACAATAAAAGAGAGCGAGATAGTCCCAAGATGGATTGAAAATGATTCTTTAATGAAGAAGAAAATTGTTGTTCTTCCAAGAATCCATTTAAATTCAAGGCCAAGGTATATATCAATCCTTATGATGGTCATATGGTCTGATAAAATTTGAACAACTAGCTAAGGTAGCTTGAAGTTTATTTTAGTTTTTATGGGTTTTATTATGCAAAGGAAATCTATTTTTTCTTACTAAAAATGGAGGGTTATACATTGCTATGGTGGGAAAGTTTTTGACCAAAAATTGGTCACCTATATTTTCCCGTTCCTGGAATAATAAAAAAATTGATATAAAAATAAGAAAAGGTTTGAATGATTATAAGTTCATTTAGTAGCTCTCATTCTCATCTTCGTCACGCATTTCACAGATTCAAAATATGAGTTCATATGCTCAACATATCCATGTTTTCATCAAACCGACAAAAAATGCTTCTTCCATGTGAAACCATGACCAATTTTTCAGAATCACATTCAATTCTTGGAACCATGCCATGTTAAATTTCTCAGAACCATGTTCATAGTTTTGGAACTTATCGCCACAATTTTTCTTATAACTTCTCTTATATTTCCATTCCTACACATATCTACTCTTCCTTAGATTATTTTTCGATTTTCCTTACACAATTCTTCCTCTCCTATTTTCCCACACTTAGTCATCTCCTCTCCTCTCCTATATTACAACTCCTTTATACTTAGTTTTATTTCAAATTCTTTTCCTCACACTACTCCTCTCTTCTCTCATACTCTACACTTAGATTTTCAGTCAACACCACCCCCTATTCCATACTTAGATTATATTCATGTTTTATTGGGTTCATGGGTTCATATCACGATGGGTTCATAACCTTCACCTCCCTCACACATGATGTGCATCACACACCACCTACATTCCTTAGCCATTTTCCCTTATCCCTCCTCAATCTTTAGCGAGTTAATCATTCAGCCAGACTCATGTTATCCCTCATCCCCCTCACCTCTCTCATAATCGTCAACCCACCTCTCTCTCCTCCCCTTATCTCTCCTACCTCATTTTCTTCATCTGGTTCATGAGCACCCGACTTTCCCCTTCCTCACCTCCATGAACCCGCCATGATTCCCCAATTCACGACCCCCTAAATTCCGCTACACTCAAATTACTCTCCCCCTACGTCATCTTACATCACTTTCCCTACTCTGCTACCCACATTCCCCCCCCTCCACCTACACCATCCTCACCCTCTCTTGTCCACTTTCTCCCCATACTTAACCATATTTTAAACAAAATCCAAGAATTATCAACCAATCATATTACTCCACCTTCCAACCACTTATCTTATGATACATGGCAGATAAATATTGGTGATACATGGCAGACACATGGCTTACTCCACTTACCAACCACTTATCTCATGACACATGGTGGATAAATATTGGTGATACATGGCAGACACATGGCAAAAAATTACCTCATGACATGTGGCACTTCATGATGAGCCATCAGGCAAAGTCACGTGGTGACATGTGGAAGCTGACTCATCACTATTGGGCATTGACTGGGCATGGTTGGAGGATGATTAGCTGGTCAAAATATTAATTAATTAATTAATTTTCTAAGGGGTTGAATTCTCAAATATCCATAGTATTCTCTTATTTCTTACTAAGTATATAATATAGTTTTCATTATATACATTAAAATCTCTTAAAATACTATGCATGTGGGATAAGTATTATGAACAAAATTCAAAATTTTAATGAGGACAAATTTAAAATGAAGGGCCCAGATTGCCCCATGAAGATCAATCAATCACTGTTGAGTCTTAATATTTTGAAGGTCATATATCGATATCTAGGAGTTAGAATCACACAAACTATACCTTGTTGGAAATATATTTTGACGAGGAAGATGATGAAATAGGTTTCAAGGGTTGAAATTGGCCATAGTCGTCTCATAAATTGAAATAACAGTCAACAATATTTTCATGCTATGATGATAAATCTGCTTGACACCTCAACTTCACGAGCTCATATCTTGAGATACAGGAATCAAAATTATGCACATGAGTACTTGTTGGAAATATAAAATGATGAATATCACATATAAATTGGTTTCCATGGCTGAAACATTGAATATCAGATCCAGAATATCAAAACATAGTCTCCTCGTTAAAGGGGCAATTAATTAATTTTTTTCAAAATAAAAGTTTATTAATTTTTTATTTATTAAAAGACAAAAAAATGGACCACTTCAAGATACAAATGTTAATGATGAAAATTCATTAATTATAATTTATTTAAGAATTAATTAAATAAATTATTTCAAGAAAGAGAAATCCCTAACTACTCAAGAAGTTAGAAGAACCGGTTTCAAAAAGAAAAGATGGCTTCATCAAAAAAGGAGAGATAGAGAGTTATAGACAAAGAAGGTTTCATCACGAGCACAGAAGGTCGGAACAAAAGGATTTAGTCATTAATATGAAACCAAGATTTTGATCAACGAATAAATATCTCCATCTTTTCCATTCTTTTTTTTCTTCTACATTGATTTCTCATGGCTTTATGTTTGTATTTCTGAACTAAGCATGGAGTTGAGTCTCCAATGTTCTTTCTCATATTTTTCAAAGACTTTTCTTATATGATCATGGAGTATTTACAACCATGTATTGTTGAATTTTTTTATGAATAAAACTCCACAAAGAACTACTTCAGGGTTTTACTTTAATGATTTCTCAAATCTTGGGATCTCTGAGGATGAGTTTTTTGAAGTATTCTTATTAAATTATTTCAGTATTAAACACAACTCTTTTAAAGTTCTTTAATATGATCAAAATTATTCTCATTTTTCTTTTGAGAAGACATGGATTTATACTCTATTTGTATATGATTTATAAGGTTGTATATATGATGTTGAGCACAAATATATTATGATATAAGCCTTCCTTCAATCTTTTAATTGTTGAGAAGTAATTTGTTGCACATAAATATCAGATCAGGTTATTAAAGAACCATTCCATGTACAAATGAAAGAAATAAAGATATATGGTTTTATGTCTAATCAATCTCCCTAATACAATATATTCAAGACATATATTTTAACCAAAGAGGAGTACCATCTCTATAAAAACACAGGGGGATTCCTATCCTTGTGAGGTTTCTTTTTTTATCTTAACCAATTCAAACATCGACAAAATATTATGCCAAAAAATGATTCTTACCAAGAAGAAGCATGGAGTTGATTGAGAAGAATTTAAAACCCTCGTCAAAAGCTAGTTTTACCCTATAGGTTAAGAGGAAGTGCAGGAATTTATGTGGCACTATTTGAGACAATGAAAAGAACAAAGTATTCAAGAATATATAACCAAATTTTCGAAGAAGTGCATTCAATTAGGCATTGACAAAGCTCACCAGAAGACTATGACAAGCTATATCAACATGATGCATAATCATATTAGGAAGTGTTGAGCACACACTTTTACTGAGGAGTGGGGNGTGAATCAGTATAAGATTTTTTTCTTTTCTTTTTCAAATGTTATTCAACCATAAGAAAACAATGAGATATGATATCTATTAACTACAAAACATGGAACACAAGATTTACGTGGAAACCCTGTTAGGAGAAAACCACAACACTTCTCTTTATAATTCTTTATAGGCACTGAACTATTGTTAAAAATATTTGTAGGCACCAACCTATTGGAGACACCAATCCTCATTGGTACAAATCCTGGTAGACACCAAGCTACTCTTACAGATATTCATAAACACCAATCTACTAGAGACACCAATCCCCGCCGCTAAGCACCAACTTAGCAATATACACCAATTTATTACAAATATTTGTAGAGATCAATCCCTACCGCTAAGCACCAAATTAACAATATGCACCAATCTCTTACAGATATTTGTAGACACCAATCCCCATCGCTAAGCACCAACTTGACAAGAGACGCCAATCTTTGAGTTGCACCAACCTCCATCGAGTCTATCTATTTCTACCTTCACCGTATTCTCACTACTTCTGCCTTTACTAGGTCTACTCACTTCTTCTTCCTTCATCAAGTCTAGTCACTACTTCTGCCTTTACCTGGTCTAACCAAAATTTGAATTTACAAATGTCATCTTTCCCAAAACTTGATGTTTTGGATCTCTTCCTAAGAACAGACTTCTACAACATGCCACGTATCTAACTTTTGAAATATGATTGTGAAATTTTTCCCTAAGGTACTTCTATATGTCTTCTTTTCTATTTGAAATTTTCATAGCTTGAAGAGTCCCAAAAAAGAAGTTATAGTGAAAATTCCAAACTGACCTATTTGAAATTCATCTAAAGACCATTCAAAAATCCTAGCTTTCATAGAGCATATATTAGAAATTACAACAAATGAAATTTTGAAATTTTTAATTGAAGTATTTCTGTGTGTCTTATCTATTCTTTAAAATGTTCACAGTTTGAAGAGTCCCAGAAAATAATTTATAGTGAAAATTCCAAATCAAACTGTTTGAAACTGATTTTAGGAGCATTCAGAAACCCTAACTTCTACAGAGAATATCTCAGAAAGTACAATGAACAAACATATGGAATTTGCACCTCATGTACATCAAAATAAGTTTTAGCAAAAGTGCCAAGCTGACCTATTTGAAATTGATTTCAGGAGCATTTAGAAACCCTAACTTCCACAAGACATATCTCCAAAAGTAAAATGAAATAAGGTATAAATGTTTTACAAAATATACTTAGAGATCTCTCCTCCATCACTTCAAAATTTTGAGGTCTGAAATGTCCCAGAAAATAAGTTGTCATGAAAATTCCAAGATTACCTGAAACTGATTTCACAAATCTTCTCTTTTGGAATAATATTCTATCTTTTCTCATCCATTTTTCACACACACACTTTCTCTTTTTAGAATTTTTCATAACCCTTCATCAAGGAACATGTCCATTAATTAAACAATTGATTCCTATTACCATGGGAAAATACCCCAAACCCATGGGTTTGAAACCACCATTTGACTTTTAATTTTTTCACATGCACCCCTTTTTTAATATACTATCTATCTATCTATCTATCTATCTATCTATCTATCTATCTATATATATATATATATATATATATATATATATATATATATATATATAACAATCTTGGAAATGATGTATGTATTGTAATTTTGTAAATACTTTAATTTCAATGACAATAATTCCAACAATCTCCGCCTATCTACAACTCTCCCAGGAATAGAAAGAATATCCCCATGTCTACCACTATTCCCCTTTGACATCAATGGAAAATGGATTCTTCCCTTGAACATGTGTTTTGAATTAAACACTTAGTGTCTTGATGAGATGGATATTATTCCCAATTGCATGCCCTTTAATTTGTTCTGATTGCAAAATTTTCTCAAACACGTTGAAACAACACTCCTGAAGAAGTATGAACACTGTCACAAAAAAAAAATGATAATTAGTCTCTGTCAATCCAGACAGTTTTTGTATCCAACATAAGCAATATTACATCTCCAACAGTAATCGAACATGGTTCAATCGGTCTCAACAAATCCAAGTAGATTCAACAAGAAACAATTGAGTCAACAAAAAGACATCAGTTGGGTTCACATATCAAAAACTTTAAGTATTCCCCCCTTGAGGGATCAATAAGTAGCAACAATAGTTCTTGTAAAAAATTCCAATCGACGGATACTCAGTTGAACGATTTGTCGTATCTGATTTCCTTCTGGGGCTTTCCTCTCATAAATCTAGACTTCTTTCCTTGGTCCTAAAATGAGAGAATCAGAATTGGCTATTTTATAGTAAGAGTCCAGTCGATTGTCATGTCAAGTCGATCATCAGTCCACCATTTCCAAGGAAATCATCAGTAAGTAAGAGGAATTCAATATGAATATACAACTGATGATACACAATGATATGAAGTCCTCAAATTGTTGGAATATTCACCAATACTAAGGGGGGGGGGGGTGAATCAGTATGAACACTTTTTACCACTTTTAACCACAATATATAAAATTCAAATTTATCAAAAGTATTCAAAAGTTTTTCATTAGCATTCAATATATCATCAGCAATATAAATCAACAATACATACAAGTAACCACAGATACACAATGCACAAGAATTTACGTGGAAACCCAAATGGGAGAAAACCATAGAATGATTTCTTATATATATATATCAAAGATTATATTCACAAGAAGCACCAAATTCCAAATTCTCCAACATTAATTGGAAGGAGGCACCAACCCCCTGATTTACAGGAACCACCCTGAAGGAAGCACCAACTCCTTAAGTTCTCCGGCACCAACTGGAAGGAGGCTACGACCCCCTGATTTACAGGAACCAACCTTAAGGAAGTACTAACTCCATGAGTTCTTTGGCACCAACCGGAAGGAGGCTATGACCACTTGATTTACAGACACCAACTTGAAGGAAGCACCAACTCCCCGAGTTCTCCAACACCAACCAGAAGGAGGCTACGACCCCCTTTCCTTGAGTTTAGGGATTCTTGAAATTTTTTGTTACAACCAATTTACCCTTTTATTAATGAATTGCAACCAATTAGGGGCTTCTTAACCCATCTTGCAACCAATTAGAGGCTTCTTAACCCATTTTGGGGGCTTCCAACTTCATGACCTCATAACTCCTCATTCGTAAGGAACTACGTGATGTTCCACCTACCATTGGAAATGAAATGATAAGGACTATCCATCTACACGTGTGTTACCTGCATTTACACTGTCCTTCATGTCATTATTCATAAAACAACTTCAAGCTTCATGACCACACCTATGGGGATTCTTGTAGACTTCTTGAAATTTAAACATTACATATATTGACATCAACCACTCTTATTGACATAAATGATGACTAATTCACCATCAATATCGACCACTTCTCTAGGGCTTACAGACTTCTCCAAGGGTTGACATCAATGAAAACCAACTACCCAACAATCTCCCCCTTTTTAATTGATGGAAAAACCAATATTGATGACAACACTCATACTCCAACAGTCATGTTCCTCCTGTGACCATCACTCCTCATTAATTTTTCTCTCCTCATGTTTTTCTCTTCCCCTTTGACATCAATGGAAAAGGGTATCTCCCTTTGGGGTTTCTCCCTCTGTATTCATGCTTCTGTCCTTTCTCTTATGATATTTCTCTTTCTCCCCCTTTGATAAAAGGGAAAATCCCCTTGTCTGCATGTTGTTGATCTTTGTTTTTTATCTCTTTCTCTGATGATTTATCTTCCCTTAACTTATCTGCAAGATGTCGTGTAGATTAATGTAGGGATTCCCATATATGTTTCCTTTCCTCTCTTCTAGTGCTACTTATTTTCCATTGGTGCTTCCTCTTGTAATTCATTGACATATATAAAAAAATACTCATTACTTGATTTCTTCATTTACTTGTCATGTTCACTTGACCCTACTGTTCAATGATTTCCTTCTAATGATATAACTTTCTCTAATGATTCCAATTGTCAGTCCATTTTTATGCATATTATCCGATCCATGTATTTTGTACCTAATAAGCATATCATGAATCCATCTCTGTCCATATGTCACAAACGATCCATAACTCTGTTGCTCAACTGTCCACAATGCCAACCCATATGTCACTGTACTATTATGAAGGTTTCTCTGCTACGAATGATCATCACATATTCATGTTTCTCAGACTAAATCAAATATTTCCACTGATTTACAAGATATACTTGAACCTATAATGAATATATCCCTTCCTGGAAAGGGTGTCGATGACATTCCTATGATATCTGCATGGGAACATTGATTCTCAATAGATCAATCTGTCATTTTGTACTTCTACCATCTGGATGCTATGAATTTGTCTCTGAAAACACTTCAAACTGTTCAAACGATAGTTCTCTTATATGTAGAGATGTTGCTTAGACTCCCCCCATTCAATATTCATATTTACTAGGATTCTCCAAGACGGATGGATCAGAAAAATACTCATTCTAATGTAGATTAATCTTCCTCTTTGTCTGTAGAATCATCATCTTTATAAACTCTAACTTCTTTATTTTCTCCTGTGGATTCATTATGATCTTTCACTACAATCCTTGATAGTACAATCTCTTGGGCTTGCTTCTAGTCTTCTTCTCTTTCTCGCACTACTGCAAATCTTTCGATCTCTGAGACATGTTATTTATTCACCTGCTCTTACTATATTTATTTTCTTCTCCAAACCTTCATGTATTTGACATTGATGTTTTCTTTCATGGAGGGATCTATCATGCTTTTACAATTCTGAGCTATGTGACCATAATTGTGGCATTTGTAACATTCAATGTTGTAGGGAGCCACACATGTATTTCTTGTCTGAACATTTATTTTATATGCTCTACAATCTATAAACTTATGTCCAAATTTAGTACAAATAAAATAATAACCATAAAAGAAACTTTCATACCTGGGAGTGAATGATCTTCTTTGCAGTGCAATTCTTCTAAATTCATGTCTCGGTTGATCACAATCTTCTCTTCTATTGATTCCTTCATCATGAGTGAAGATTCTTTCTTGTTTGAATGTGGAAGGTATTCTTGAATATGTATATGTATTATACTCATTCTTCTTTGATTCTTGTTGACCATGATTCCTTCCTTTGAGTACTTCTGCACAATTTTTACCCTTTTCTTCATTCTTCCTTTTTGACAACCTGGAGTGCTTCTCTTAAACTTTATTTACAGGCTATGTGGAACTTCTATTTACTTCAATGCTCTTGTTGTAATTTTCATTTTCCTTGCACGAGGCATCACCGATGTATCCAAAATCTGTTTTATCTAGTACTGAAAATTTCTTCAATTTCTTGTTAAGTTTTTCAACTTCTACCCTTAATGAGATGACTTCTTCTTCAAGCTTCTCACAATATTATTCCTTCTTCGTCATTTGGATCTTCATTACTTATTTTGTTCTCTTGTCTTCCTCAAGTTGAATTTTCAAGGAGATAATCTCTTCTTCAAGTCTTCTTTCTTGTTGACTGAATTTTGCTTCAAGATTGTTTTCCTTAAGTACTTATTTCTGCTCTGCCTCCTTTCTTAGTGATGCAATTTCATCTTCTAGACACTTCTTTTCTTCCAACTGATTTTTGTATGTTTCTTCAATCCTTCTCGCTTCTTCTACTTGAACTCCTTTAGAGCTTTGAACACCTTCCTTTAGCATGATCAATTCTTTCTCGAGTGACTTGTTTTCTTCTCTTTATTTCTTTAGTTCATCTAAATCACTAATTAGTTATGATTCAAGATCTACTATGCCTTCTTCACAATATTCTTCTTCTGAATTTGTCTGACATGATGGAAATATTTCTTCTCGTTCAGTTTTAAAATATTCTTTATTATGATCAGTATTATCTATCCCTGTGATAGGATAAGACTCCTCAAATTATAGATTATGTATCTTATCCCAAATCTCTTTGGATGATGAAAATTTTCCCACATTATCTTTTATCATATCAGATAATCCTTCCAAGATGAAATCCATTTCTAATTTGTTGTTTCTTCTTAATTCTTTTTTGGATGCAATCTTCGAAGGTTTCTTTGTGGTGGTGTATCTTGTAAAAACTGATTTCCAAATGCATCATAGCCCTGTGCATGTAAAAATCTTTTCATACTGATAGTCCACATCTCATAGGTTTCACCATTATGACCATTAAACTATGGTATTCCATTCTTATATGCCTTGTTTCTATTCATGATATACCTTCCAATGATTATATTGTTTTCTTGAAGGAAGTGACACTGATACCAATTGTTGGAATATTCATCAATACTGAGGGGTGGGTGAATCAATATGATCACTTTTTACCACTTTTAACCAATATATAGACTTCACATTTATCAACAATATTCAACAGTTTGTCATTAGCATTCAATATATCATCAACAATATACATCAACAATACATAACAAGTGATAATAGATACATAGTACACCACAGTTTACGTAGAAACCCAAATGGGAGAAAACCACATAATGCTTTCTTATATATATCAAAGATTAAATTCATAGGAAGAACAACTTCCAAATTCTCTAGCACCAACTAGAAGGAGGCACCAACCCCATAATTTATAGGAACCAACCTAAAGGAATCACCAACTCCACAAGTTCTACAACACCAACTAGAAGGAGGATATGACCCCCTAATTTACATATACCAACCTGAAGGAAGCACCAACTCTCT
The DNA here is from genome assembly GCA_009831015.1 of Picea engelmannii. Classification (NCBI taxonomy): domain Eukaryota; kingdom Viridiplantae; phylum Streptophyta; class Pinopsida; order Pinales; family Pinaceae; genus Picea; species Picea engelmannii. The sequence goes on along the minus strand of ML779586.1, from coordinate 977,819 downwards.
GAGTTCTCCGAAACCAACCAAAAGGAGGCTACAACCCCCTTTCCTTGAATTTAGGGATTCTTGTATTGGAGTTCTTCACACACACCTATGATTTATTTTTCCTAAGGTTATTCCTTGTTTAGTATTCATAATTAGTCATTATCTGGTCTCCTATATTTTAGGGGAGAATATTCCACCTGGAGAATATTCTCTTTCAATTGACACTTCAGTTTGACTAGTTGAGTTGAGTTTAGATGTTGCATTGGGATCATCACCATGCAACATTGGGATCATCACCATGATAATTCGACCTTGACTTGGTATCATCACTAGAGTGGCACATTAGCCTTGATTCCCTTAGTTAACTCCTCACTACTCTCTGTTCAGTCAGTTAACTGAAGACTAGTTGCTAGTTAACTCAACTAGGTGGCAGTTCACTCCCATAACTGCCTGAGAGACTAGAATAGGTGGCAATTCACTCCCGTAACTATTGGTGTGTGTCCAGATCACTCTAGACCACCACTATGGCACATTGGTTCACCTCAAGTTGAACTCATTGAGTTATATAGAGTATATCATGTGTAAATTATTCATTATTCACAACAATTAATGAAAATTCTTTCATTCTTTCTCTCCTTCTTCTTCTTTCTCCAATTCTCTCTGAAAATGTGTGTATCATTGTATATATATATATATATATATATATATATATATTCTTTGTATGTTCAAAAAATGTACATGGTATCAGAACCGACGGACTGCTAAGAAAAATCTACACCAATTTTTTTTGCAGGTACAAAAGATTGAAGACAACGAAAATATGGAATTCCAAAAAGAATCCATCCTTACACCTTACAACTATTTTGCATGGAAGGAGAAAATATCCATACATATCTAGTTCAAAGGGTTGTACAGGTTAACCATGAATGTATATTCAGAGCTGACATCAGCCATAGAAAAATACAAGTACTTAAATTGCATGGATGAGGCACTCGTAACAATTTGCAGTCTTATTTCTCCCGATCTCCTTTTTCTTATATCTTCCGGTAAGACTCCCAATGAAGCCTAGACCATATTGGAAGGGATATTTGGCAAATAGGATGAGATGAGGGGACACATGCTGGAGGTGGATCTTCTCACATTGGATCCAAAAATCTTTGAGAATATCCAAGATTTCTTTACAAAATTCAAGGATTTACTGTCGCAACTCAAAGCTTATGGGGTTGATAAATCGAAGGAGGAGAAAAAAATGGTTCTCACCATTCTCTCCAAGATTTGTCCTAAATTATTTGTATTCGTATCTACATTCCATACTTTCATATTCGCCTCTGGAGCCACCTGGAAGATGCCTTCTCTTGAGTACTTTATCAAACCCCTGACACAAGAGAAAACCAAGCGCATCAACATGGGCACAATCAAAGGCCCAAGGGCTCATGCACTCACTGTGCATGATGGAAGCCACAAATATCATAAATCTAAATATAAATATAAGAGGAAATCTCATGCACAAATGAAGAAGGAAGGGTACACAAAACCCTTCACTGATGCCTCCGAATCCAAAGGGGAAAAGGGAAGAAAAGGACAAAAATGCACATACTGTCACAAAGGATTCCATTTGAAATCTGCATGCACTAAAAAACAAATAGATCTGATGTCTCAAATAATTCAACAAAAAAACCTTGGATATCACATCCTTGAGGGTGCAGAGAAGAATAAGCCAGAAGATTCGAACTCCAAGAAAGGAAATTCTTGCCATGCCTTGATTGCCATCAACTCCTCTCCTGATTCTTGGATCGTATATTCAGGAGCATAAAATCACATGGCTTCCTTAGAAGCAGTCTATTCTTCATTGGATGCATGCAAAGGTACTCCTATTCTAATGGGGGACAACTCTTCTATCGATGTCATCAGCAAAGGAAGGACTGAACTCACCAATGGAAGCTTCAAGAACATGTTGCATGTTCCCAAAATTTCTATCAACCTTCTCTCCATATATCAGATGACAAATTCTGGAACTGGAAAGAAATTCATAATCAAACCAAATGTCATGGACATCTACGACATGCAAACCAACTCCAAGGTTTCTACCGGTGAGGTAAATCATCAATCTAGATTGTATACATTTTCTGAATTCATTGAACTTGATTATGCTTTACTGCTTACTCATGCTAATGAAAGTAGTAGGATATGGCACAAAGGGTTTGGACATTTGAATTTTAGATACATGCAACATCTTAGCAAGCACAGATTAGTTGATGGTCTGCCATACATCCATTTCTCCAAGGGAGTATGTTTTATAACCCTAATTTGCACTAAACATGCTTACCTGGCATCAGGCCATCTCATATTCCTTCTTTTCCAAGCTAGTACTGAACAACTCTTCTTAAAAACACCCTTTTTAAAGGCACACGCATGTTGAACCACTACAACCCATGTGTACACGCTAGCTGACCCACTACAACTCGTGTGTACCTACAAAAGCACAAAAAATGGAAAATTGTTGACGAAACACATAGTTTTGGGTAAGTTAACTAAACCTTTCGACCATGCATGTCTAGTCACTCGACCAAATACCTAGCTCCTTCTAGCCTATAAAAGAAGGGGTAGGGGTCCCATTTGAAAGGAGGAAACACATAGTAAAGAAACTCTACCCGAATTAACATTCCCCTTGCCTCAACCTTTTGCAACTGTTGTGTGAAGAGAAGCATATACAAAAGCAGTTGGAGCACAGTTGAAGAGGTGTTGAAGACTATATTTGAGGAGTAGTGGCTGATCTCACTATTGTAAGGTATTCTCATGAGATTAATAAAAGAAGTACTTTTCCCGTCCCTCCATATGATGTTTTCATTGTTTGAATATTGATTACATGTTGATTAAATCTCTAACCCATTAGTTCATAGATCAAATGCATGTGGAGTTCTTCGTTTGTCTTTTGTGAATGCAGGTCAACATTGGGAGGAGAATTGCAGTCGAAGATCGACCAAGCGTGAAAAGGGATCGACATTGAACATGAAAAATAAGGTACGACAACTTGATCTCTTTAACTTTGTGTTTGCATATGAATAATGGGGTTTAGGCATGGAATGATGGTAGAAAGTAGGAAGCTTTAGGTCAATTCTTCATGCATGATAATGTTGGACACACCTACCACACTTAGAGGGGGGGTGAATGAGTGTGGGGCTCTTTTTCCCAAAACTTCCCTCTTGCACAAAAACTCATCAATTAGCATTCAACATTTATTCATTACCCATTGTTGTCATTTATAAC
>ML779586.1:901281-920320 GCA_009831015.1 Picea engelmannii | reverse complement strand
TGTCTATTTGTTTATCATATCCATGTTTGAATGCTATGAAATGTATTGAGTTGTCCCATTGACCCATATTCATAAAACACAAAAACATTTTTACTTGAAGTTACCAAGCACCTCTGGTCTGCAACCACAGAGGGTTTCTTGGAGTGATAACAGGATGTATTCTCTTTCCTCCACTTCCTCCCTTATCCCACATAAAGTAATAGTAACTTGTTCCTCAGTCAAGCTAGGGATGTCATCCTAGACTGGTAGGTCTTCAGAAGGGGAGGTAAGATCTATTGGGTCTTCATGTGTATGAGGACTGACAACTGCATTTCCTTTCTTTTCCATGCTCCTTGTGGTTCTTTTACAAGGGAGTAATGGATTAGAGGTGCTCACAAGATTCATTTTCTTCTTTTTTGTTTGTGGAATGGTTACAGGGGATTGTTCTATAAAATATTCATCTTTATTTTCCGAGATATTCTTTTCTTTCCTCATAGTTTTTGTCTTATGACCCTTCTCCTCAAGTGCTACTGTTGAGGTCTCCTCCACTAATTTGGATTTACCTTTTAATTCTTGACTTTTAAAAATCCTATCGACTATGGAAGAGGGCCCTGCTTGTTTGCTAGCTTTATCTTTTTGGCTCAATGTTCTGGAGGATGATGGAGTTACCTTATCTTTCTTACCCTTTTTCTCTTGAGGTTATTTATATTTCTTTGGAGCAAGTTGGGCTCCCTCTACAGGTTTGTTTTCTGTCGGAAGGTGTTGAGTGATGAGGATTTTCCAGCTAATCCCTTGCTTCCTGATTTCATGTATACCTAACATCTTAATAAGACCTTGATGATAAATGCTAGTCTTCTCGGTTTTGGATAGGGATTTGACACCTCTTACCATCTTGTTCAGACTCATCCATAAAAAATATGGGAAATCAATTTCAGGACCTCCTTCAAAGTGTAACAGAAGCCTAATATGATAGAGGAAGGTTACAACATACCTGCCCTCATAAGTGAGGAATCATTGAAGACTAGCAAACAATGGATGATACTCTTCCTTGATATAGTTCCTAGGAATCCCTTTTTCCCAATCAGGGTGTTGATGGTCTTCCTTCATAAATCATTGGCACATTTCCTTGTTGATTCCTACCCCTTTAAAATACTTGGCTCCTCTGTTATGTAATCTCCTGGCTTCCCTTAAGGTTGCTTCATTGATTGTTAGCTGCAGAGTTCCTATGTGCACAATCTCTCCATCGTAACCCTGAATAAATGCTTGAGATACCTTCTCATGACAGCCTGTGAATTTCTCCAAAAATGGCATCCATCCCTCTCTAGCATACTTATCTCTACATAGTTGGAACTCCTTGGTCTCCTTATAAATCTAGAAGATCGGTTCGTGTCTACTCACAACCATCTTTATGAATTGTGCGTGAGAATCGGGTTTTGGCACAAGGGTTTGGTCAGCTATGAGGGTAAGGGTTTGGTATCGGATATCGCAGAGAGGAGTAGGCTTGGAACTAGAGAAAGGTTGGTAATAGCATGAAAATATGTTGAGGGTGTCGATAATTTGAACGGTGAGTTTAAGTAAGATGTTGCAAGGGAAAATTTAAGACAAGATGAGGCTCATCTAGATGGCTTCGCCACCCAGATAAGCCATTTCATTTATGCATGTTAATGCAATGATGGGGACGAGACATTGGGTGTCAGAGAATCATTGTTGTTTGGGATAGGTGATTGGACTTTTGAGTGGTGAATTTGATGTTGAATCGTGGTTCATGACATGAGATACGTTCGTGATTGCTTAAGAATGAAGCATGTTTGTGGCTCATCATTACTAGACATGCTCCATATTCACACTTTTGATGTGATTTTGCCTTCAATCATTTTCAAGTGCTTATGTGATGATAGGATTGATTAAGGTTAAGGATATGGGTATGAGGGAATTGAAAGTTAGGTGCATGGTTTTAACACTAAGGTCATAAGATCTAGTATACATTTTCATACATATTGTAGTTTTATAAGCAAAGGAAAATAAATAATACCATGTTACCTTTGTTTTTACCATTGTATAATCAATACCCATAGCATATGCGACTGCCTTTGTATTTGAAGCTTGCAAATTGTCAGAGTTCATCTTTTTATGATGGAGTTTTCTGGAAGCTTGGTACTGGAATTTCCCGTACTTCATGAAAATTCTTTATTCTGTGTTTGTCTTCTTTTGTGTCTATTTCTGTAGGGTTGTAGGGTGAACATGCTGGTTTCTGAAGATGAGATGTGAGTTTGGAAAAAGAGTTCTGAAAGATCTCTTTGACCCTCCCCCATGCCAAGGATGTTGCATATCCTTATGCAAGAAGATTCAACACCCTGTATCATAATGGAAGAAAAAGTTATAAGAGAAAAGAAACCAAATCAAATTCCAAAAGTACACCTAGCATATTATCACATGCCTAAAAATTGAAATTGCCTTTCTTTTGATGACTTATTGACAAGGGTAGAATTCAGCAGTGAAAACAGGGAGGTTTTTATATTTTTTCCAAAAGAACAAATCCAACCTAACTAGCTTCAGAGATTTACTATCATTAGATGTTATGGATAAATTTCACAGTATAAGTAGATTAAACTCCCTAGTTAGGGCTCCACTCTTAAGAATTTTCCTTCTTAGGTAATGTTGGCTTTAGATGTCAGACCAATAAAGTTGACTTAGGGTAATTCTCAAATGGACATTTTCTTGTAGTAATTATCTTGTTTGTTAATCTGGAGTTTGTATCTCATAAATGTCAACAGTGACCTTTGCTTGTAGTGTTCATTTTTTAGATGACAAAAGTGAATTTTTCAATCAGACAAGTATAGATGAGACATTTCTCAACCAAAACCCACTGTCAGCAAGCCTATTCATTACTCCAGTGGGGTAGTTGTGATAATTAGTGAGAGACATCCCTTCCCCGGGCAGAATGCCCCATTGCCAACAGGCATGTTCAGTACCCTGATGGGTTTTCCTAGTCATACCACAGACCGGTACCCGCTGCCAGCAGACCTATTCAGTATCCCGGTGGGTTAGTCTCTTAAACCCTTTTTCCATCAGAGGCTTCTTGTCCATAGTCACCTATTTCGGGTTTTATTAAAGAGTGTTTTTTTCACAGTGATAGGGGAGGCTCGTCTGAAAACCTTTTTATAGGATGGGATGGTATTGGGTTGGAAGGTACATTCTCTTATTTGAATGTCTTTAAAGATTTGTCTGAAGGAAAAATAAACTTATGTATGCACATTATTTATTTAGAGTGATCTAGATGTATAATTTTGTCTGAGTTTGTCCATAAGAGAATGACCTAAAGTGACCTTAGGGTACTGATACATCCTCTTCCATAAAAAATTTCCTAGTGTTCCCATGACAGAGAGTGTTCATATACTCAAATGTTACTCTTTAGTAAAGATAATCCAATGAATACTATTGAAGTCTAGTTAGGGTGAGATAGTTACTTGTAAGCTAATATATTTTTGTATCCCTTTAATCATGCTGAAATACTAGATAAAGGAAACCTCTAGACTTTGAAGCAGATTATGCATGGTTCTTTTAACAATCATAGGTAAGGATTATGTCTTCTTTGTCAAGCAACAGAACCAAAAGAAATTAAAATACTTCCTTCTAGCTAGCAACAGAACTAAAAGAAATTAAAAAAAATTCCTTTTAGCTAGCAACAGAACCAAAAGAAATTAAAGATACTTCCCCTCAGTCAGTAAAAGAACCAAAAGAAATTATTTCTTCATAAGGGCTTCCATTTGATGATGCATTCGGCTTCTTGGTTCCATCTTAAGTGGTTATTGCATGGCTTCATACTTCATATTAATTGACATAATATTTTGAAATATGCATAGTATTCCTTGTCAATTAGGTGATGTGTCCTGATAGTACCGTATAAGGACAGATTTCTAGTACCGAACCAGCACAGGACTGTTGGTACCGAACCAGAACATGATTTCTGGTACCGGAGTAGTATTGTTGGTACCGGACCAGAACAGAGTATTGTTGATGCCTACAAAATGATGTTTAGCAAGTTCGTGAAGGATCAAATAAATTATAGAAATCTACTTACAAAGATAAAATGCGGAAGTAAAACAAAAGGAGGTACGAATCAATTGTTACCTTCAGCTTATTAACAAAACACAATCCACAGCTATGTACAAAAGTTTTTAAAAGTAAACCAATCAATCAATGTGGATCAGTGGGAAGGTTTCCTTCCTTACTGATCAACTATATATCTGAATTCTGTAATATACGAGTCAGAAATTCCTCTTTTGACAGGGGTTTGTTATAAATTCTCAACCGATGACCATTCACAAGTAGTGGTGTCTGATGTTCATCAATTTTCTTTATCCTGATTGAACCATTATCATAGACCATGTCAATTTCATAAGGTCTCATCCAACGAGTAGTTAAATTACCTTTGAAGTTCTTAAATATGCTATCATACAACAGGGCCCAATCTCCTTGTTGAAATTTTTTCTTTTTGAGATACTTGTCATGTCATTTTGTTCTCTGCTCTTGAATGAGGGTGGTTCTTTGAAGTGCTTCCTGCCTAATTTTGTCCAACTCATTAAGCTGTAAGAGTCTTTCTTGTTGGGCTTCATCCAAGTTCATGCCAACTTGTACTGCAGCCCTGAAGGTTTTGATATGGAATTCTATGGGAAGAAGCACCTGCTTCCCATACACCAACTCGTAAGGTGTATGTCATGTTGTATTCCTCCAGGTGATTATATAAGCCCATAAGGATTCTAGTAATCTATTAGCCCAATCCTTGTGGTGTAGTTGTATTGTTTTGGTAAGAATGGACTCAATAACTTTGTTGGTAGATTATACTTGTCCATTTGCCTATGGATGGTAAGGTGTAGATTTCTTGTGTTTGATTTGGTATTGTTCTGTAATAGCTTTGACTAGATTAGAGGTAAATTGAGTCCCCTTATCAGTCACAATTTCTTGAGGTACACCAAATCTAGTAAAGATTTCATTAAAAAGAAAATCTACCACTAATTGTTCACTTGCATCTGGTAAAGCTTTTGCTTCAACCCACTTAGTCACATAGTCAATACATACAAGTATATACTTTTTCTTTTTAGATGCAGGGTTAATGGGCCCTACAAAATCTAATGCCCATTTCTCGAAAGGCTCAATGACTACTTGGGCTTGAAGTGGCATTTGGTCTCGTGTAGTAGGCTTACCTATTCAATGGCATTCATCGCAATTGGATACATAGGTTTTATCGTCTTTGAAAATATGAGGCCAATAATAACCAGATTCCAGAACTTTATAAGTGGTCCTCTTGTCTGTGAAGTGTCCTCCACAAGGACTATCATGACAGGCTTGCAAAATATCATGAATTTCATCTTCCCTTACACATCTCCTAGTTACCAAATCTGGTCCTGTTTTGTATAGACAATCATCGTGCCACATGTAGTTTGCACTTAGCTGAATTACTTTTTGTTTTTCTGTAGGAGACAATTTCTGAGGCATCTTCCCTGTCACAAGATAGTTAGCTATATCTACATAGCAAGGACTGAATGTAGAAATAGAAAACAAATTTTCATCAGGAAAGTTATCATCTACTGGTGCATTATCTCGCAGATGAATCATTCTAGATAAGAAATCAGCCACAATATTATCCTTAACCGGTCTATAAATAATATTGATATTAAACTCTTGTAATAATAACAGCCATCTTGTAACTCTAGGGTTTGTTACAGGTTTGTTCATTAAGAATTTGATGGTTGAATGCTCAGTGTGTACAAAAGCTTGATATCCTGTAATATAGTGTCTAAATTTATTGATAACATGGACTACAACTAACAATTCTTTTTCTGTGACCGTATAATTAACTTCTGCTGGGGGCAGATTTTTACTGACAAAGTAAATAGCATAAGGCATTTGATTTTCCCTTTGTCCAAAAACTGCTCCAAGGTCTGTGTCTGAAGCATCAATACAGATATGAAAAGAAAGGGACCAATTTGGTCCTCTTAATACAGGGGTAGTTGGCAATTTCTGTTTTAGAATCTCAAAAGATACTTTGCATTCATCATCCCAATTAAATTCGGCTTCTTTAGATAATAACTTGAATAAAGAGGTAGCTAAGCTTGTAAAATTCAGAATGAATCTTCTATAATATCCAGCATGCCCTAAAAAACTGTGAACTTCCTTTTGTGAGGAAGGTATTCTAATTTGTGTGATAATATGAATTTTTGCAGGATCAACTCTCATTCCAAAACCAGAGATGTGATGTCCCAAAACAATACCTTCAGTGAACATCATCTTTGATTTTTCATTACTTAGGGAAAGATTAGTTTCCTTACACCTAATCAAGACTTTTTCCAGACTGGCCAAAGCTTCTTGGAAGTCATTTCCATGGACTATAAATTCGTCCATGTAAACTTCTACACAAACGTTGGTCAAGTCAGAGAAAATGGCTAGGACATCCCTTTGAAAAGTAGTTGGGGCATTGCAACGTCCAAAAGGAAGGACCCTATAAGCATAGTTTCCCCATGGGAAGGTGAAAGTGGTCTTCTCTTGGTCTTCGGGTGCTATTTGTATTTGGTTATAACCACTAAACCCATCTAGGAACAAAAAATACTTCTTTCCAGACAAGGTATCCAACACTTGATCAATAAATGGTAGGGGAAAACAATCCCTATGGGTGGCTTTGTTCAAATCCCTCAAGTCTACACATATTCTCCACTTACCATTTTTCTTGGGAACTATGACAAGTGGAGACACCCATTGACTATCTAAAATGGGGTATATGAGATTGGCTTGAAGGAGTTTTTGCAATTCTTCTTTTACAATATCTTTGAGGGATGGATTCATCCTTCGCTGAGGCTATCTAACTGGTCTGATTTGGTCATTAGTGTAAATATGATGTGTGCATGTGTCAGGGTGAATGCCTTTCATGTCTGCATAATCCCATGCAAAGGCATCAAATTGTCTTTGGAGCATTTCAATTACTTGTGTCTTTCATTCTGGTTCCAAACTAGAGTTGATATACAAAGGTTTTCCTAGGCTAATATCAACAAGTTCAGTACTTTCTTCCTTCTCTAAGGAAGCTGGTGATAAATTATATAATTGAGTGATATCAGGCTGCCAAGTTTGTTGAAATTCGGAACTAAAAATGTGTGACAATTCTGCAAAGAACCTAGGATATTCAATGCAATTTGTATCAGCCAAAAATAAACTTAAGACTTGTTCATCTGATTATTCTTGCATTCCTCTTACTTGTTCAAGTGTTAACAGGGGTCTGATGCAATCTTCCTCTCCATAAGGGTTTTCTAGCCAAACAGGGTTTTGGAGCATCTCGATTCTTTATCAGTCCTCGTCAAATCAACATGACTACTATGAGAAAAACTACACCTGGTCCATTCACCACTAGCCAAATTAGCATGGCCCCATGAGTGAATGTATCATTCTCCCTTGGTCAAATCAGCATGACCAATTTGGGAGAATGTATGCCCGATCCTGCTGAGTGGAGAAACATCAACATCCTGAGCCATTCACCACTAGCCAAATCAGCATGGCCCTATGAGTGAATGTATCATCCTCCCTTGGTCAAATCATCATGATCAATCTGGGAGAATGTCTACCTGATGTTGCTAACTCAAGAAACATCAACATCCTGGGCCATTCACCACTAGCCAAATCAGCATGGCCCCGTGAGTGAATGTATCATCCTCCCTTGGTCAAATCAACATGACCAATCTAGGAGAATGTCTTCCTAATGTTGATCAACAATAATATGGACACATATGCCATGAACCATCTTTTTTTATAATCAACGCCACTAATGAAGAGAACAAACTTTGGCTAGGTTGAATGATGTCATCTTCTAACATTTCCTAGATCATGTGTTGAATCTCACTCTTTTGGGCATATGGATACATGTAAGGCCTAATGTTAGGTGGTACACTTCCTGGTCGCAAATGAATAGCATGGTCATGATCTCGAGTAGGTGGAAGACCCTTAATCATTTCACCAAATACCTTGGAATAATTGTTGATAACTATTTGGAGATTTGATGGAGTAGAGGATATAGATGTTTGAACATCAATTGAGCACAATTGTGCAATTACACCCTAGTGTCTCTTTTTGAGTAATTTTATCATGCTATTAGAGCTTATCACTTTAGAGGGTTTCCCTTGGATACCTCTAAGCTCAATTTCATTGCCAACTCAGAAAAATCTCATGAAAAGATCTTGAAAATTAAGGCCCATTGTAATGTCCCCAAGGTCGAGCCCTATTGTAAATCATGTCTATGAAGTATAAAGCTTGCATTATGAATTGTAATTATGTTTTATAGGCCGGTGAGCCAAGTCATATAAGCTAGTGGGCTTATGTGTTATTAGGCCAGGGAGCCTAAGTGTTGAAGGCCAGGAGCCTGATTTTTTTTTTGTACATGTAATTATGCACAGTATTAATACAAAACATCTCTACATGCGGACCGACCACGATGAATGAGTGATGGGGGACTAAGCATCCACAAAGGCTGGGTAAGGGAGAGGGGGCTAAGAGGTTGGAAGAGGGGCTAAGTTGAGGGGGCTTAAACCCTTGAGAATAATATTAAATTATTACTATTCTAAAGCTGTGTAAATGTGATGTTTTATCCTATGTTCTTTGGAAGGACGAGTGACTTCCAAATGGGAAGGAGCGAGCTTCATGGGTGACAAGTGTCAAACCAAGCGCATGCAGTTAAAACTGTTGAGTTGAGCCATGATGGGGGTTCCTCCTCCATTCTATCTTCGGTTGTCTGAACCGGGAATCCCATATGACCTATGAAAGAATACCCTCACGCAACTTTGAAACCAAAAAAGGCCTGTGTTGATTTCTGGAAGAGCCGGTACACCCTCTGTCAAAACCGTCGAGTCTGTGTTCGACCTTCATGTGGATTTCTTATCACGCATCCCCAAAACCAAGAACCGTGAGTCTGTTCTATATGGATGGTTGGGAAAAAACCGAATGTCCCATAATTGTTGACCCTGGTTGGGTTGAAGCGTCTGTCTGTCATCTATTTTGGAAACCTGTGTTTGTTGTCCCAATTGATTGTGGCAGCCACACAGTTCTTGTCTGGGTGTGGTTTGTTGTTGTTGTATGTGAGGGAGGTGATTTTTTTTGAAGAGGCAAGTTTTACCAAGCCTGTGAGTGACTCTCTCCAGGTGAGAGAGTGCACGGAGGAAGGAGAGAGCTCTTGGAAGGAACCCTGTAGCTGCCACAGAGCTCGGAGATTTCTGGTCCGGTCTGTTGTTGAAGCCCAAAGCAAGGGAGGTTAGCAGCCAAAGGACTGTCTAGGTGATAGAAAAGGTGTATACTCCTGGGGTGGGACAAGCATGTGGGGAAGGAGAGTTTGTGGGCAGTGGGCATAAGTGGTTCCTGGGAGAGAATCCTCTTTCTTTTACGTGTATTCTTCCTGTAAACCTTACCTAGCCTAGGATTCCTTACCCGGTGGAGCTTAGTCCCAACTCGAGGGTGGCCTACTGCTGAGAGTGATGAGCAGCGTGATCTAAGGCTGGGAGGTTCGTGGAAGGTCTACACACAGTTGGTGGTGCATGACAGTTTCAAATATAAGTGTCACTATGTTTTGTAATTCTTTAATTAATTAAATTGCATACCTGTGATTCTTGCAATGTTATCACGTATTTTGTTGTGCATATGAATTATTGTTATTTCCATTAACTATGAAATGCTAGCAATAATTCTATGTTTAACTGTAATTAAGCGTTTTAAGTTCATTAGAATGCATAATGTGTTCCAGAAGTGTTTTTCCGCGTAGTAGCGTTGGCCTGGCCGTGGGGTTGATGGCCGGAGGCGTTACACCCATTGTTCCCAATGATTGTAATCATTGGACCCCTAATACAACATCAACACCACCCATGTAGATGGAAATCATGGAGCTATCCAAAAAAATACTCCCCCATGTTAAGCTTAATACTATGGCATTTCCCTGAACAATTTATAATACCTCCATTTGCAATCATTACTTGAAATTCTGATGTGAAATATACAAAGAAATTGAGATCTTTTACTACCTTGTAATTGATGAAATTGTGGGTACTGCTAGAATCAATCAATATTGTTACCTTTTTCTTTCTGATGTATCCTTGTATCTTGAGGGTTTGTGGAGTATTGATGTCGAACAATGCATGACAAGATATTTTTGGAGTAGTCTCTTCTAGAACTAGATCTTGTGGCGGTTTTAATTCATGATCCTCTTCATCTTCACAATCTATGTAGAATAATTTCTTCTCACTGCATTTATGCCCCTTACTATACTTGTTGTCATAATTGAAACACAGTCATTTTTCTCTTATTTCATCCATTTGTTGAGGTGTTAACCTTGTCGGTTGAGGTACATTTGTCTTATGAACCCCAAAATGATCTATGCTTCTTGTGTGTGCTCCAATGTTAGACTTGTGTGTAGCCCTATTCTTGGCTTGAATATGATGAGCAGATTGCATAGTTTCCATAATATTTATAATGTGTCTTAATAAAATCTCATGTTTAATGTCCTCTTTTAATCCACCCATGTAAGCTTGCAACAATTGTTCATCACTTATGTCATCCACCCTTGTGGCCAATACCTGAAATTATGAATTATAATCTTCAATATCACCTAAGTGCTTGATTCTTATCAATTAACTAAAGTAGTCATGTTCCCAAGATTTCTCATAAATTGTTTTTTTAAGTCTCTTGTAAATAAACCCCAAGTATAATGATAAAAAGGGGGTGCCTTTTTACTATCCAATGGTACCATTGATATGGTTTTATCTCAAAGTTCAAAGTTTCTATGTGAATCATTTTCTTATCATCCATAATATTATGTAGTTCAAAATATTATTCTATTTGGTTCACCCAAGTAAAGACCTATGATCCATCAAACTTTTTTAATTCAATCTTGGGAATGTTGAATTTAGGACCCCCGCCGTAATTAATTCTGCTATTAAAGTTAAACCCACTAAAAATTTGTTTATTATTGATAGGTTGTTCAACCTTAATACTACCCTTATTTTCATGAGTTCCTTGCATTTTGATATCTCCTTTAGGGAGTCTCTCATCTAGAGCCTGGGAGACCAAGGAAGACAAGGAATTTTGCAATTCCTTCATGGATTTGTGTAGTTCTACTTTATTTTCATCCATCTTATTATTCTTCTTATTTTCCATTTCATCCATATTTCTTTTCATCTCATTCATATTTTGATCCATTTCTTGAATTTGTCTTTGTGAATTTGCCAACTCATCCCTTCTTATTGACCTAGCACTCAACTCATTAAGTTGTTCCTCCAATTTGGATAGTTGGTTATGTATGTCCTCATTTCCTTCTTGATTTATAGATGAGACTTTGGGAGGTTTGATTGGTGTTGACATATTTTTTGGACCCATGTAGAATACAAATAATAATACTCGGTTTTTTCATCTTTATCACAAATTTTGAATCACCAAAAATAGATTTTCCAATAAAAAGTTATGTCAATTGCAAGTTGCATACCTTTTAAACTCTTAATTTGGAGTTTGTTCTCCTAGTCGACCTTCCTTGTGTATTTCTGCAATCTCGACTCTTCTTAGTCTTCATTTTTGTCCTGTAGTACTCTGATATGTCCTCTCTGCAAGGCCACAGGTCTGACCAAAATTGGATGTGCCAAGTAGAAGTTAGGGTAACTTTCCCAAACCTTTCTGATTTTTGGCCTTTCAGAGAGAAAACTTGTACAGAATGTCATGCACCCAATATTTGATATCTAATTCGAAAACTTGTACCAGAAATACTACAGACTGTCCTCTTTCAACTGCAACTAGTCTCACTGAATTTGGATCATCGTTGAAGAAGATATGACAATTTTAACCTGAACACATGTTTGAGACTAGTAATAGGACTAGTTAAAAACCCTATCTTCCACAAGGTGTATCTCTGAAAGTATAATGACCCAGAAGCTGAAGGTTTTACCACAAATACCTTGATATGTCTTTTAAATAACCTGCAAGTTTCTCTTTATGAATCGTCCTAGAAAAAAAATTATAACAAAAATGCTAAGATGACTTACTTGGAGAAGAAAAGCCCTAGGATCAATGCTCTGAAACCAAATGTTATGATCCAATGCCTGAAAAATGATAAAAATTCAATGAATTACAGTTCACTTTGAGGGGGAAACTTTTTTTACAATATATCCAATTCAGAATATAATATGAGATGAGATAAGATCATCCTAATACTAGGTCTCCTTAATATATATATATATATAGGAGACAAAGGGGTACAATTATGATGAAAGGGTGCAATGAAGGATTCTTGCCAACCTACACATATAACACTAGAAATGTAATAATTCAATATCTAGGGCTTAATAAGGGGTTTTATACATAACATGGGGCTTTGTCTAGGGCTTAACATAATCTTTCTCCAAGACCCGCCCTCTTATTTTTCAGCATGAAAACACCCAAGAACCATTCATATTCTCGTTTTTTCCATTAAACCATTCATATTTTGAAATTCTAGCTTCTAGCATCTGCAAATTTTAGACAAAAAATGTATTTTGGCTATAACTTACAAAACGTAGCTATGTTTTTCTTCTTCTTGTGCTCATTTTGAATCTAACCGAAAATGCTACAATTTTCCTTCTTTCACCAAAGGCTACATCTGTATGGATTTTACATGGTTTTTTCTGTACGTTGATGGTTCATGAAATTACAAAATTCATATTTAGATCAGAATTAGCAGATCTTGAACAAGAAATATTCTTTTGCAGTAAATTAGAGAATAATGAAAAACATATCAAAGCAATCAATGAATTTCAGCAGTTCAAGGCAGATGCTCGGGAGATAGTCCTGACATTGGTGCCCTTTTTGCAAGAGTAAAGTTATCTCAAGGACAAGAACCATTGTGATCTGGTGTATCACCACCTCTTTTTGTAGTTTGATCAACCCATCAACCTGTGATCATGCTTGGAGCGTGCCAACCCTTTTGGTATGCATTGCGCCAGAACTTAGAGCATCCTACACAAGACACATGTTGCACTAGATTATGGACCTGACAAGGCATCTTAGTATGCATCCTGCATGCAATATTTGTAATAGTCATAGATAATTAATATAAATGAATTCATATTGTATTTTTGGATTTGAGGACTAAGGACCCTAGTTAGATTCCCCTTATTTAATTATATTACTAATGGAAATGGATGTTCCCGTTGTTCCCTTAGTCTACATCATGCAATGATATGAATGTTTATGTTAAGGATGATGAATTCTACTATGGTTTCTAGAACATTATGGGGTTTTAAGCAACAACCCTCTTAGATACTTCAGATAAGACTCTATCATTTTAAAGTAATGAAAATGTCAACGCCTTTAATGGAATACTAGACTACAACAATTGTTGGCCCCCTAGAAGAACCCATGGTCGATGTTTAGCACTAACATTAATTATGAACTGAAA
Source organism: Picea engelmannii (assembly GCA_009831015.1). Lineage (NCBI taxonomy): Eukaryota > Viridiplantae > Streptophyta > Pinopsida > Pinales > Pinaceae > Picea > Picea engelmannii. Next base: position 906,897 of record ML779586.1, on the reverse strand, counting down.
GTCTTGTCATGGTTTGGCATATGATAGGGCTAATTGGGGGACCATAACTTCAACAATATGGTGCATATAACAAGCAAATCATGAGTGTGTCAAGTGTTTTTAGAACTTTAAAACCTTCAAATCCAAGCCGCATTGTGATAAAGGAGCACAAATTGTTGTCCAAGCTAGCAATTTATGAACTCTCCATTATTGCTTCTTAGACTCCTAAAGAGAATTTGAAAAGGTTTCTACCAATCTCTTACAAAGTGACTCAGGTGCATGTAAAACCGAGAAAATGAAATTAGGGATCTATAGGAATCTAATTCAAGGTTGAGGTAACCATACCGACCTTCCCTGTAAGATTCAAAAATCTAGCCAAGTGAGTTTCGATTGTCTTTTGAGTTTTCTAGCAATGGGGACCAATGTTTTACCTAAGATGGCCTTATGCTAAGATGCATGCTAAGATACGCATTGGTGCTATCATTATTCAGTGTTGAATTTTGAAGAGATGCTTCCAACCAATCGGGTAGATGAAGATCTTTGTAGGCAAAAAGACTCACAGATTCACTAAAGTTAACTTTGGTACCTGAGGCAAAACGACTTCATGTATTATTTTCATTATAGTCTAGAGAAACTTCAAAAATTTTCCATAAAAGAATGTTTAGGATTGAATTCTTAAGTCTTTATAACAGAGAATCGGTATAAGTGTCCAGAATGATCAAACGCAAAAAATCAAGAAAATAATTATCATTACAAATTACCTTGATGACCACAGAGATGTTAATATGGCTTGCATTAATTACTTTTAGCCTTTAGTGTAGTGTCCTATCTAACAGAACCTAGAATTAGTTAATTTAACATAATAGATAACCTTGATATTTATAACTTATTTTATGATTCTTTATTCAACAAGCTAACAACTAACAGTTTATGGTTCAGCAAAGCAAATTATAATTGAGCAACCCGATATACAAATCATATATATAAAAAAAAACATACACAGCTTAGTAAAATAGTGAACCATCATATCGATAATGACATAAATACCTCTCAGTGATGTTGTTTCCCCAACTCCATCAGTCCTCACTGCTCTGCCCAAACTCTGCCCAAAATCAAATCTTTCCTCCCTGTCAACTAGGAACAGAGCCTATCCGACTCCCTAGCTCCAGGATTCCGTGAGGATTCCTGGCCCCCGAGCCCAAAACTCCCAGCAACCGATGCTCCCCTGTAACAGTCCAACAACTTCCTCAAGCCAAAACCAGAAAATACAGCTTTCCCAATCCCTCCCCTGGAAAAATGCTCCAATACAATCTCCTCCTCCTCTCCATAAATTCTCCCTGCCCCCTCAAAATCCAAAAGTCCCCTCTCGGATGTCTTTGCCCCCTCATATCCCCCCGTCTGTTCACCGCCTCTCCATTCAATGCCAACCACCGTATCCCTCCATTTAATGCCAACCCTCCTTATCATTCCATTCAATGCCAACCCTCCTTCAATACGTTATGTTTTTATTTTCATAAATTAAAATTTATTAGACTTTAATTCACTCCCCAAATATTTAATGAGTTAATTAATTAATTAATCGATTAATTAATATACATTAAACAATAAATAAATAATATTATTAATAAATAATCATTATTTAACTAATATACATTAGGACAGTTAATTAAACTTAATAAACCTTTAACAATTATTTAACTCACAATTAGTTATTTAACTAGGGTTGTTACATTTAAGTTGAATTTCTTTAGACAGAAAATGATATTGTTAATAAGCAAAGCAATCCATTATATATATTTCTAGTTAAATTTCATCAAAATAATATATAGCACCTGTGAAAAACTACATTTTCAAGGAACTCAAAATCAGTACCTAATCCCTATCAATGTAATTTTAATAAAAGAAAAGCAGGCATTATAAGCCAGTATCTTTATGCTCTCAGGGTAAAATTTCATTGATGGAAGAAAGGATTACGAGGCTTCACAAGTTAATGCTTTCAGGTATAACTTAAAATTACCGAAATTAGGGTTACTTTACACTAAGCCGAGTACAAAAGTTAACAAAAAGCCACATCATTAAAGCTACCATTCTCTGACCTCTTTTCCCAGAGATTTGTAGCCATCCTACCCAATTGGTTCAGAGATTTGTAGCCATCCTACCCAATTGGTTCACTGCATATGGTGATGTCTCCGTCATAGGCATGTATATGGATCAAGAAACTGCTAGGATGAAGTCTTTGTGTCATCGACTGGTAACTCCATGTCAGGTTGCAATTGTTCTGACAAGTCAGCAAGGCACCAATTGATAAATGGCTCTTCCTATGTCGTGGCTATGTTTATGGTTCTACCCCCTGGTTAATAAGCCTGTGTTTACGGCTTCTTTTACTTCATATCACCAATAATCCCCACATGAACACTTTCCATCCTTGAAATGATGGAAACGGTTTAGATCCCTCACAATAATTTCTCGTGCAATAATCTTCGAGATGAACTTGATGGCAGAGTGGCAATCACCACACACTCGAAGATTTTTGATAACCCGAATAGTTGTGCCAGGAGATGTATTTATCAGTCCAAATGCAATTGCTAGTTTCTCGCTATGGTGAAAAAGAGATTGTTCCTTTTGCTCCTCCTCCAGATCTTTCAGAACAAATCTTGTGTCTGGTACATAACCTGCTGCCTTCATCTCTCTAGACAAATCCTCTAGAGTAGCATAAATTTTCTCCATTTGTGGATGTGACGTGTCTCCCACAAGGAAAGCATATACATGTTTATTGACCTCAATCCAACTGTACCCAGCCTTCTTTTTTACACACCTGTCCTTCATCATTTTCCGCACCTTTTCAATATCATCCCACCTGCCAGCTGCAGCATACATGTTTGACAGTAATACATAGTGTCCTGTATGATTTGGATCCAACTCAAAAAGGTGTCCTGCCACTTTCTCTCCTAATTCTATATTGTTGTGGCTTCTACAAGCAGCAAGCAAACAACCCCATACGGTAGCATTAGGTTTTTCTGGCATTTTACTTATAAAGTCTTGTGCATCATTCAGGCGCCCAGCCCGACCAAGAAGATCAACTATACAGCTATAGTGCTCCATGGCAGGCCTAATATTATAATCTTGACTCATGCACTTAAAGTATTGTAGGCCTTCGTCCACCATGCCTGCATGGCAGCAAGCCGACAAAATGCCAACAAATGTGACATGATCTGGATTGGTGATCAAGTGTTTCATTTGTTCAAACAGTTTGAGAGCCTCCTTGCCGCAACCATTCATGGCATATCCTGCAATCATTGCATTCCATGAGACTATGTTTCGTTCAGGCATTTTGTCAAACACATGACGTGCATTTTCTATACTCCCACATTTTGAATACATATCTACTAGAGCACTCCCTACAAAGACATCAGACAGATATCTACTTCCAGATATTTCTTCATGGATCTCCTTGCCCTGTTCAAGAGCCGCCAAGTTGGCACATGCCGAAAGAACGCTTGCATAGGTATTGGAGTTTGGCCTCACTCCTGCCAATTTCATTTGTTCAAAAATCTTCAGGGCCTCTTGACTGCGTCCATTCTGTGTAAATCCTGCAATCATTGCTGTCCAGGAGATCACATTTCGTTGTGGTATTTCCTGAAAGAGCTTCCACGCTTCATCGATATGCCCATTCTGCACATATCCCACAACCATAGTTGTCCAGGAGACCACACTCCGCTCTGGCATCATTTCAAAGAGCTTCAGTGCCTCATCCACATTCCCATTCTGTGCATATCCTGCCAGCATGACATTCCAGGAAACTACATTTCGTTGAGGCATTTTGTCAAACACATTGCGCGCATTCTGAGTACTGCCACATTTACCATACATGTCCACAAGAGCATTCCCCACATAAACATCGGACTCAAATCCACTTCTAATTATATCTTCATGGATCTCCTTGCCCTGTTCCAGATCTGCCAAGTCCGCGCATGCGGGGAGAACACTAGGAAAAGTGAACTGATTAGGCTGGATGCCTGATTCCTCCATAAGGTGATACAATGCCAAGGCCTCCTGAGCAAAGCCCTGCCTGGCATAAGCTGCAATGATCACAGTCCATGTGACCACGTTACGCCGAGGCATCTGGTCTAAAACTCTGCGAGCATCCACCAGGCTCCCACACTTGGCATACATGGTCACAAGCCTGTTCACAAACGATATGTCTTGGCAGTTAAATGCAGTTTGGATGATGTGGGCATGGACTAGTTTACCCTCTGGCAGGGCATTGCAGTTAAGGCAGGCCTGGAGGATGGAGTCATAAGTAGATGAGGGTGGGCAGTAATCCATGAGATGCAGGATGTGCAGTGCCTCCTTCAATCGTCCCAGTTTGCACAGAGTATTCACATGCTCATGAGAGTTAGTGTCTGCATTGCCCAGTGTTTTGGGAGTAGTATTCGTCGCCTGAGAGTGAAGCATTGTTCCCAAAATCAATACCATTCTCTTCTGCTGAGTCTGAATGCATGATGATGGGTATTGGGCTATTGCCATTGAGATTTGGCAGTCATAATTTTGCTCAGTGTAAGACGATCAGGCAGGAATTAACAATAATAAGACCAAATTTTACTTACAACCTGTTAATTTCCAATGCCCGCCCAGAGAAGACAATTCGAACCACCCTGCAAGGCTTCAGAGCATTTGTCTTTCCAATCCTGTCCATCGGTGTAAGATTTTGATAGTTCTATTCATTTTCACGACATCTCTGTATCCAATCACTTAAATCAATTCAGTAAATCAAAAGAAATTATCCAACTTTCATTCGAATACCAACATCATAATTTATACAATTTGGCAAAAGAGAATAGTAATCAATCTAATTGACAATAAAACTTCAGAACAATGAATTACAAGGCTGCAAATAGTATTCAGGCTTAAGCATGAAATCTTATTAAACAAATTCATCCGAAGCCTCTACTCCAAGTTCCAAAAGAGATTTCGTTTTAGTGAATGCTCATTTAGACCATCAACCTTCATAAGACAAATTATAAAGAAGTTAATAAATGATTTAATAATAAAGTTTTAACTTAATTCTTTAGCTCAAAACCACTGCTGTATATGTCGGCTTATGTCGGGACATTTCCCGAAATTTTAAGGCTGCCCAAATTTTCGTTTTAAAATGTCGCGACATTTCCGACACTTTCAATGTGTCGCGACACTATCATTAACCCACGACACTTTCCCATTAACCTGCGAGTCGATGGAAAGTGTTGGCCTGCTCAAATTTTTTGCCAAAATTAAAATGCGTGAGGGGTTTTAAAGCCCGCGGGTAGCTTTTTTTGTTTTCTATTTCACTTGTGAAGTGTGAGAGAGCAAGAGAGGTGTGAGGAAAACCATTGTGCATCTATCCAAGGAGGAGAAAGCCAAGGATTTTGCTTCCATTAGCGCTAGCGAAGAGATCAAGATTTCCAGGTATGATCAAAAACGTTTTTTTTTCATTTGTTTGAAGATTTGAACTTTCTTATTTTTATTTTTAGAGTTAGGCTAGGGTTTGCATTGTGCAATGTGCCTCTTCTTATTGTTTTTGAATGGAAGATTCAATCATTCTAAATTTCTAATTCATCTATCTCTTATTAATAATTATTTAACCTTTGCATTATGGTG
>ML779586.1:875952-898654 GCA_009831015.1 Picea engelmannii | reverse complement strand
TGTATCTACTATCATCCTATTAGGAACATGTTTCAGAATTTTCAGTTTAGTAACGATATGTGACCACTTGACATCTTATGCATCTTATTTATTGGTTGTATTTTCATATTGATGTAGAAAAGTGTTTATTTGATGTTGTTGTTACTTTACAAATTTAAAAAAATTAAAAAAAATGAAAAAAATGATTGTTTTTGTATTTTTTTGAGGTCTTGCCGACATATTTCGACATATTCCGACATTTTCCGCCGATGTCGCCGAGATGATCTCTTTCGTACCCTCGCCGACACTTTCCCCGACACGACATATACAACATTTCTCAAAACCAAACCTAAGTCACCTAGTCACCGTACACAAGGACAAGGACACGGGACATGAACATATGAGTGTTCCACACAATAGACATGACAACCCTAAAACAGGACACGGGATAGGCACGACATTATATATATATATATATATATATATATATATATATATATATATATTTAAAAAAAAATACAAAATGAAATATAGATATAAAGATTCAAATTTTGTTAGAAATTAGAATATTTACATTATACAAATTCAAGTATATAACTAGTTACTACTTACTAGACTCTAGTACTACATCAATGATGATCAAATGATAAATACACAAGAAATTAGAACCACACAATGCAGCGTTCTCATTAAGCCATCAAAATCAAAATGTATTACATAAATACTAAGTCATTGATACTATAGGTGGGAATGCCAATGGAAAATACAAAATAGGGTATATACTAGAACCATAGATGGAAGAATCTCATAGCTCATGAGTTGTGATTGCCAGTAGTCCTCCATGTCATAATCATCAAAATCAATGCCACTATCATCACTCTCTCCTCCATCCACCTCCTCCTCCTCTATATCAAATCCAATATGTGCATCTGCTGGTGTGGAGGATGACCCCTCAAGAGGATCACCGTCATCAAAAGTGATTAGCTCTAACGTTGGTTCATTAAGATCCAAGTTGGTTAATTCCAACTCAACACTGTTGTCCAAACCCATATCATCGAGAAACATATCCCACATCTGTGTCTTTCCCTTCAACCAATCCTCCCTCTACCTATAAATAAGACAGAGGTTTGTGTGCACATACACCAATGTCTCTTCCCTGGACTACTCAAGCCCGCTCTTCTTCAAATTGTACAATTCTCATATGTGCTCTAATTCCTCTTGCAACAAGAGGATGAAGTAACCTAAGAGAGGAGCCTCGTGGCTAATTATTGCATAAGAGGGCATGTTGCCCCATGAGTTGTCCACCAAGCATAGGTCTTCTTAGCCCCCCTATCTCTAATCACATCATAGCCTCCAAATCTCCCACTACCAATGGAAAACTCTGTGACACCCTCCTCCACCTCATCAAGGGATGCTCTATCCTAATATATCCATCTAATTGCATCCTTATTCCCTTGTGAAATATTGCCATCCATGTGAGGAGGGAATCTGTGTGAAGGCTCACCATTGAGCCAATCATTACTGTAGTATTTTGGATTCAATGAGTGAGTCGAGCAATGCAAAGATGTGCAATTATTATCCCATCTGTTGATAAGAATATCATGTATGGTGGTGAATAAGGTCTTTGTTGATGTCCCTTACTCAGGGCACTCATGTTGTAAAATAATGGTCTTCACGAAGTCAACCATGGAATCCCACCCCCCATAAACCTCTCATAGGATGGGTTGGTCCATGTCTACAAACCACAACAAAGAGATGATAGGCTCCATAATCTTAATGGTAATATCTACCCTCTCCCACCAACCATCATCTAACATTGTATGATGTATCCTTGACCTTTTTTGAAGAAGTTTGATCTATATTTCTCCAAATAGACCAAAACTCTAAAATAACCATGGAGCCAATAGCGGTATTGACCTCCCTCAACCTCCTAAGCATGATGAATGAGGAGGAAAATCAAGTATCTGCAATCTTCAACAATGATAGATGTGTGTACTCTTTATAGATTGTGAGGGTATTGGTATGGTTTTGTACAAAATTGCATATATGGTGTGCATCCTCAATAAGACTTCCCATCCATGTCACATCTGAAACAATATATTTAAGTGTTAAATTCAAAGAATGAACACTACAAGGTGTCCAAAATATATGTGGATACATAGCTTCCACAATCATGCCAGTAGCCTTGCAAACAAGTGCATTATCTATAATAATTTTCACACAATAATCAACACCTACATCTTCAATAACTTTAATGAACAACTCACCCATATATTATTCATCCTTGTATTTTCCAAGAGCATCCATTGCTTTCAAGAAAACAAGTGCATTCAAGGAAGAAAACGTGAAATTGATGGGTGGATGATATGTTGCATCTGTCCATCCATCAGAAACAATACTAACACTGGAGTTCCTTCCTTACTAAAAGGGAGTGCCCATTCCTTACTAAGAGGGAGTGTTCAGAAATGTAGCTAGGACAGGGACTTCTTGCAAAGTTTTAGTGTGAACATGTAGGAAGTGGTTCAAGACATTTTGAAAGTAACCACATAGGAAAAGTGGGCATTTAATTCTATTTTGTAATTCACTTAGGAAAAAATGAGATATCTTATGTTTTGTAGTTGAATTAGCCTAAGGATTCTAATAAAGTGTATTTAATACATGAATGAATTAGATTTAATCATGGTCGTACATCTCAAGATGATATTAGGGTTTTGGCATACTAGGGTTTTTCAGTGAAGCATAAATAAGACAAGATATAAGAGGTAAATTGCAGTTGAGTAGATCTAGCAGGAAAGTGAGGAGTCAGATTAGGAAGGAGGTCGTACAGATCCATAGCAACAAGTCATACAATAACCAAACAACATACATACAATAGGTTGTATAGTGTCATACAGTAGCAAGGTCATACAGATCCATACAATTGTGTAGTATAACACAAATCCATATAGTAGCAGGTCCATACAAACCCATATAGTAGTGTCATATAGTCATTGTTTTTCCCTCAATCTATGTGTAGTCCATACAACTCTTTAGCATGTTGTATAGATCTGTTTTGTCTATGGAGGTTACCTTGTAAGCTTTGTTCTAAGGAATGAGAAGAAAATTTGAAGGAGAAATTTGTTGATATTATGGTAGTTGTGGGAGGTATTAACCTCCACGTGTAACCTTTGATGAGACTAGAATATTTTAGGAAGCAAGAGAAACCCTAAATCTTTGGATAATAACCCTAGAAGACAAGTCGACTTAAAAGAATAAATTAATATTGAGTTATTAGCCCCCAGGAAGAGAAGTCGGCTTAGTCAGTTAAGATGGAGCAGTATAAATAGAGGGAACTAGAGCTCATTTGGACACACTCACTCACGACTACATAAGGACAAGAAGTGTGCATGAGTGAAGGAGAACTACAACTGTTGTAGTAGTGACTTTGTATTGGGTTATTGGTTTGGACTTTATGCTTGGTCTTTGGTTATCTTTGCTTGGTGTGTTGGCCTTGGTTGGCTATTGTTCTACTTCTAGAATTATTCTATCTTTCAAGGTTAAGGTGCTCAGGGGTGGCCTTTGTACCTATGGTTGGGTGACAATATTGCTATATTGTCTATAGTGAAATGAGCACATATATTATATTCTAATAGTTTGTGGGCCACACCTCCTTCAATTAGTCTAACCATTGGAAAGAAGGTAAGCCATAAAGTTATCAAGCTCGTTGAAGAATTGTCGCTAAGGTTTCTAGTAGGTGCAGTTACTGAAGCATTGTCACTAGGGTTACTAGCAAGTGTAGCTGCAAACCCTACACCTTTTACCCAACACCTTATGATGGAACGTTTTGACCAAGGAAAGGATATCCTAGTACGCCTTAGTTCAGCGCACCTATTGGAAATATCAGAAGGAAAAAACATCAAGGTTGAGATTTTGGGTCAAATTCAACGTTCGACGAGTCAATTCAAAGTTTGACCAATCAAAGTCAAAGTTTGACCAGCTATTAGTCAACAGAAATCATGAATAAAAGGGTAGATCGTCTACACTATTCATCTCTTGCAGGGTCCCTTGAAGATAATATGTGGATAATTGACAATGGAGCTTCCAGGCATATGACAGGAGACCAGGTCAAACTCTCCAATCTGAACAAAAAGAAGACATCTAACAAAGTAGAACTTGGAGACAAGAACACCTATCCAGTCAAAGGAATTGGTCAAGCCTCCATCAAATTGAAATCGGGTAGCAATGTTCATTTGAGTAATGTCTTATATGTATCTAGTTTAGAAAAGAATCTTGTATCTATCTCTTGCTTAGAAGACAAAGAAAATATAATAGCCTTTGTAGATGGTGAAGTATTATTTTGGTCTAAAGACTCCAACATAGAGAATGTTAGAGTTATTGGAACTCATGAAGGAATATTATACAGACTACTAGAAAGAAATGATGAAGCTCTTGTACATGATAAAGTCAATCCTAGTGAACTTTGGCATAGAAGGTATGCTCATCTTAACTATCAAGCATTACCTTTCCTCAATAAAATGGTTGAAGGAATACCAGAACCACAATCTGTACATGAAGGAATTTGTAGAGGATGTGCACTTGATAAAAATATTAAGAATCCATTCTCAAGTAGCGATAATAGATCCAAGGAAATCCTAGATCTAATACATTCAGATGTTTGTTTTCCGATGCCAGTCAAATCTCTAGGAGGTTCTCTTTACTATGTAACCTTCATAGATGATTACTCAAGAAAGATTTGGTTATATCTCTTGAAGATAAAGGATGAAGTTTTCAATAGGTTTCAAGAATTCAAGGCAAAAATAGAAAACCTCACAAGCAAGAAAATCAAGACTTTGAGAACAGATAATGGAGGAGAATACACATCCAAGGAATTTGTTGCCTTTTGTAAATCAACAGAGATTAGGAGGGAGATAACCGTTCCTCATAATCCTCAACAAAATGGTGTGGCGGAAAGGAAGAATAGATCCATTGAAGAAACCATGGAGGCATTAATGAATGATCAAGGTCTATCCATGTTCCTATGGGGAGAAGAAGTCATGACAACAATATATGTTCATAACAGAAGTCCCCACTGCATATTGAATACTATAACTCAAGAAGAAGCCTTCTAAGGAAAAATACCTAGTTTGGAACACTTAAGAACCTTTGGTTGTCACGTTTACATTCATGTTCCCAAGGACAAAAGGAAGAAATGAGAACCCTCAGGAAGGAAAGGCATATTTGTTGGATATAGTGAATCCTCCAAATCCTACAGAATCTATATTCCAGAAGAACATGATATTGAAGTCAACAGAGATGTAAGTTTCGATGAGAATTTGGATTTCAAGAAATCTATAGAAGACTCCATGGAAGAGGAATATGAAGAGTATAAAGAAGAAAACAACAGTTTTCCAGAAATTCAGAATGAAGAACCAAAACAAATTGATCATCCAATACAACCATGCAGACCAATTGAATCAGTCAATATACCCAAAACTAGAAAACATCCAGCTTGGCTTGAAGCTACTCTACAAGAAGCAGAAAAACTCAAAGCTCCAAGTGCACCTTCAGAGAAAGTAAGAAGCCTAAAAGATTCTCCATCTATGCATCATGTATGAAAAAACTTATAAATGAAGAACCCACCACATTTGAAGAAGAATTTTAGAATAAACAGTGGAAAGAAGCCATGACGGAAGAATACTAGTCTATCATGAAAAATGATGTGTGGGAAATTGTGCCTAGACCCAAAGAAAAATCAATGGTAACTTCAAAATGGGTCTACAAGATCAAACATGCAGTAGATGGAAGCATAGATAAATACAAGGCAATGTTTGTGGCTAGAGGGTTCTACTAGGAGGGAGAAGATTATGACAAAAAAATTTCTCTTGTTGCCCAATATACTTTTATTACAGCCAGTATGTCTCTTGCGGCTTCCATGGGATGGATTTTACATCAGATGGATGTAAAAACAACTTTCCTCAATGGAGCAGTTGAAGAAGAAGTATACATTGAACAACCTCAAGGTTTTGAGGTGCATCCTAGAGACACTCATGTTTTCATACTAAAGAAAGCCATGTATGGACTCAAGCAAGCTCCAAGAGCTTGGTATGCCAGAATTGACAGTTACTTAATAAGACTTGGTTTCTCTAAGAGTCATGCAGATCCAAATCTCTACTACAAGGTTGTGAACAATGCACCTATGATTCTACTATTGTATGTCGATGATTTATTCTTGACAGGTGTAGAGTATCTCATCACCTAGTGTAAGAAGGAGTTAGCTTCTAAGTTCAATATGAAAATTCTTGATCTCGTGCATTATTACTTGGGACTAGAAATATGGCAGAAGTGTGGCGAAGTCTTCCTTGGACAAGGAAAGTATGCAGTAAAAATCCTTCAGAAATTTGGAATGATGGATTGTAAATCCATGGCCACTCCTATGAACATAGATATAAGAAAAGTAGGAGACTTAGATTCTAATCCAATAGATCCGTCCCTATATCGAAAACTAATTGGGTTGTTGATGTATCTAGTGAATACTCGACCAGATATTTGCTTTGTTGTAAACACCTTAAGCTAGTTCCAGGTGGAACCTAGACACGAGCACTGGATAACTGCAAAGCATGTTCTAAGATATATTTGTGGGACGCTAAACTATGGTTTAAGATACACCTCAACCAATGATATATAGCTTCATGGATTCACGAATTTAGATTGGGCAGGGAGTGTAGAAGACGGAAGGACTACTTCAGGGATGTGATTCATCTTGGGATTTGCTATGATATCATGGGCTAGCAGGAAACAAAAGTATGTTGCACTCAGCACTGCAAAAGAATAATATATTGCAACGTGTGAAGCGTGTAACGAAGAATATGGATGAGGAAGCTGATTACTGGACTATTTGATCAGGTATCATATTCGACTGTAATATACTGTGACAATCAAAGTTGTATGAAGATATCAGAACACCCAGTGTTTCATGACCAGTCGAAACATATTGAGATCAAATACTACTTTATCCGTGATAAAGTCCATGAAGGAGAAGTGAAACTTCAGTGTATCTCCACAGATGAACAAGTAGCAGATATTTTGACAAAGCCTCTATTCAGGATAAAGTTTACATACTTAAGGGACAAGATGGGGCTCATTGAGATAACTCCCTTAGCTGAAAGGGTATAAATGGCTCCCTAGGTTGGGAGGGAGCACTGATATGTTATTGATTCATGGGAAGTCATTTTCCAGTTTGGAAAATGGTCCAGGTTTGATCCAGGTGGATATCGGTGGCCACCCACCTTCTCCAACTGGCCCAAAACATGTTTCTGACAATTTTGGTAATTTACTATTTTTAGCAGTTTTTAATTTCCAGGACCATTTTGAGGCCCTAAACGATGTTTTTTGAGAAAACGGGGAGCAAATGTTGCTCACCCAAAAGTTGTAGTTCTCGGATATATCTTTCCAACGAGCTATTGAGCGCCCCAAATGGAGATTGTATGCAAAAGTTACACCCCTGGGAAGTTGACGTATCAACTACCCCCATCGAGGCCCACAAACCTTTTGGCTTTTCATCTTCCAGGGTTAGGGTTTTGGATTTTACTTATGTTAAAAAGGCCCTTAGAGCCTCATTGTAATAATCATCTTCTCACGGATGCGAGTAGCTGTCACATCTCTTCTTAGAGATAAGATACCACCATTCTAGCGAGTCTTTCACTCTGTATTTTACAGTCTCTGTACATTTATTTCGTTAATAGAAATTGTGTATTACTGTATATCTATGACTCTTGTTTTATTTCCACTATATCTCTATTATATTGTTGTCTCTCTTGCAATATCTCTAAATATTTCTGTGTTATATCTCCACTCTCATTTCGTGTCAAAAATAATCTGGATCAGTGGTATCAGAGCAGACTGCTCTTGATCGTTTTTAGTGCATGTCCCCGACGAGGTATGAGTATAGCAAGTTGGGTATCGATCTTGTCTCTCTTGAGGACAATAACTCTCACACACCCAAGAAACCCTCAATGGTGGAAGAAAAGAAAAACGACGGAGCAGACGATCCTATCAGTCTGTTGCTTGAGCAAGCTCTCACGTGACAGAGGGACAAAATGATGGAGAATTTTTCCCACATCCTTCAACGCCTCTTGATAGCATCAAGTGCATCTTCATCAAGCAGCCACTTTGGAGGCACATCGCCTTTCAAGGTATAGGTTAATTTTGATATTCACGTATTTGAAGGTCAAATAGATGCAGATGCCCTAGATAAATGGTTAAATCTGCTAGAAGGTTATTTCTCTATTCATAATTTTTCCGACAAGGAAAATATCACCTTCGCACTCCTTAAGTCTCTCCCCCATGTCAAACATTGGTGGGAAACTTACTGGGAGCAGAGTTCCATAGAGGATTCTGGAATATATGGGGCCGAGCCCACTTGGGATTTTTTTGTGGATATGGTAAAGGAACAATACTACCCTATTGGCAACTATGAGGACCAGTACATGAGATGGACCACATTGCGGCAAGAGAGGGGCCATTCAATTATGGAGTTCACCAATAGCTTCCATACCTTGTGCACCAAGTTGGGTATCAAAGACTCTGAATGACATTTGGTTCTGAAATACCGTGGGGCTCTACACAGATACATCCAAATTGAAATGGATTTTCTGGACATCTCATCACTCGGTGCTGCCTATCGATATGTTGTTAAAATCGAGCAGAAATTTAAGCACCAGAACAAACGGGAGTTCGGGTATGCAAATCCACAACAACCAAAGTATGACAAAGACATCCYTAACAAACAATCTCCCGAAAACCAATCCAAGCCACAGGAAAAGAAGGGTCACAGGAAGACAAAGAAGGACACTAGAAAATGGTGCGATTTCCAAAAAAGCCCCTGGCACAACACCGATGAATGTTGCTCAAAACAGTCATTGGTGGCCGAGATCAAAGACAAGGAGCCAAACCCTGATTCAAAATCCGATTCTGAAAATACTGGTAAAAGACAGATCATTGACGCAGACCCCACTGCTATTGTCGCGACCGCAGCAATTCAACCAAAAGAACCAACAGATCTAGAAGAGGGGGAGCACCTTTTTCATTCACAGATGTGCGTGAAGGGGACCCCACGACATTTTATTGTTGATAGCGGAAGCCAGAAGAACCTCATCTCAGCAGAGGTCATCAAACAGTTGGGATTGTCGACAACACCACACCCGCAACCATACAACATTGGGTGGCTTCACCAGGGATGAGATCTTCATGTTAGCCAGTAGTGTCGATTGTCATATGACATCCAACCCTTCAAAGATGAGGTATTATGTGATGTTGCCCCACTGGATGTCTGTGATGTTCTCTTGGGCCAGCCATATATGTGGAAACGCCATGCTATCTATGAGTCTCGACCCTGTAGTGTCATTATTACTTTGGGGGGTCATCTCTACAGGATACTAGAGGTAGTTCCAACTACTTCCCCACCTAAACAGTGCCGCAAGGTAGTATCTCATACTACAAAATTCATCTTCTCCACAATTTGTTCAAAAGGGGAACAAAAGGATACTACAACCACTACAGCCTCGGCCCAAGCACCTTCTATCCACCAGAAGCAAGTCGACAAGGTTGCAAAAAAGCACAAAGATTCCTTCTACACACAGTCATCTCATGTAGCTAGACTAGTTAAAAAGGTCCAACCCTTCCAGCCACAGGTTCGTGATGACCTTCAACAAACCAAGCAGCGCGATGGTTCCAACAAGGCAAGCAACTCACCAAGATTCAAATTCAGCAATCACTTTCCCCTCTCCCCTGGGAACTCAACGCAATGGAGAACATTGATTTCTAAGGAGGGAGGATTGATCCAGGTGGATATCGGTGGCCACCCACCTTCTCCAACTGGCCCAAAACATGTTTCTAGCAATTTTGGTAATTTACTATTTTTAGCAGTTTTTAACTTTCGGGGCCATTTTGAGGCCCTAAACGATGTTTTTTGAGAAAATGGGGAGCAAAGGTTTCTCACCCAAAAGTTGTAGTTCTCAGATAGATCTTTCCAACAAGCTATTGAGCACCCCAAACAGAGATCGCATGCAAAAGTTATGCCCCTGGGAAGTTGACATATCAACTACCCCCATCGGGGCCCACAAACCTTTTGGATTTTCATCTTCCGGGGTTAGGGTTTTGGATTTTACTTATGTTAAAAAGGCCCTTAGAGCCTCATTGTAATAATCATATTCTCATGGATGCGAGTATCCGTCACATCTCTTCTCAGAGATAAGCTACCACCATTCTAGCGATTCTTTCACTCTGTATTTTACAGTCTCTGTACATTTATTTCGTTAATAGAAATCATGTATTACTGTATATCTGTGACTCTTGTTTTATTTCCGCTATATCTCTGTTATATTGTTGTCTCTATTGCAATATCTCTAAATATTTCTGTGTTATATCTCCACTCTCATTTCGTGCTGAAAATAATCCGGATCAAGGTTGGGTAGTGCCTTTCCAGTCCGGAAAGTGGTTCGATATTTCAGACGAATAGTCATTTTATAGTTCGGAAAATGGTCTAGATTGGACAGTAATTTTTGTAATGAAAATGGTCCCATATATTTTTGATGTACCATAGATAGTGATTCCCCTTGTGGCCATTGTAGGTAATGTTCTAGGACAATCATTCATCTTGGTAGTCACTCTGAGCAGTGGTCAAGTAGAATGGTCTGCCTTGTCAGGCAGTCATTCTTTCGAAGTTCACAATCATGAGCAGTTTCGAAGAATGGTTCATTATGGAGGTTGGTGCGGGACAATCATTTCCTTAGGAAATGTTCTAGACAGTCATTCACTGGGGTAGACTCATTCTCTCCAGGGTGCATTGTGATTAGTGTCGGAAAAATGGCCCAGTTAGGTGAATGGTCCAGGTTCAGCAATAAGGGATAGCCATTCCCTAGGGAAAACTCATTCTCTCCAGGTTGCACTATGATTAGTGTTGGAGGAATGGTCCAGTTAGGTGAATGGTCCAGGTTCATAAATCAAGGACAATTATTCTTCTATGCTTGAGAAGAATAGTCCAGATAGCCTATGACTAATGCTTAACTTTTCGAGGGAGCATGCTCTTCCGGATCTGACAATTGTGAGTGGAATAATGGCCTAGATGAATCAGTTTGTATCATGATATTGTTGATATCAGATGATATGATTATTGTAGAGATTGTATGTCTCTGGACAGTAGTAGTATGCTACTCTAGTGGATGTGATCCAATGGTAGTGATTGTGTGCCACCGATTAGTAACAGTGTCCTACTAGGAGTGGTTTTGTACCACTAGATAGTAGTTATATACTACTATGTATAGACACAATTGTGTTCTATTGGATGGTATTATTCCGATTTCCATGGAGACTATCTAGTTGGATAGTGATGATGGTGCTCATGATTTTTTCATGAGACATCCTGTGTGGCTATGATGATGCTATCGGTTGAATGGTTTGTTTGTGCTCAAGACCATTGCCTTTAATACTTCCCTATCTATGAGGGAGTGTTGATAATATGGTATCTGTGGGAGGTATTAACCTCCATGTGTAACCTTTGATGAGACTAGAATATTCCGGGAAGAAAGAGAAACCCTAAAGCTTTGGATAATAACCCTAGAAGAGAAGTCGACTTAAAAGAATAAATTAATATTGAGTTATTAGCCCCCAGGAAGAGAAGTTAGCCCAGTTAGTCAATATGGAGAAATATAAATAGAGGGCGTTAGAGCTCATTTGGACACACTCACTCATGACTACATAAGGATAAGAAGTGCACATGAGTGAAGGAGAACTGCAACTGTTGCAGTAGTGACTTTGTCTTGGGTTATTTGTTTGGAATTTCTGCTTGTTCTTTGGTTATCCTTCCTTGGTGCGCTAGCCTTGGTTGGATATTGGTATACTTCCAGAATTATTCTATCTATCAAGGTTAAGGTGCTCAGGGGTGGCCTTTGTGCCTATGGTTGGGTGACAATATTGCTATATTGTCTGTGGTGAAACAAGAACATCCTTAATATTCTAACAAAATAATTTGTGTATGTGTGTATCGTTTATTCTTCTATTATTTAATTTTCTAGCTATTGTGTGATTGATGCTATGTTCAGAAATAGATTTTAGCAGTTAAACAAATTCAGTTTGATTTGTTTGTTTTGAGATCATCAGGATATCATTTGCCTAGGGTTGGAGATTTTAATACCAAGCATCCATCCTCCTCAACAAATGAACTATTACAGAATATGCCAAATACGCCACATGTACCAACTACCACATCAAGAAGTGTGCTTCCCTAGAACTAATCCCAAGGCAATCATACACCCAATCTAAGATCTCCAAATGTAAGTAAAAAACAAATATGTTAGGAGACTACATGCCCTTTATCAATCCAAACACGAATGGTTTATGAAATCTCAACTTACACAAGAACTTGAAAATTAATGAGGATTGAAGGAAGAATAAAAATAAAAGGGAAATGCAAGCATTATGAAATTAAATGAAAGAAAAGAAGAAGAAAAAAAGAATTGAGTGAGAAAATGATGAAATAGGGGAAAGAACATTGGGAAATGGGAAATGAAAGGACAAGTATGCTTAGCCTTCCCATTACCCCATGCGATACATATATCCTCTTGTAATTGATCTCAAAAGTAGTCTTTTGATATGGAGGAGAGGATGCAAAAAGGATCATGCCACATGGGATTGAACTTGTCTGTCCCTAACGGTTCTTTGTCTTGGTCATATAGGAGAACCAAGTCACCCTCAGCGTATTGCCAAGGATAGACAAACCTATCATATTTAACCTTAACATGTCATTTATTTTCTTCGATATCCATAGAGGCATCTCGATGTTTCTCATCTAGACACTCTAGATGCACGAGGCATTCTTCAAGATCAGTTTTGTTAAGTAGGAGTTCAATTGCCAGTTTAAGGGAAGGGATTTCGCATTCCATCAGAAGGATTGAATCCACACCACGTATTAACTGAAAAGGAGAAAAACCAATGGAAGTATTAATCGAGGTTCGATATGCCCAAAGCACAGGGTAAAGCATTATATGCTAGTCAGATTTACTCTAGCTGACAGTTTTTTGCAAGATGGTCTTGAGAGATTTATTCACAGCCTCTACTTGTCCATTTTCCTGGGGATAGTAAGGAGAAGAATGATCGTTCTTAAACCCTAATTTTGATGCTAACTCCTTCATCATTTCATTCTGAAAGTGACTGTCGTGATCAATGACAATCTCCTTTGGGATTCTGAACCGAGATATAATTTGGTTGAATACGAAGGATGTTACAGTCTTACCATTGGATTTAATGGTAGGCATGGCATCTTCCCATTTAGTTAAGTAATCCACGACCACAATAATATGTTGATTCCCCCCATCCAAATTTGCGTTACAGTCCATAAATTCTACCCCCCACTTGGTGAAGGCACTGACGGTAATGAATAGGTGAAGAGGGGCTGGGTGCGAGATCATTTTCCAAGTGAACACCTAGCAAGGGTGACACTTATTGACCGCTTCAACGCAATCTTTAAAAATTGATGGCCAAAATAACCAGCTCGCAATATTTTTTGGGTTGTCGCAAGCCCAAATAGATGACCACCATAAGCCCCACTGTGATAGTCATTGAGAAGTGACTCAGCTTCCTCATGAGTCAAGAAACGATGCAAAATAGTATCTACTCCTCAACAGTACAAAGTGTCGCCAATGATAAGGTATTTTTTAGCTTGATGATGTATATGTCATTGATCATCTCTCGACAGATGCTGGGATAATTCATCTTCAAGGTTTGAAGATAAATTATAATATCTCCATATCATGGGTCGAAAGACGAGATAAGGAAGATATGTTCATTTGCGAACGAATCGTCATGAATAATGTCCTCATCCAGTTGAGGTAATTCTGATATCAACTCGACAAAAATTAGTGTTTTCTTAGACTTCGTCGAAGCAAAATCGAGGTCAAACTCTTGCAAAATAACAATCCACTTATTGTATTCCCCCCCTATGATACACCAGGTAAGGACGTATTGAAATGGATTGATATTTACAACTACGGTAGTTTTGCAAAGAAATATATAATGTTGAAATCTCTGAACTGCATGTACAGTGGCCAATGCTAGCTTCTCGACATGAGAGTACTTAAGTTCAAGACCAACTAAATTTCCTAAACCAGAACCATATCATCTATCCCTTTGGATGTGACAATATTAAGAAAATAATCTCTACTGTATTCTGGAGGCTTCAATAGAGGCGTCTATACTAAGGCTTTAAGAGCATCGAAGGATTCCTGGGCTCGCTCATCCCATATAAATGGAGTGTCCTTCTTCAAAATACGCACAAAACCTTTAGTTAAATTGGCATAGTTCACTATGAACCGACGCAAAAAGTTAGCCTTCCCCTGCAAACCCTGAAGTTGTTGAATGTTGCGCAGGGGAGGCAATCGAAGTATTGCCTCAACCTTCATAGGATCTACCATGATCCCATGCACAGAGACTAAAAATCCTATGAGATGGCCAAACCTAACACAGAATATGAACTTGTGAGGATTTAAATAGATGCGATGACAATGACATCTCTCAAATACTAGTCGAAGGTGAGTAGGGTGATCTACTCTCTTGCGAGAGTGAGCAGTGAGATCACCAAGGTAAGCTTCGACAATATGTTTGATATTGTTAAAAGAAAAGGTCCTAGCACGTTGGAAGGTTACTTTGACATTTTTAAGGCCGAAAGGTATTTTACAGTATGCAAAAGTACCCCAAAGACAAATAAACGTCATCTTGTTTTGATCCTCGGGTTTGAACTGAATTTGATTATATCCTGAAAATCCGTCCATAAAAGAAAAAACTTTTCTTCCCACACACTCATCAAAAATATGGTCAATGAAAGGAGTCGGGAAGTTGTCTATAGGACAAGCCTTGTTTAGGTCTCGAAAATCCATACACAGGCGGATGGTTCTGTTTTCACTCCAGGGAACTCTCCTAGGCTGTTAGTCAGAGATGCCTGGTAACTTAATCTTTTTGGAAACTATTTTCTTCAATAATTGATGTGGGTTTGGATCAAGATGAATATCTAAGGGCTAGACTGTGTCTTTAATACTTTCTAGTAATATCAAATATTACGAGGCCTTCTAAGAATGTAATCAGACAAGGATTAATCAAATAGGACAGAAGATAGTTGCTTGAACCAGATTATACTCATATAAAACAATAAGCACAATGGGTTTAGAAACTAAGGCAATAATTTATGATCCTTAACTTAATCAATCAAGTAGTGAGATGACAGTCACATGTAAATCGAATAAGCATCAATAAAGAAATCATTCACTCATAAGATATCATAGAAGAGAGAAGAAAGGTTTGAAAACATAGATGAAGGAAGCTTGCAATCTTTCATATATTAAGAATAAGTCTCATTAACAGTAGAAGCATATAGAAACCAAAATCGAACCTTTTGTTCATCTTAAGTTTTCAACTTTATAGCCTTTACAACACAGTATCTAGATCCTGAATTAAAGGATCAGATATGCCTAAAATAGAAAGTCAAAACTAACTTGCAAAAGATAAGGAATGATCCTCAAAATGAGGTCAAGCCAACATTTCATGGTCTTCATATCTTGTAGAGTTCTTGTGAAGTGAAGAATAGCCTTCCAAGGCTGATTGAAGACTCTTCCAAGAGATAAAATTCGAATTTGCTAAGGTGTGCAAAAAACCTTGATTTTCTGCCTTTAAAAAAGGTACCAAAATTGATTGAAACACCTCTTCTTTCCCTTATACATCAAAAATAGCTATTGTATCTGACTTGATAATTCAACAAATGTCCATTCGAAGAGGTTTCAAACCATTCCATTTCAAAAAATCCCGATCTGGGCAAAAATTCTCTCATTCTGGCAGTAACATGCTTTCAGTGATTAACTCAGGTGAAAATTAGGCTCTTTAACCATCAAAATCTCTTCTTTTGGTGTTTAATGAGCTCTTTTTAGGCTCTCCTAAACCACTGAAAGTCAAAGTTTCCAAATCATAGTCAAAGCTAAGAAAATTCAATGACTAATAGATCTTGCAAAGCTAACATAAACGAGTCTGAGTACCATGTGAGTGTAAAGTTGTATATATGGCACCCTGTACTCAAAACATGCATGAACACATTCACCCTGTGAGTGTACATGCACCCTGTACCTTTTCAAACTGAAGTTGGCCAGTTTCTATAGGATTACAACATAAGAACAAATAGAGGCAGAGTGTGTCGATACTCTATATATGTCTAATATGTCTAAGGTTTTGAATGGAGCTTCTTTATCTGATGTATTCCACAGAGATCACATACATGCACCTGTGGCCTACAACAATTGTTCCTAGCAGCAAGGGAATGTAAACCAATTTAATCTTAGCTGTTGTTTGTGGTTCCTCTGAGTTGTATCACATATCTCTGGCCTGTCCATTTGATAAACAATTCGTTTATATAACATATTTGCATTTCAAATATAGTTGCTTTCCTTGTTGTAATATCATTTTGAGGATGAAAATATAAAGATCTTTAAATTCTGGCTCTTGTGCACTCAGTTTAGAGTTTGTAGGCAAAACCAAGGAACATGGTTTTTACATGAAGGCCATATTGCCAGAAACCTAAATAAAGATCCATTATTATTACGATCCATTGAATAATTTCGGGAAGTGGAAATGGCAATGTTTGTAAATAACTAGATGCCTTAATCAACCTCTTCACATTTGCAAACTGAAAACTAGGTCATTCAATGAATTGTGATAAGAGGGAAAGAGCCATCCCACGAAACATCTCCTTCCTAAGACTTAACGCTTGGGCGCTCTGTGCGTTGGAAAACCTATGAGAGAAAAACCATGGCATTCTTACCCTAAATAATTTGATCAACCCTCTTGACATTAGCATCATCAATTAAGACAATCAACATCTTTGAGAGGATTGATAAAGAAAAATACAATCCCAGAAAAATCCTTTGAGCTCTGCGTAACCTGCGATTTGACACTTGGCAGTTGTATTAACTTATTGATGAGGCAAATGAAATCTGAAGCTTGGTATTGGGTTGGTGTGATGTGTCGACCTGTTTGTTTGACTCATAACATAGCATAAGAATTGGGCACGTAACTTGACTCATGGCTTGGACCGTTGCCATGTGATCTAATTGTAACTTAGATTTATGACTCGTGGTTGGGCTTGGCTTGTGTTGTCAACTTAGTTTATTGGGTGGCTACCATAGGAAATAGGCAATGTTATTTTAACTAGTGGATTTGAAGTTGAATGCTTGGTCGATAAGCTTGAATCATAGAATGGATTTTTAAAACAAACCATCAAACCCGATAGGCTTAGACTTAGATATAAGGAGAGTTTTAGTATATTGATAGCTTAGGCTTGTGATTTGAGATTAGAGACCCTAGACTTAAGACAGTGACTAGATGCAATAGATTAGGGCTAACAAATGTATTCATATTTGCAGGTCTAGAGGGAAGAACCAAAGGATGCTTGGACAAAGCCATCAACAGGATCTTAATGAAGGGTTTGGAATTTATGAAACTGTCCAAAAGACCCAAGAAAATGACAAATAAAAAAGAGAATAATGAGGGCACTCTAGAAAATACCAGTGCATTTTTTATTGCTAACAAGTGGCTCCAACTGGGATGGAGACCTCCCTATGAGGTTTCCAAGAACCTAGTAGTTCCAGTCACCTTTTAGCATTGGGCATGGAGTCATCTAGCTTCCTTTGGCATTGGGCATGGAGTCATCTGACCTGTGCAATTGATCTTCTGCAAACCTGTAACATCCATTCAACCTTCTGCTTATTCATGAAATCAACAACTGAAAAAGATCTAACTACTCGTATGGCGAGCTTATTTCTCTACCTATCCCTACTCTAACCGGATCTACATTCAGGTTAGGTAAAGGCTGATTTCCATAACAACCATCCAAGAAATTTTAATACTGAAACAATATCATCTTTATCACTGATCAAAAAATGAAGTTGGACATGAAACAACAGTGATAAGAGTTCATCCAAGAAACCATACTCACCCATAAACAATGGAAAGCTAGGTAAATCTGAAATCTTCAGGTTCTCTGAAAAGTATAAGTCCATGAAGGTTGCAACTGGATCCTCAAGAAGAAGATAAGAATCATGCTGCTCATCTATAGCAGACACTTGATTAGCCATGGATATTTCTGTAAGGGAAGATGAATAATCTTCTGGTTCTCTTGAGATTAACTCGTTATCATCAAAAACTACAATTTCCTTATCAGAATAATGCTCACAAGAGGATAACAACACAGGATTTCCATCACATCAAAAAGGATCAGCGAAGAACATGTAATCTCTTATGCAGTCCTCATTCTTCATAAGCTCTTCTTGATTTACAAATTGATCATAAACTTCACAAGCATACCTATCTCTGGAGGACTCGGCAAATATTGAAAAATCCTTACCTGAATCTGAAATGAACCCATATGCTCCCTGTTGTTCCAAAACTATTTCAAGCTCATAAATCTCGTGCTCAGAATCTGAAGTATATTGACATTCTGCTTCCTCATATACTTGTAGATTTTCAAAGAAATCTTGATCTCAGATCCCTCTGGAAACATGAATGTTCTCCTCTACCTCTTGAGCATCTTCAAACAACTGGGTTAAGGATGGAGACTTCCGTTCTAACAGAAGAAGGGAAAGTTCTGAATGAAGACCCATAATATAATGTATGATGACAAATGTCTCTGTAGGCCGGATATCCAAAGGAAATTCATGATAAACACGGTAAAACCTTCTATTGAAAATAGGCAAGGCTTCATCCTTCTCTCGTTTCAAAGCATAGAAATCAGCAAGGTGAGAATGTAAAGATTTGTATTCTCCCCAATACTTTAGAGAAGCATTAGAGAACTCAATCCATGAGAAAATAGAATCATCTTTCAGACCCTTAAACCATGTAGCAGCATCTTTGATCAGAGACTTTGAAAAAAATCTCATGATCACATCTTCATGAGTGATTTGAAAATGATCAACAAAATCCAAAAAGGAGTCCATGTGTCTCTCAGTTGAAGCTCGATTCTCTGCGAAAAACCAAGGGATATATTCATAACAGGCATCAGAATAAGGATGAAGAAGATGGGGTAGCTATAAAGGTTTGAACATCTTCATACAGATCTTAACTTGAAAGGCTGTGGGCTGATCATGAGAGATGGTAAGTTGTTGACAAGGTTCAAAGATTATGGCAAGAGGGGCTAAGATCTGGACAGGTTCTGAAACAAGTTCAACCTCCTCAAGGTTATATGAATGCTCAGATTCAGAGGGAATTTGAATGCAGAACTCGTCTTTAGGAATAGGCTGAGGTAAAGATATAGAATCTACATCTACAATGCAGGGCTGCTCGATTTCCTCTTCTAAAGATGGATATATACAAGAAGGATGATGATTTTCTGAATATACAAAGCAGAAAATAATTCTCTTTACACGCGAAGGGAAAAGCATGAAAGAGATGATGAATAAATACAACAGTTCGTGAATCATACTAATGAACTAATACATGGATTTGAAATTTAACTCCTTCATCTTTTGTCAACCGGATCCTCCCCAGTGGAGTCTTTAATCATGGAGTCACCAGATAGAAGATTACAACCAAGATTTGTCTATCATCAAAGCTGGATCTGTGTTGTGTCCCAAGGAAGTTGAACTTCAATCTCCTCTCCCCGGCAAAGGTGCCAATTTGTTATCACTCCAGGGAACTCTTCTAGGCTGTTAGTCAGAGATGCCTCGTAACTTAATCTTTTTGGAAACTATTTTTTCAATAATTGATGTGGGTTTGGATCAAGATGAGTATCTAAGAGTTGGACTGTGTCTTTAAGACTGTCTAGTAATATCAAATATTACTATGCATTCTAAGAATGTAATCAGACAAGGATTAATCAAATAGGATAGAAGATAGTTGCTTGAACAAGATTATACTCATATAAAACAATAAGCACAATGGGTTTCGAAACTAAGGCAATAACTTATGATCTTTAACTTAATCAATCAAGTAGTGAGATGACAGTCACATGTAAATCAAATAAGCATCAATAAAGAAATCATTCACTCATAAGATATCATAGAAGAGAGAAGAAAGGTCTGAAAACATAGATGAAGGAAGCTTGCAATCTTTCATATATTAAGAATAAGTCTCATTAACAGTAGCAGCATATAGAAACCAAAATCGAACCTTTTGTTCATCTTCAGTTTTCAACTTTATAGCCTTTGCAACACAGTATCTAGATCCTGAATTAAAGGATCAAATATGCCTAAAATAGAAAGTCAAAACTATCCTTCAAAAGATAAGGAATG
Source organism: Picea engelmannii (assembly GCA_009831015.1). Lineage (NCBI taxonomy): Eukaryota > Viridiplantae > Streptophyta > Pinopsida > Pinales > Pinaceae > Picea > Picea engelmannii. The sequence goes on along the minus strand of ML779586.1, from coordinate 878,381 downwards.
ATCCTCAAAATGACGTCAATCCAACATTTCATGGTCTTCATATCTTGTAGAGTCCTTGTGTAGTGCAGAATAGCCTTCCAAGGCTGATTGAAGACTCTTCCAAGAGATAAAATTCGAATTTGCTGAGGTGTGCAAAAAACCCTGATTTTATACCTTTAAAAAAGGTACCAAAACTGATTGAAACACCTCTTCTTCCCCTTATCCATCAAAAATAGCTATTGGATCTGACTTGATAATTCAACAAATGTCCATTTGAAGAGGTTTCAAACCATTCCAACTCAAAAAATCCCGATCTGGGCAAAAATTCGGTCATTCTGGCAGTAACAGGCTTTCGGTGATTAACTTAGGTAAAAATTAGGTTCTTTAACCACCGAAAGCTCTTATTTTGGTGGTTAATGAGCTCTTTTCAGGCTCGCCTAAACCACTGAAAGTCAGATTTTCCAAATCATAGTCAATGCTAATCAAATTCAATGACTAATAGATCTCGCCAAGCTTCCATAAACGAGTCTGAGTGCCATGTGAGTGTAACCCTGTACTCAAAACATGCATTAACACATTCACCCTGTACCTTTTCAAACTGAAGTTGGCCAGTTTCTATAGGATTACAGCATTAGAAAAAATAGAGGCAGAGTGTGTCGATACTATATATATGTCTAATATGTCCGAGGTTTTGAATGGAGCTTCTTTATCTGATGTATTCCACGGAGATCATATACATGCACCTGAGGCCTACAACAACTGTTCCTAGAAGCAAAAGAACGCAAACCAATTTAATCTTAGCTGCTAGTCATGGATCCTCTGAGTTGTATCACATATCTCTGGCCTGTCCATTTGATAAACAATTTTTTTATATAACATATCTGCATTTCAAATATAGCTGCTTTCCTTGTTGTAATAACATTTTGAGGATGAAACGATAAATATCTTTAAATTCTGGCTCTTGTGCACTCAGTTTATAGTTTGCAGGCAAAACCAGGGAACATGGTTTTGACATGAAGGCCATATTGCCAGAAACCTGAATAAAGATCCATTATTATTACGGTCCATTGAATAATTCCCGGAAGTGGAAATGGAACTGTTTGTAAATAACTAGATTCCCTAATCGACATCTGCACATTTGCAAACTAAAAATTAGGTCGTTCAATGAATTGTGATAAGAGGGAAAGAGACATCCTGCGAAACATCTCCTCACTAAGACTTAACACTTGGGAGCTCTGTGCGTTGGAAAACTTATGAGAGAAAAACCATGGCGTTCTTACCCTAAATAATTTGATCAACCCTCTTGACATTGGCAGCATCAGTCAAGACAATCAACAACTTTGAGAGGACTGATAAAGAAAAATACGATCCAAGAAAAACCCTTTGAGCTCTGCATAACCTGTGATCTGACACTTGGCAGTTGTATTAGCTTATTGATGAGGCAAATGAAATCTGAAGCTTGGCGTTGGGTTGGTGTGATGTGTCGACCTGTTTGTTTGACTCATAACATAGCATAAAAATTGGACACGTAACTTGACTCATGGCTTGGACCGTTGCCATGTGATCTAATTGTAACTTAGATTTATGACTCGTGGTTGGGCTTGGCCTATGTTGTCGACTTAGTCTATTGGGTGGCTACCATAGGAATTAGGCAATGTTATTTTAACTAGTGTCTTTGAAGTTGAATGCTTGGTCGATAAGCTTGAATCATGGAATGTATTTTTAAAACAAACCATCAAAATCGATAGTCTTAGACTTAGATATAAGGAGAGTTTTAGTATATTGATAGCTTAGGCTTGTGATTTGAGATTAGAGACTCTAGACTTAGGACAGTGACTAGATGCAATAGATTAGGGCTAACAAATTTATTCATATTTGAAGGTCTAGAGGGAAGAACCAAAGGATGCTTGGACAAAGCCATCAACAGGAGCTTAATGAAGGGTTTGGAAGTTATGACACTGTCCAAAAGACCTAAGAAAATGACAAATCAAAAAGAGAGTAATGAGGACACTCTAGAAAATACCAGTGCATTTTTTATTGCTAACAACCGGCTCCAACTGGGATGGAGACCTCCTTGCAAGGTTTCCAAGAACCTAGTAGTTCCAGTCGCCTTTTAGCATTGGGCATGGAGTCATCTGGCTGCCTTTGGCATTGGGCATGGAGTCATCTGGATGCCTTTGGCATTGGGCATGGAGTCATATCACCTGTGCAACTGATCTTCTGCAAACCTGTAACTTGCATGCAACCTTCTGCTTATTCATGAAATCAACAACTGAAAAAGATCTAACTACTCGTATGTCGAGCTTATTCCTCTGTCTATCCCTACTCTAACCGGATCTACATTTGGGTTAGGTAAAGGTTGATTTCCATAATAGCCATCCAAGCAATTTTAATACTGAAACAATCTCATCTTTATCACTGATCAACAGATGAAGTTGGACATGAAACAA
>ML779586.1:832392-859473 GCA_009831015.1 Picea engelmannii | reverse complement strand
AATGGATTTTTAAAACAAACCATCAAACCCGATAGGCTTAGACTTAGATATAAGGAGAGTTTTAGTATATTGATAGCTTAGGCTTGTGATTTGAGATTAGAGACTCTAGACTTAGGACAGTGACTAGATGCAATAGATTAGGGTTAACAAATTTATTCATATTTGCAGGTCTAGAGGGAAGAACCAAAGGATGCTTGGACAAAGCCATCAATAGGAGCTTAATGAAGGGTCTGGGAGTTATGACACTGTCCAAAAGACCTAAGAAAATGACAAATCAAAATGGAGTAATGAGGACACTCTAGAAAATACCAGTGCATTTTTTATTGCTAACAGGTTCCTTGTTTCTTATTCATGGGAATGGGTTTGGAAACCCATTCGGTCAAGGGAACTGGGTAGATGAAACCAGAATTAAGTAGCATCTGTACCTTTATCTTAATAACAAGGGCCTTCCTAGGATTAATAGCTCTAAGACGTTTTCGAATAGGTCTAGCATCCAGATAAGTCTTGATCTCTTGTTTGGCAATGTGAGGGTCAATTCCTCACATATCTTCATATGACCAAGTGAATACATCACTAAATTATTTGAAGAGATTGGGGTAGATATAAATTTCTTCAGGTGAACAATATGCACCGTTATATACATTTTCAATTTTTCCAGGAATTCGAGAGATGTTGACCATGACAGTAGGAGAAATATTCGCCATGTTTCCTTCGGCTTAAACACCATGTGTATCTAGTGGAACCATAGTGTGACCAACCATCTCACTCAAGGTAGATCTAAAGTCATCATGTTCAATCCTAACAAGATCTGGGAGGAAATAAGAGAGATGATGCATATTGTCCCAAGGAATATTGGGACCATTCATGACCTCTAAAATGGCCTCATCTGAAGGTAAATTATCATCAAGGAAATCATGTGAACAAGACAATGAGGTGGCCCATATGGGCTCTAGAACAGGATCATCCTCGTTCGTTTGCGAGGAGACATGATATGGGCCAGTAGTAGAGTTAAGAACAACCTAATATGCAATGTTTTCCACTGACAATGGCATTGCCAGCCCAATGTGTGACTGGCCTTCGAAAGACATGGTCGGGGAAGGTAGGGTCCAAGGATCATTTAAATACGAAGTACGGAAAGGAATGAACCTCATCGATGAAAAATACCTACTGGACATGGCATAAATGTGACAGATTGGTGCCACGAAATCAAACGTATCCATGAGAGAGGAATACATTCTGACACCAATATCCTCAGTTGTTAGCTGGGAATTGTTGATCAATGGGATTAAAGGTCAAATTAATGCATTAGGACTAGCATGCGCAAAGGACAATTGATCAATTGTCAATATTTTCCCTTCGTGAGGAAAACATAAAGTACGGAAAATAGATGACATAATCACGGTCATGGAATAAGTCCAATTATGCCCTAGTAGTAAATTATAGTCAAGGGGTGCATCAACCTCCTCGACATCCACCTCCACTATCTTTCCACCTAACTAGACTAGAAAAGAGGGAATAATTTTGAAGGGGTCAGAACAAATGACCATCAAATGCGGTCAACATAGTCATAGATTGAGAGAGAGTTGGAGAGCCAATGGCTTTCCAATAGGTTAGGGGCATCACACACGTTGCAACACCTTCATCATTTATAGTTTGTTTGATGGTATATTTCGTGTACTCCACATAGATTTGAAAGGCCATGTGGTAATGCAAGTGAGGTTTAACATCTGTGACGTCAAACTTAATAACTTTTGAGCCACATGGGTCTAGATATCCTAAAGAAAACAAGGAATTTCTCTATGAAGGACATGTTTGGAGCACCTCAAAAGCCGAAATCACACAAGGGGTTTGACCCAGATCTTCGACAATCGAATATTTTTGGGTAGCTCTAGCATTAGGATTGTGGGTAGAGAGTTTTAGTACTCCTTTCTGAATATGAGGTGGAGGCTCTGGCTTCTCGATCTGCAAAGGTGTTTTCGGGGGAGGGGGAGACTCTAGACTTGTAACACTCTGTGAATATTCATAATCATGAGATCAAGTGGCTCCATCAATCTAAGACTCGACCATATTAACGTAGAGACGATCACCTTCATGTGTCGGGGAGTGTTGATTCCAGTTCGACGCATTTCCAGTGTTGAAGGACCCGAAGACATGTGTTGATTATGCAGAAACGGATTGGTTAGAACAACATATGGTTGATAAGAGCCTCGAGGCTTCCTCAAGTTTGGGGCATAGGTGAGTAAGGTGATCATCTTAACAAAGTTTACAAGGAAACTTCACCTTCCATTTTTCTTTCTTCCCCTCACCAACATCATTATTCGATCTATCATTGTTATTTTTGTCCTTGGCTTTGTTATTATTTATCCCACCCTTACGATTATTACCTTGTCCTTTATTTCTATTCCCTCCTAGTTGTTGGTTACCATTTAGGTTGGTTTACGATTATACAGAATGCACATCTGCTGACTGAGTGGGAGTGGAGGATGAAGAAAAACCTTGTCCTGCTACAGACTAGTTTAGAGACAAATCCTTCAACTGGTTCGTCACCAAATCTATAGACTTAGCATTTGAAAAGTCTATGATGTTGTCAGCGTGAGGCCCAAGATTTTTTCTAGGGTCATAATTCGACCGCAATGCATCAGGAAGAATTTCATATAACATCCAAGATTGAGCATATATGAGGTCCAATTGTTGGGCTTTTAAAATAGCTTCCTCCTCAGATGTTACTCCAGATGTAGAGACATCCTTCGGAATATAAGGAAATAAGGACTTAAGGAACCATTCCAGCAAAAACTCTGCAGTAATGTAGGATTTAATCAACCTCTTATGTCTATGCCACTCTTGGATATGGTATGCGATATGCATGGTTGTAATGTCCCCACTTTGGGACATCATCACAGTGCAGAGGTTTATGATGACCAGAGTAGCCAGATGGATGTTATAGCGAGCACAAGGATTATTGAGAGGCATTGTGTGGTCTAGCTTTCATTTCTCTTCATATCTAATCATTATGAGCCATTCCTCATAGGTTGGCTTTGGTTCTGTTGCATTCCAATGATTTCCATGATTTTGAGTATTTTGAGCTATAAGTCAATTAAATTCATTGAAGAGGTCATTTTGGGAACATTACTTGGAGGAACCTCTCAGTGTAATAGCTCATTGGAATCGGGAGGAGAAACACTACAGGATGGGATGGCTAGAATTCACTTTTAGTGGCCAGGGAAGCCATAAGGAGAGATAAGGAGCTTTTCAGAGGCAAAAAGGTTAATTAATTAATTAAAGTGATTTAATTAATTAATTAAATATTAATAAAATGAAAGTCACTTTGGAGGGACAAGGTGAGCCAAAAAGTATAAAAGGAAGGCAAGGGCCTCTACTCAGGGATTCATGTATGATCATATTTTCATATCTGGCTTCTAGCTAGTAAGCCCAACATTAGGGGTTTTGAGGGTTTTGACTTAACAAACCCTAGAGGACGATTCGGTGTTGAACGATTCCACCTAGCTTGTCCCAAGATTGGTCTCGGATATGCAATATGCTCCCACACCATTCTAGTTCCAGATCTACTCAGTTGCAGGAGGATTCCACATCAGTTACTTGTGCATATAGAGAGAGGGCACACCAGTTGGGGATTTCCAGCAAGGGGGGAGCACCATCCTTGGAGAGAGATTCGTTGTAGGATATAGGTAGGGATTTTGGAGATTCTATCACTTGGGTTTTCATTGTAGGGCCTTGGACATCATATATAGTCCATTCATGAGGATTTTCAGGTGCTATTTGATTTATTAGATGGATGGGACGAATTGGAGGAGAGGAGCAAACTTCAGAAATTGGTTTCAATCATTTGCTACTTAGATCTTCACCATTTTGCTTGGGACTTCACTGGGGAGGTAACCAAGCCCCGATCTATCATTTTGGAGAGTTTCAGGAGGTTTGGAGGCCTCATTCATCTAGGCCAAACTATTAGGGTTTCAGCCATCCAGGGAGCGTTGTTGGGTATATGTGTTATATTCTTTGCATGTGTGTGTGTGGGCAAGTCAGATACAACAACTGTGTCTGAAGATCCTTACTACTAGTGCTCTTCCATGTGCGTCGGGCGCTTTCCTAGGGGGGTCCTAGGGGGGGTAGGTATGCCCTCCCCTGGTTACACGTAGCGTTCGGGGTAGTGCCCCGAAATTTATTTTTGGGCGGTTTTTGCTATTTTTAGCGCATTTTTAAATTAATCTCGGATTAAGGGATTATGGTTTTGGTATCTACGGAATACCTAAAAACATTTTATATATTGTATGGTGAATGGTGAAATTCGATATAATGAAAATAAGAGAGGTTTTCCTGGTTGAGGATTTTCGGTATAAAATCTTTGTGTACTCTGTGTATGAGCCATTGTGTACTCTGTGTATGAGCCATTGGAGGAGTTTCAGATCTACATGGTTTGAGAGGGATCTTGGAGATTCAGGCACCTGGGTTGTTCTTTCCATCACCCAATCTACTGTTTGGAATCTTTCTTGAGGTGATTGGACATCTTTGGCACCAGGGCTGAATTATTGAGGAGCTTCAACATTCTAACAGGACGTTGCATATTCTAGTGGGGGTTTGGAACTTGGCCCATATCTACTTGGAATTGGTATTCATCTCTTATCTAGCCTTTGGAGGCTTATTTTGTATTGTCGAGAGATTTTTGTAGAATCTCTATTGTCTATTTTCATAGCCATTTGTTGAGCATTCCAGATCGACATCTCCATTGTAGCAGGTTCTTTTATCTTATGAATAAAAGCATATTTGAGATGTTTTGGCTTGTCTATAATATTGCATATGGTTGAGGTATGTTCCATGGTTGTATATTCTTGTTATTTTCTACAACACACATATAAACACAGCAATAAACCCTAAGGCCGAAATCAAGAGGCCATCCTACAAGTAAACACATCTAACAAATAGATCAAGAAAGTGTTTGACGGAATGCCACAACCAATAAAAGTTTAAAAATACACCAAAACCATGATGATCCTTGCATAATGGCTTGGGATCATTATAGTGGTATTAGAGCTTAAATCCTGCAAACCTGAGGGGTCTTTCATAGGGATAAATGGATAGTTGGAAAGAAATGGATAAGATAGCCTTTGAGATGACATGCTTGGAGATCATATATTCTGACCTTAGCGAGGAAAATAGGGCTCTCATAACTTTTCCTCAGTATGTAGCCTTTAGAAAGCCCAGTTGGAGAAAATGGGATATTTTACATGGGATCACCTTAGTAGACAAAAAGAGAAAAGAAACAACTAGATGGATGGAAGAACAAAGAAAACCCACACCCAGTAGGAGCACGCAACCTTCCTACAGTTGCAAGGGGCTGTGGGAACCTGATCATAGGTGTAGGGGTAAGGATTTGAAGCACACTATTGAGGCACACTATGACAGGGGGGATTAATGTGTCTGTGGATGGAGTGATCGATGTTGATTCAGAGAAGTTCGATGATGACAGTGATTCTTGCACAAAGGCTAGTGATAGTGACTCTACCTCAGAGGATAGTGATGATGACTCTTTCACAGAGGCTATTGATGCTTGCACGCTTGAGGAGGATGATGAAACTTGTGTAGTGGATAGGCAGCTGGATGGACAGGATGATAGTACCAATGTATCAGTAGACATATCACATACCATTGATGTCTTTACATCTCAGCAGAGTGGTGACACTAGTGAGGAGTCACACGTGTGAGCACCTAGAGATGATGAGCTTCCTATGGGGGCCATGACACATCTGTCACCTGTTCAAACACCCATGATAGCCACATCACATGAGGAGATCAGTGGCATGTTAGGTATGATGGATGAGCCTAGTGTGAGGGATGCACACCATCGACAGGTAGACCCACAGATCCAGGAAGAGGTACAAGACGTACAGGCAGTTGACCTCACACATACAAGTCAACCAGAGGAGATGGAGTCACAGCTATTGGAGACTATATTCATTGAGTAGATTGCAGAGGCTGACAGGTTGATGGAGCACTTACTTCCAGGATCGGCTTGAATTGATGAGGATGCACTCTTTAGTATTCAGGATGACCATAGCATGTGTCTAGACACAATTATATGGGATCCAGGTGCAGAGGATAGTAGCAGGTTGAGTGCACAGGAGGACACGACTACTCATACAGGGTACAGTGTGATTCAAGGGGAGATAGCATCTAGTGATAGGGTGCAGTGGCATACAGGAGTACCCAACAACATAGTAGACAGTGGATAGTTCAACACACCATCTTATGCAGAGGGCGTTTTTGGGGATTCTAGAGTTGACACTAGAAAGACTAACACTAGCAGTGTGGGGTCTGAGATGGCACCTCAGCATGACCATGATCAGGAATCACGCCACTTAGAAACATAGTTGAGAGTTAGTGAGGCTATGATCATGGCATCCACTAGATGTATTGATGACATGAATGTAGTGATGGAAGATTACTGTTGGATAGCATTAGTAGCACATGGTGGCTTAGATGGAGGATTTTCCATGGATGATTTTCACACTCTTAGGAAGAGAGTGTCTATGATGAGGAATGACTACCAGTAGTTTTTGATAGATAGGGACTACCTACTGGGGATTGGTGAGTTGTATCATAGGGCCTTAAGGGGGAAGGAGTTGGAGTTAGACCGACTCACTCAGGATTTGGAGAGCACTCGAGGATTCTTAAGAGGCACACAGACAACCCTTCAAGAATCGGAGTCTAGATCAGATGAGCTTCTTGAGGAGATCCGCCATAGATACATTTCAACTATCCTGGTGGACACTCTGATATATCCTTCAGTCACATGGTTAGAGGATGTTGGTGGTCTAGTAGTGGAGCACTAGTTGATGGAGGACACTTCCATTTGTGTTCCAAGAGCAGTTGACCTCCATGTAGAGGTTGATCCAGCAGTACACCCCAGATCTACATTGCAGCATGAGTCTGCAACAGACGACATGAATATGCTGGAGCATACAGTGAGGAGGGATAGTTCACCGAGTCATGCCAAGATGTATGGTGGCATTCAAAGGGGTATATAGTGCCTTGCAGGGAGGAGACACACTTAGGGGAGTATGTAGAGCTCAATCCTCTGTAGAAGCACATAGTTATGGGAGATCACCTTCACCATTTCAACGGTTGCATGGGAGATGAGAGATGGATATTGGTTGACAAACAATCAGAGGGGTTACTATCGGTTGTATTGGATGGTTGGGATTTGGTGATGACCACATGAGATCATCTATCATGGATACCGATGGACTAGATTCTGGTCGAATCCTTTGGATTGACCAAAGCATGTGATGCCTTCCAGTCCTACAGTCAGCTGCAAATATGTCTATTATCCTTTTTCGATACATTTATCATTGACAATAGCATGAGGAGGATAGCGGATGAGCACAGAGGGCCTCTGAGAGTGATCAGTCTCACATAGGAGTAGTTAGACGATATTGGAAGTGATAAACTTCCAAGTTTTCCATGGGATCTGAGAGTTCATTGGGTGAGTCGGATGTTTCACTACATGATTACCCAGGTTGTGCCCAAGAGCCACACACTCCACTAGGGGTCAGTTTGGAGTGGGCCTGCAATGATTTTTTTGATAGAGCGAGGCAACTTGTCACTCTTGATCATCATGATCAAACGTGGAGATGGGTGGATAGATACTTCTTCTATAGAGATGCCTTTACAAATACAGTTTCTGGACAGCAGGTCCGGTGGTCATAGGTATTTCATCTTGAGGATCCAGGAGAGGAGGATATAGTATGTATGCAGGGGACAGAAAGTCATGGTCAGAGTAGTGTAGGGCTAGCATGGTGATCTTCGACAGAGGTTAGCATGGGACCCAGGGATTGCAGGGTTGATCATTTCACTGACTGACAGGGGCGAGTGGACCTTTGCAGGGGAAAGTTGTTCCAACTTTCCATTTAGCTTCAGTGTTGAGGGGAGCACAGTGCTTGAGGGTGTCTCACGGAGGTCTTGCAGTACCTCATTCTGGCATCAACATGTGTAGTTGACCATGTGGATCTTGGTAGAGATTTGGAGGATGGACTCATTCCGAGATGAGGCCATGTGTCATGTGCAGGAGGTTCACAAGGTTGCTATCTTTCAGGTCTATGCTTCGCAGAGTATTGCAGTTCACTTCCTGATACGGGATCCAAGGGGTGGAGTGTACTATTGTTCGTCTTTCGATGGGTTCTACTGTGTATCCCATGAGTGGACATGGGATCCTGGTATTTTATTTGAGTGGATTTGGTTATTGCTTGAGGACAAGCAATTTTCTAGCAGGGGGGATTGTAAAGTCCCCACTTTGGGACATCATCACAGTGCAGAGGTTTATGGTGACCAGAGTAGCCAGATGGGTGTTATAGCGAGTACATGGATTATTGAGAGGCATTTTGTGGTCCATCTTGCATTTCTCTTCATATCTCATCATTATGAGCCATTTCGCATAGGTTGGATTTGGTTTCATTGCATTCTGATGATTTCCATGATTTTGAGTATTTTGAGCTATAAGTCAATTAAATTCACTGAAGAGGTCATTTTGGGCACATTAATTGGAGGAACCTGTAAGTGTAATAGCTCATTGGAATTAGGAGGAGCAACACTACAGGATGGGATGGCTAGAAGTGACTTCCAGTGGCCAGGGAAGCCACAAGGAGAGATAAGGAGCTTTTCATAGGTAAAAAGGTTAATTAATTAATTAAAGTGATTTAATTAATTAATTAAATATTAATAAAATGAAAGTCACTTTGGAGGGACAAGGTGAGCCGAAAAGTATAAAAGGAAGGCAAGGGCCTCTACTCAGGGATTCATGTATGATCATATTTTCATACCTGGCTTCTAGCTAGTAAGCCCAACATTGGGGGTTTTGAGGGTTTTGACTTAACAAACCCTAGAGGATGATTCGGTGATGAAAGATTCCACCTAGCTTGTCCCAATATTGGTCTCATAGATGCAATACGATCCCACACCATTCTAGTTCCATATCTACTCAGTTGCAGGAGGATTCCACATCAGTTACTTGTGCAGATAGAGAGAGGGTGCACCAGTTGGGGGTTTCCAGCAAGGGGGGTGCACCATCCTTGGAGAGAGATCCGTTGTAGGAGATTGGCAGGGATTTTGGAGATTCTATCACTTGGGTTTTCATTGCAGGGCCTTGGACATCAGATCTAGTCCATTCATGAGGAGTTTCAGGTGCTATTTGATTTATTAGATGCATGGGACGAATTGGAGGAGAGGAGCAACTTCATAAATTGGTTTCAGTCATTTGTTARCTCATATCTACACCATTTCTCTTGGGACTTCACCAGGGAGGTAACCAAGCCTCGATCTATCATTTTGGAGAGTTTCAGGAGGTTTGGAGGCCTTATTTATCCAGACTGAATTATTAGGGTTTCAGCCATCCAGGGGGCGCACCATTCAATGGAGGATTTTCAGATCTACAAGGTTTGAGAGGGATCTTGGAGATTGGGGCACCTAGGTTGTTCTTGCCATCACCCAATCTAATGTTTGGAATATTTCTTGAGGTGATTGGACATCTTTGGCACCAGGGCCGAATTATTGAGGAGCTTCAACATTCTAGCAGGATGTGGCATCTTCTAGTGGGGGTTTGGCACTTGGCCCAGATCTACTTGGCATTGGTTTTCATCTCTTATCCAGCCTTTGGAGGCTTATTTTGTATTGTTGGGAGAATTTTTTAGCAGCTCTGTTGTCTATTTTCATATCCATCTGTTGAGCATTCCAGATCGACATCTCCATTGTAGCAGGTTCTTTTATCTTATGGATAAAAGCATATTTGAGATGTTTTGGATTGTCTAGCATATTGCATATGGTTGAGGAATGTTCCATGGTTGTATATTCTTGTTATTTGTTGCAACACACATATAAACACATCAGTAAACCCTAAGGCTGAAATCAAGAGGCCATCCTGCAAGTAAACACATCTAAACAAATAGATCAACAAAGTGTTTGACAGAATGCCACAACCAGTAAAAGTTTAAAAAGACACCAAAACCATGATGATCCTTGCATAATGGATTGGGATCATTATAGTGGCCTTATCTTAGCAGAGGGATGACAGGAGTTCTATGTCGACATCATAATGAACCGACAACTGGAAGTGATTGAGAAAGACTAAAATCATCTGATTAAAATTTCCTTATGTTCCCCCTGGTAGCTCAATGTACCATTTCGCTAAAACCCCCGTGAGGGTGCGTTGAGATAGTCTCAAATGAATAGAATTGTCATTAAGAGAATTGGATGAGCACCAAAGATGAAAAATAGTAACATGATCACTCAGATCCTCACCAGTATTTCCTTCGAATTTCAGAATGTCTAAAGGAAGCTTAGTGGGGATTTGGGGCCATGACGGATCATGACACACCAAGTCATTCATTAATCTTGAAAAATATGATAGATTAATCATGGACAGAAAAGGAAGTCGGGGTTGCAAAATCTGAGCCCATGCTCTCAGGAAAGATTGGTGTTGAGGGATTGTAGACCATCTAGGGCTCTGGTATATACCATGGCCTAGTCTGGTAGGGTAATATCCTCCTCCAAAATGATTCATAAGAGGTTGTATGGGCACCATACCTGTAGGGATGGCATAATAAGGGTTATAAACATTTCCCCCAGCTGGAGTGGCTCCAGGATAGGGGTTTCCCATAGCATGATATTGACTCCCTCCAAGTGGAAATCTAGAGGATAGAGGTGAATTCATCATAACAAATGTGTTCGTCAGAATCGACATGGAGGAGGAAGTGGGAAAGGACGGAATGAAGGAAGTAGCTTGTCTGCCCGGTTGAGTACTCTATCCAGGATCATTGAGACTATGATTAGACCCAGGAGGAAAAGGAGGTCAAATTCCAACCATAGGAGTCATTTGGGGAATATGAGTTCCACCAAATGATAGAGGACTATGCGGAGGAGCCATGCCCCCAGGTCCAAGACTGGAATTTTCATTATTCGTTGGAATGGAGGACGAAAGTTCCAATGTCATATTTGGCATACCAAAAGTGAAAGGGTTAGAGACCGAAGGTATGGATTGAGAATCATATCCAAGTGTACCAAAAAGAGACCTGAAAGGGTTCATTACTATGGGTTGAGTAGCAATCACATGTCAGATAGGAGTAAGGACGGGAACCTCCGGCACCAAAACCATAGCGGTTGAAAGAGTCGAAGGAGTCCTATTAACCAAAGAAGGTATATGATTCAATGGACTCCCAGTGTCATTCGGACTCGACTCGGTACTCATAATTGTATAATCACAAGTCTCGTAAGTGGAGGTATGTGTACCACGTTTAGTAACTCTAAGCCTTTTAGAAGGAAAAGACTCAATATGTGGTGGTAAATTTAACTAATGACGAGACTTGCGAGGAAGCTGGTCAAGCTCCACGATGACTCAAGACTTGAGATATAAAACCACATCCTAGGGCCAACTAACAATCAAAGACCATACCACAATAAATAAAAAGGCCAAATGCACACAAACATGATATAGTAGCTGAAAAGGGGCCTCCCTCACTAGAGTAGGTATGCCTCATCCAAGAGGGTCCTTAGACTCCCTTCAAAAGATTGGAGGTATCAAAATCAATTATAAGGGCCCTTGTAGGCTTAATAATGTAGTTGGTCAGATCCCCCTGGAGAGGTAATCCTCCATAAAGGCTGTGTGTTTTCCAACCCTTATCTGACTCGGGGTACCTACAGAATAACCCATGCAAGTAACCTATGTGGCTACCTATGTCAAGCAACTAGATCCACCACAATATAAACAATGTGCAGGTGAGCAGTCGTAAGTCAGGTCCATCGTATTGGCAGGGTAACAAAGCCCAAAATCTTGAAAGCATCTCCTCTCACAGAGGTAAAGGTACTAGAAAGACCCCCAAATATGAATAAATCCACATAAATATCTCTGACGCTGAGAAGGTATTAGAGGGTTATCTCTACAACCAACTTCACGTGACCTCATGCTTAACTCTGGTGTGAGAAGAGCGTCCTAACATCACTAGTTACACAATGGATCCCTAGTCAGACACATATGTTTAGTTTAATAGCCTTGGAGAAGTTTACTCACAAAATTCTATTCCAAGGCCCTATATCATATGCTTGTTTGTGTACCCTAAAAAATCATTTCTAATCAATTTTAGTTAATCAGCGTTACTTTTAATGGATTTTTTTTACTCGAGAGATGTGGTCATGAAACTGATGATATTATGACTCAACATATCAAGGAAATGAATATGAACATAGTGCTAAGTTTTAATATTAAATTTTCAAAATATGGTAAGCTTTTAAAATGCAAATTTCAATGCAACTTCTACAATTTCAATAAAATGCAATCTTTCCACATACATCGAGATCAACACTAAGTACCCGAAAGAGAAAATGCCCTAATGCAAGATTTTTTTTTGTATTTTCGATATAAAGAAAAGAAAATGCAAGGACTAAATTGTAAATCCTAACCTTGTACAATATCTACTGCAAACAAATATTTAGAAACAACAAAAAACATACAATGGAAAATACAAACATTACACAGAGATTTTTCCCCTGGAAACCCAAACTAGGAAAACCAACATGTTCTATATTCATTCATATTGTTACATTGTTTACAATACAATATACATATAGGAGCTAGTGGCATCCAAACCCTAACCCAATGACCTGGATTAGTCCAAAACCCTAATTCCTTAACCGAAAATAGAAAACCATCGGCAAAAACCATGTGTCGAAAAACCACCTAAATACATGACACGTTTCTCGAGGTAGGTGTCACATTTCCCGAGGAAAAAATAATTTTCGTGCAAAGAATATAACACATACCCAACATTCTCCCACTTGTTGTTTTCTTTGCATACAGGGGGTTACAGGGTTACATAGTAAAAAATCCAAGGCAACAATGCCCATGGATCCTCTACACCAAGAGAACTTCTCAGTGCTCACAGATTTTGTTAATGAGTCTACAACATTCTTCAAAGTGTCCACCTTCATCAATGATACTTTATTTTATTCAATCATGTGTCTCACAAAGTGATATTGAACATCAATGTGCTTTGTCTTTGAATGATAAGCAGGGTTCTTTGCCAGAAAAATTGCACTCTAACTGTCACACTCTATCCTTACATCTTGTTGTACCAACCCAATACCTGAACACAATCTTTGTAACCATATTGCTTCCTTACTTGCATGAGTGGATACCATGTATTCAGATTCTATAGTTGAAATTGCCACTACAGCCTATCTTTTGCTCATCCAACTTATTGCTCCTCCAAACAGGTTAAACACATACCCGATTGTAGATCTCCTACGATCCAAATCTCCAACCCAGTCTACATCCACAAAGTCATGTATATCGACCACTCTGTCCAATCCCGGTCTTCCTTCGTAGCACAATCCATAGCTAGTAGTGCCACTACTACTCATGCAAAGAATATAACACATACCCAACATAAATAACAACTTCACACATAGACCTTGCTACAAGAAAAAAGAGACAAGCCAAGAAGGATACTAAGAAGAAAACACTCAGACCAAGATGCAAGGAAAACCAATGAAAAATATGATAAGAAATAATACCTCCCAAAAATTCAACAATAATAAGGTTTCCTATCACTCTACAAGCACTCAACAACTAGGAAAAAGACCCAATAAGACTCAACAACCAATCAAACTCACCCAACAAACGCCAAACTGAGCTAGTAAGCCAAAAAGTTGATGTACGTGACTTTTTGATCAAAACTCGTGTATGCACGCACCCTATAGAAGGACAACTCATGTATGTATGTGTCTATCAAGGGAAAACCCGTGTATATGTAGTAAAACACTGCCAAGGCAAGGATTTGGACAAGAAAATCATATGCAAAGTAAAAATAGGTTTTCAAGCAATTAGGCGAGAAAGAAACTCAGGCTAACAGAGAGAAAGTCAAGGAGAAAAACACTCCAAACCCTAAAACAGAAGATCAATACCCAGTATGGTCGCCAATTCTGTTACGAGGAAAATATCTCTATGGCATGGGGTAAACTATGTAATATACCAGATATAAAAAGTATGCAGAATATAAATAAAATGATAGAAATGGCAGAATAACAGTAATATAACCAACATAATCTCCACAATAACAAAGAAATAATATAAGAACAACAACATAAATAGAACTTTGATTTAGAAAGCAATGTTCACGAGCCTCTTCGAGGGGGAAACCTCCAGTCGAGCAGTGCTCTGTTACAATAATATCCAAGATAGGGTTTTCATACCCTCGACCCTTATTTATACTAAATATGTCTATCAAGAGAAGCATCTAGAGGAAGATCCTTCTAGAAGTGGAAGCTTCTATTAGGTATTCTTACATCCTCCTTATTCTATTTTAATGAAAGGCCTTATTAATATTGACCTTTATTACATCCGAATATATTGCTCTACACATGTGCGGGTTAGGACCCTAACATGTCCACCCCCTTAAAAACAGCCTTGTCCTCAAGGCTTGAGATGTGGAAACTACTGCAGAATGGTAGCTGGTTCCCAAGTGGCATCTGCTAGAGTTGTGTATTTCCACTGGACTATCACTTCCTTGATGGTTCTTTGATGCAGGTGACGCTCACGCTGGTCCAAAACTGCTTCTAGTTGTAGCCAAATGGATCCTTCTTTAGCTAACTCGGGAAGGTTGGTTTGAATTTGGCACCTAGTTCCAATCACCTTCTTTAAGCATGAAACATGAAAAACAGGATGTAGCTTTGAATGACTGGGCAGAGCTAACTAATAGGTGACTTGTCCCACATGCTTGAGAACTGTATAAAGACCATAAAATTTTGGCGCTAGCTTCTGACAATGCTCGGCCTTGAGGGAAGTTTCCTTGTATGGTTGCAGTCGCAGAAACACCTAATCCCCTTCTGCAAATTGACGTTCAGAGCGACCTTGATATTCTTGTTACTTCATGTGATTTTGTGCCATGACCAAGTTCTCTTTGAGGGTACAAAGAATATCCTCTCGAACTATAAGTGTTTGGTCAACTTCCTGGACCTTCGAGGTACCCGATAAATATGATAGAACTGAAGGTGGCTTCTGTCCATATACCTCTTCAAAAGGAGTCATGCATGTAGTTGTATGGTAGGAAGTGTTGTACCACCATTCAGCTAGGGGTAACCATTGAGCCCACTGATTTTTCTTTTCAGAGGCAAAACACCTCAGATATGTTTCCAAACACTTGTTGACAACTTTGGTTTGACCATTAATCTGGGGATGATAAGTTGTGCTAAGATGCAATTGGGTGCCCTGTAGCTTGAATAGTTCTTGCCAAAAATTGCTTGTGAAAGTTGGGTCACGATCAGAAACAATAGAGTGCAACATGCCATGAAGCTTGAAGACCTGGTCCATGAAAAATTGAACCACCATGGATGCAGTAAATGGGTGTTGAAGAGCGCATAAATGAGCATACTTGGAAAGGTGATCCAAAACCACCATTATGACTGATTTATTTCCCAATTTGGTTAAGCCAGTAATAAAGTCCATAGAGATATCATTCCAAATAGCAGGTGGAATTGGAAGAGGTTGTAGTGTGCCCAGAGATTTGACTGTTTCTCCCTTGTGGCATTGACACACATCACATTCAGCGACAAAATTACGGATGTCTTGTTTCATACCATCCCAGAAAAAAGGACATTTGACCCTGTCATAGGTTTTGGTGAACCCGGAGTGCCCCGCTATGGATGTAGCATGAAGCTCAGAAAGTACCATGGATTTAAGATTTGATTGTTTACTTAAATACAAATGGCCTTTGTATCGAAGCTCATCCTGGAGCCAAGAGTACCCTGGGGGAGCTGGAGCATTGGTTTGTAATTGCTAGATCATATGCAAACTTTTGGGATCTTGTAGCCATTCCTGGCGAACAACTTGAAACTAATCTGGTACAATGAAGGAAAGAGAAAAAAGGGATCCTTCGTCTTCATATTTTTGGGACAGTGCATCCACCACGACATTGTCTTTTCCTTTCTTGTAAATGATCTCATAATCATATCCAAAGAGTTTAGTCACCCATTTTTGTTGCTCCAGGGAGGATATGCGTTGTTCCAAAAAGTACTTGAGGCTTTGATGGTCTGTCTTAATTTGGAAATGTTTCCCCAAAAGATAAGGGCGCCAAAGATCAAGGGCATGCATAATAGCCAACATTTCCTTTTCATAGATGGGTTTTCCCAGATTCCTTTTAGATAGTTGTTTGTTGGTGAAGGCCAAAGGTCGACCCTCTTGCATAAGGACAACACCGATTCCTTTCCCTGAGGAATCACATTCCAATACAAAGGTCTTTGTGAAATCAGGAAGGGCCAGAACCAGAGTGGTGCACATGGCCATCTTCAAGGTTTGGAAAGCTTGAGCAGTGAATGGAGTCTAAGTGAAAGAGTTCTTTTTGAGGAGAGAAGTGAGAGGTGCTGCAATCTTTCCATAATTCTTAACAAACTTGCGATAATATCCTGTTAAGCCCAAAAATCCACGCAATATTTTGAGAGTCTTTGGGTGTGGTCAGTCTTGCATAGCTTCAATATTTTTCAAATCCACCCTAACGCCATCCTTTCCAACCAGATGACCCAAGTATTCTACTTCTGAGGCACCAAAGGCACATTTAGACTATTTCAGGAAAAATTGGTGCTGAGAGAGTAGATGGAGAACTCGATCCACATGAGTAAGATGGTCTATCTAGGTTTTTCTATAGATGAGGATATCATCAAAGAAAACTAAGACAAAATGACAAAGAAAAGGATAGAAGACATGATTCATGAGGCTTTGGAAGGTGGAGGAGGCATTACACAAGCCAAAGGGCATGACCAAAAACTCATAGTGGCCCTTATGAGTTTGAAAGACCATATTGGGAATGTCTGCATCTTTCATACATATCTGGTGATAGCCCGAGTGAAGATCAAGTTTAGTAAAGAATTGGGTGCTACTCAATTCATCCAGGAGGTCATCAATGAAAGGAATGGGAAATTTGTCTTTAATGGTCAGTTTGTTGAGGGCACGGAAGTCAGGACACATTCTCCAAGAACCTTCTTTCTTCAGGACCATGACTACAAGAGAAGAGTAGGGGCTCATACTAGGGCAAATAACGCTTGCAGTAAGGAGTTCCTCGACCATTTTCTCAATTTCATTTTTTTGTGAAAGGGGGTGGCAATACAGACGTATATTGGGAGGAAGGCTTCCGGGTACAAGGGTAATGGAATGATCATGAACACCGCGGGAAGGAGGGAGTCCTTGGGGAGTGGAAAATACCATTTGATGTTTACAAAGGAGGGCTTGGAGGTCTTGCGGCACCGAGGGTGTCTCTATTGCTTGTATGGCATGGAGTTGTGCAATGACATCAAAATGACCTTTTTTGTGCATATTTTCCATGCGATGGGAACTAATGACCTCAGGTGAACCAGTAATGATTCCTTGGAATTTATATTGGTGGCCTTCCTAGTCGAATTGCATGGTTAATTCCTTAAAATCCATGAGAATGGGACCCAAAGTCCTTAGCCATTATTCACCCAACATAATGTCACAACCGCCCATGTTGATAGCAAACATATGGTATTTTAGGTGGTAGTCACCGATTTGGAGACACACATTTTCATAGCGCCCTCCACATTTCATGGAACCACCATTGGCAATCATGATTTGGAAATTGTTGACAACATGGATATAGAAATGAGTTTCTTGGGCAATGAGGCAATGAATAAAATTATGGGTGCTTCCACTATCAACCAGAATGATGACCTTCTGATGCTTGATGTAACCGATTAACTTGAGGGTTTGGGGGGCGGAGAAGCCAGTGAGAGAATTGAGGGAAATGATCAGTTCCACTTCGGGAGGGTCTGAGGGAGGGGTTATGTCAGTGATTTCAGGTGACTCAGGCATAAGGGGAGTTTCAACATCCTCTTCTGAAATATCCTCAGAGGTGGCCATAAAAATATTTTGTTCCTTACACTTTTGGTCCGAGAAATATTTGTCATCACAATTATAACAAAGGCATTTGAGTTGGCGTTCATCCATTTCAGCCCTGGTCAATTTTTGGATCTTTAATGGGGCGGAGGGAGTAGTGGGATTTACGGGTTTAGGGTGAGGGATAAAGGAGGGTTTAAGATTTTGAGAGGATACAACTTGTTGTGCTTCTTTAGCTTTTTT
Organism: Picea engelmannii; assembly: GCA_009831015.1. Taxonomy (NCBI): domain Eukaryota; kingdom Viridiplantae; phylum Streptophyta; class Pinopsida; order Pinales; family Pinaceae; genus Picea; species Picea engelmannii. Next base: position 841,328 of record ML779586.1, on the reverse strand, counting down.
AGTATCCTCCACCCAACTCGAAGGTTGAGCCATGAGGACATGGGCCTGAATCTCATCCTTGAGGCCACTGATAAAACACTCTCAAAAGAAAGCATCAGTCATGCCCTCTGTTCGAAAATCCAAGCACTCAAAGGAATCTATGAAGTATTCTACTGTTCCTGATTGTTTCAACTTTGTCAAACAACCCAAATGGTTGGTGTCAGTTTCAAAGCGTTCATAAAGCTCAGTCACAAATTGGGTCCAAGCAATATACCCTTCACGAGAAGTTTTTCTCCATTGTCACCATTGCCAACATTCTTGATCTAGATGGAGAACACCATACCAAAGTTTGGCCAAGTTATCTGTAATGCCGTATAAAGAGAAATAATGTTCCATTTAGGTGACCCAACCAGTGGGGTCCGAGCCATCAAATTTGGTCACATCCACCCGCGGAAGGCATAGGTCACGTTGAAAGTGATGGTGCTGAAAGGTATAGAAATGGGAGGAATGTTCACCTTCAGTCTTTGGAGGTGCATCAGAGAAAGGGTGATTTGTAGGGATCTTCAATTTGTTGTAGAGTGATGCAAAGATAGATTCAAGCTGGGTGGTCAGTTCTTGTTTGACTTCCTCCATTGAGGACTGCATGGATGTATTTATGGTTGTATTGATGGATGTATCGATGGAGGCAACAGTAGCACTGAGTTGTTTCACTTCTTTTTGGGTCTCGAGGAAACCATATTGTAAGATGTTGAAGCGTGCTTCCAGGTCTTGACTACGGGTATGGGCCATGAGGATGGGTGAACTGAAAAGGGGCAGGCAGGGTCAAAAATTTTGCCGAAAAATGATATGGATGAATGTGATAAGGGAAAAGAGATGAACCCAATGGAATAGGTCTCAAATAATGGTGAAAAAATTTCCAGACTTTTTTTTTTAACACCTGCGGAGTTATACTCCAATCTGAAGAATACTGCAGCAATGAAATCCCCAAATGCTTAACCAGAAATAAATGTGTATTTACTTGGCAACCTGAACATAGTTTCATGGCAATAGATCTTGTCTGTTTTAATTTGTTTATGTTTATGTCCCCCAAGGGTTAGGTAGTCAAGGGTTCTACAGACAAGGGTTTGCCTTGTGCTATAGCTCTCTGATATATGTGCGGGGTCCAATAGTAGTACTTGACCCAATATCTCAAGGCACTAACTAAGGAGGATAGACTGTACCCTTATCCGTACTACCCAACTACCCAGGTACTAGAGAGTATCTTCTCAAGTGTTGTTCTCAGTGGCACTATAGCAGTCAGGCAGCCAATCGGTTTATCTAAAGAGGGATTCAGGAAATCTAGGTCGATTCATACACAGGTGTTGTCTAATGCGCTATGACTCGAAGGGGTACCAACAGGGGTTACAAGGGTGGCCAACAGATGTGCACTTAAGAACCACTTGTATTTCCTGCGTGTATGAATCCCTCAACCGCGGGTTTATGTGCATAACGACAGATCTCTGTGGATTAAAGACGCCAGAATACGTCTCTACCCTGAAAAAAAATTCCCACAATTTCTGCCAAGGAAAGTGCTCTGATACCACTTGTAATATACCAGATATAAAAAGTATGCAGAACATAAATAAAATGCTAGAAATGGCAGAATAATAGTAATATAACCAGCATAATCTCCACAATAACACAATAATGATATAAGAACAACAACAGAAATAGCACTTTGATTTAGAAAGCAATGTTCACGGGCCTCTTCGAGGGGGCAACCTCCAGTCGAGCAACACTCTGTTACATAAATCTCCAAGCTAGGGTTTTCATACCCTCGACCCTTATTTCTACTAAATATGTCTATCAAGAGAAGCATCTAGAGGAATATCCTTCTAGAAGCGGAATATTCTATTAGGTCTTCTTACATCCGCCTTATTCTATTTTATTGAAAGGCCTTATTAATATTGACCTTTATTACATCCGAATATATTGTTCTACCTATGTGTGGGTTAGGACCCTAACAAACTACAACAGACGGAATGACTGCAGAAATCAACTCTAATCCCAAGTATGCTATATAAATGAAAATGCTAACAAGATAAGATCAAGATCCTACCTCGTCCAGATGTTCGATGAAGACCATTGTTGAGGATGCAACTCAAAGCTTTATACCTATGAATTGTCCTCAACAACCAAGATACGCAAGCATATGGTGATAATATATAATGTTAGCATATAAAATAGCATAATCCATTAACATACATGACAAATACACCCATGGAATAATAATTCAATTATTTTTAAGATATCAATTGGACGAGAAAAGAGTATTTCTATTAAAAATGATTAACATAAGTGTATAAGTGACAAACATTTGTGTTAGCACCTCTCGGAAATGAGAAACTAAGTCCTTTCCATCTCGGCCTCCACCACTTCAATCCTCCACCAAAGGCAAGCTCATATAAAGGAGACATTGAGGTTCTCCATCGAAGAAGGAAGAGCTTGGGGGCTAAACAATGAGTTCATAATTTAAAGGATAAAGGGATGCAGATTCAATGTGAAGTGAATATTTCTTCAGAGTATATTTTCTCTCAAAAGTTGAATTCTCTCCTCTTCCACAACTTGGATATGGCTCAATTTATAGCCTTCAAGTGGAACTGAAGGGCTGAGTCGAGACGTTTCCAGTATATGGAAGGTCAAGGATCATGGATCTCATGACGTGACATGGAAACCTGACACAATTTTTAATTTTGAGCACCAAACCTGATGTATGCGGGTTGTAGTGGTGCAACCTACATATACACATGTTGTCTAACTGGTAGGGCACATATATGTGGAAAAATATGATTTTTTGTGTAATATTCCAGAAATAATAAGTATGCAGAACATAAATAAAATGCTATAAATGGTAGATGAACAACAATATAACTGAAATAACACCACAATAATACTGAAATGATAACAAAATAACACTAGAAATAACACTTCAATTACTGAGAGCAATGTTCACAGGCCTCTTCAAGGGGGCATCCTCCAGTCGAGAAGAGCTCTAATACAATAATATCCAAGCTAGGGTTCTCATACCCTTGACTCCTATTTATACTAAATATGTCTATCAAGAGAACCATCTAGAGGAAGATCCTTCTAGAAGCGGAAGCTTTTATCAGGTCTTCTTACATTCGATTTATTCTACCTTATTGCAAGGCCTTATTAATATTGACCTTCTTTACATCGAAATACATTGTTCTACCTACGTAAGGGGTTAGGTCGCTACCATGTCCACCCCCTTAAAAACAACCTTGTCCTCAAGGATTGAGATGTGGAAATTGTTGCAGAATGGTAGATGGTTCCCAAGTGGCATCTATTGGATTTGTATCTTTCCACTAGACTAACACTTCCTTGATGGTTCGTTGATGTAGGCGACGCTCACGTTGGTCCAAAAATTCTTGTGGATGCAGCCAAATGGATCCTTCTTCGTCCAACTCGGGAAGGTTGGTTTGAGTTTGGCACTTAGTTCCAATAAGCTTCTTCAAGCATGAAACATGAAAAACAGGATGTAGTTTAGAATGACTAGGCAAAGATAACGGATAGGCCACCTGTCCCACACACTTGAGAACTGTATAAGGACCATAAAATTTGGGCACCAGCTTTTGACAATGGTCAGCCTTGAGGGAATTTTTCTTGTAAGGTTGCAATCAAAGAAACACCTGATCCCCTTCTACAAATTGACATTCAGAGTGACCTTGATCTACTTGTTACTTCAAGCTATTCTGATCCATGACCAAATTCTCTTTGAGGGTATGTAGAATAGCCTCTCGAAGTGTAAGCATTTGGTCAACCGCCTGAACCTTCCAGACACCTAGTAAATATGAGAGAACTGAAGGTGGATTTTGTCTATAGACCGCTTCAAAAGGAGTCACGCGTGTAGTTTTATGGTATGAAGTGTTGTACCACCATTCAGCTAGGGGTAACCATTGAGCCCACTTATTTTTATTTTCCGATGCAAAAAACCTCAGATATGTTTCCAAACACTTGTTGACAACTTCAGTTTGACCATCCGTCTGGGAATGATAAGTTGTGCTGAGATGCTATTGGATGCCTTGTAGCTTGAATAGTTCTTGCCAAAAATTTCTAGTGAAAGTTGGGTCATGATAAAAAACAATAGAATGTGCCATGCCATGAAGCTTGAAGACCTAATCCATGAAAAGTTGAGCCACTGTGGATGTTGTAAATGGGTGTTGAAGAGCATAAAAATGAGCATACTTGGAAAGGCAATCAACTACCACCATGATGACTGATTTATTACCCGATTTAGGTAAGTCTGTAATAAAATCCATAGAGATATCCCTCCAAATAGCAGGTGGAATTGGAAGCGGTTGCAGTGTGCCCAAAGATTTGATTGTTTCTCCCTTTTTGCGTTGACACACATCACATTCAGCCACAAAATTATGAATGTTGTTTTTCATACCATCCCAAAAAAAAATAATGTTTGACCATGTCATAGGTTTTGGTAATCCCAAAGTGCCCAGTTGTGGGTGTAGAATGAAGCTCAGTAAGTACCGTGGATTTAAGTTTTGACTGTTTACTTAAATACAAACGACCTTTGTATTGAAGCTCATCATGGAGCCATGGGTACCCTGGGGAAGCTAGAGAATTGGACTGCAATTGTTGTATCAGATGCAAACTTTTGGGATCATGTAGCCATTCTTGGCGAACGTCTTGGAGACAATCTGGTACAATGAAGGAGAGAGAAAAAAGGGAACCTTCATCTTCATATTTTCGGGAAAGTGCATCGGCCACCACATTGTCTTTTCCTTTCTTGTAAATGATCTCATAATCATATCCAAATAGCTTAGTCACCCATTTTTGTTGCTCTAGGGAGGAAATGCGTTGTTCCAGAAAATACTTGAGGCTTTGATGGTCTATCTTAATTTGGAAGCGTTTCCCCAATAGATAAGGGTGCCACAAATCAACGACATGCAGAATAGCCAACATTTCCTTTTCATAGATTTATTTGCCTAAAAAAATTTCAGACAATTGTTTGTTGGTAAAGGCTAAAGGCTGGCCCTCTTGCATAAGGATAGCGCCAATACCTTTCCTTGAAGCATCACATTCCAAGACAAAGGTCTTTGTGAAATCAGGAAGGGTCAAGATTGGAGTGGTGCACATGGCCATCTTCAAGGTTTGAAAATCCTGAGCAACTGCCAGGGTCCAAGTGAAATATTTATTTTTAAGGAGTGTCATGAGAGGTGCCGCAATGTTTCCATAATTCTTAACAAACTTGCGATAATAACCTGTTAGGCCCAGAAATCCTCGCAAGCTTTTGAGAGTCTTTGGGTGAGGCCAATCTTGCATAGATTCAATCTTTTTAGGATCCACCCTGACATCATTCTTGCCAACAAGATGGCCCAAGTAATCGACTTCAGAGGCGCCAAAATCACATTTAATTTTTTTCAGGAAACGTTGGTGCTGAGAGAGTAGATGGAGAACTCAGTCCGCATGAGCAAGGTGGTATGTCTAGGTTTTCCTATAGATGAGGATATCATCAAAGAACACTAAGATAAAATTATGGAGAAAGGGGCAAAATAAATGATTCATGAGGCTTTGGAAGGTGGAGGGGGTATTACACAAGCCAAAGGGCATGACCAAAAACTCATAGTGGCCCTCATGAGTTCTAAAGGCAATATTAGGAATGTCTGCCTCTTTCATATGGATCTGGTGGTAGCCAGAACGAAGATCAAGTTTAGTAAATAACTGGGTGCCACTCAATTCATCCAAGAGGTCATCAATGACAGGAATGGAAAATTTTTCTTTAATGGTGAGTTTGTTGAGGGCGCGGAAGTTGGGACACATGTGCCAAGAACCTTCTTTCTTCAGGACCATGACCACAGAAGAAGAGTAGGGGCTTGTACTAGGGAATATAACACCTGCATTGAGCAATTCTTGAACCATTTTCTCAATTTCATTTTTTTGGGAAAAAGGGTGACGATAGAGACGGATATTGAGAGGGAGGATTCCTGGTATAAGGGGAATGGAATGATCATGAACACCACGAGAAGGCGAGAGTCCCTAGGGAGTGGAAAATACCACTTGATGTTTAGAGAGGATGGATTGGAGGTATTGCGGAACAGAGGGTGTCTCAGTTGCATGTATGGCATGGAGTTGGGCAATAACGCTAGAATGACCTTTTTTGAGCATCTTTTCCATGCAATGGGAACTAATGATATCCGGTGAATCGACGGTGATGCTTTGGAAATTATATTTTTGGCCCTCCTGGTCGAATTGCATGGTTAATTCCTTGAAATCCATGAGAATGGGACCCAAAGTCCTTAGCCATTCTGCAGCCAACACAATGTCACAAATGCCCATGTCGTTAGAAAACATATGATATTTCAAGTGGTAGTCACCAATTTGGAGAGACACATTTTCACAATGCCCTCCACATTTCATGGAGCCACCATTGGTAATTATGATTTGGAAATTATTGACTACATGGATATAGAAATGAGTTTCTTGGGAAATGCGGCGATGAATAAAAGTATGGGTGCTACCACTATCAACCAAAAAGATGACCTTCCTATGCTTGATGTAACCAATTAGCTTGAGGGTTTGGGGAGCAGAGAAACTAGTGAGAGCATTTAGGGAAATGACCGGTTCTACTTCGGGAGGGTCTGAGGGAGGGGTTATGTCCGTGGTTTCAGGTGACTCAGACACAAGGGGAGTTTCAACATCCTCTTCTGAAACATCCTCCAAGATGGCCATAAAAATATTTTGTTCCTTACATTTGTGGCTCGGAAAATATTTTTCATCACAATTATATCAAAGGCCTTTGAGTTGGCATTCAGCCATTTCATCTCTAGTCAATTTTTGGATCTTTAGTGGAGTAGAGGGAGTAGTGGGATTCACTGGTTTAGTGTGAGGAATAAAGGACGGTTTCCGGTTTTGAGAAGATATAACCTGTTGTGCTTCTTTATATCTTTTCATAGCCTCCACCCAAATCTGAGGCCGAGCCATGAGGACATGGGCACAAATCTCATCCTTGAGGCCACTGACAAAACATTCTCAGAAAAAGGCATCAGACATGCCCTCCATCTAAAAATCTAGGTGCTCAAAAGAAGCTATAAAGTCTTCCACTGTTCCAGATTGTTTCAAATTTTTCAAACATCCTAAATGGTTGGTGTCAGTGTTAAAGTGTTCATAAATCTCTGCCACAAAATGTGTCCAAGCAATATACCCTTGACGAGAAGTTTTTCTCCATTACCACCATTGCCAACATTCTTGATCTAGATGGAGAACACCATACCAGAGTTTGGCCAAGTCATCTATAATGTCATATAAAGAGAAATAATGTTCCATTTGGGTTACGCAACCTGTGGAATCCGAGCCATCAAATTTGGTCACATCCACCCGCGAAAGGTGTAGGTCATGCTAAAAGTGATGGGGCTGAAAATTATGGGAATGAGAGGAAGTTTCAGCTTCAGTATGTGGGGGTGGGTCAAATAAAGGGTTATTTGTATGGATATGCATCTTGGTGTAGATCATTGAAATGAAAAATTCAATCTGGGTAGTCATGTCTTTTTTGATTTCCACGATTGAGGCGATGATGGAGGACTGCATGGTTGTATTGATGGTGGAAACATTGGCACTAAGTTTTTTCACTTCTTGTTGGGTCTCTATGAAATTATATTGCAAGGTATTGAAGCGAGCTTCCAAGTCTTGGCTATGGTTATGGGCCATGATGATGAGGGAACCGAAACAAGGTGGGTGGGGTCAAAACTTTTGATGAAAAATTATATGTATGAATGTGATAAGAGTGAAGAGATAAATCCAATGGGATAGGTCTCAAATAATGGTGAAAAAATTTCTAGACATTTTTTTTTTACACTTGCGGAATTATACTCCGGTCTGAAGAATACTGCAGTGATGAAATGCCCAAATGCTTAACCAAGAAGAAATGTGTAGTGATTTGGCAACCCGAACACAATTGTGCAGCAATAGATCTTGTTTGTTTTAATTTTTGTGTTTCCATCTCCAAGGGTTAAGTATTCAAGGGTTCTATAGACAAGAGTTTTCCCTGTGCTATAGCTCTCTGATATATGTGCGGGGTCCAACAATATTACTCGATCCAATATCTCAGGGCACTAACTAAGGAGGCTAGACTGTGCCCTTAGTCGTACTACCCGACTACCTAGGTACTAGAGAGTATCTTCCCGAGTGTTTTTTTCAGTGGCACTATAACAATCAGGAAGCCGATCTATTTATCTAATGAGGGCTTCAGGAAATCTAGGTTGATCCGTACACAAGTGATGTCTGATGTGCTACCACTCAAAGGGGTACCAACATGGGTTACAAGGGTAGCCAACATATGTGCTCTTAAGAACCACTTGTATTTCCTACGTATATGAATCCCTCAACCATGGGTTTATGTACGTAATGACAGATCTCTATGGATTAAAGACGTCGGAATACGTCTCTACCCTAAAAAAAAAATAACCCACAATTTTCTGCCAAGGAAAGTGCTCTGATACCACTTGTAATATTCCAGATATAAAAAGTATGCAGAACAAAAATAAAATGCTAGAAATGGAAGATGAACAACAATATAACCAGAATAACACCATAATAATACTGAAATGATAACAGAATAACACCAGAAAGAGCACTTCGATTACTGAGAGAAATGTTCACAGGCCTCTTCGAGGGGGAAACCTCCAGTCGAGAAGAGCTCTATTACAATAATATCCAAGCTAGGGTTCTCATACCCTCGACTCCTATTTATACTAAATATGTTTATCAAGAGAACTGTAATATCCCTCGACCAAACCCAATTGTAAATGTTGTTGGATCATGTTGTCATTGATGCCAATGGTTTGTCATTGATGCCAATGGTTTGATTACTTGGGAGATTGTTGGATCATATGTCATTGATGTAAATGGTTTGGTTTGATTGATGTCATTGGTTGATGTCAAGTAAT
>ML779586.1:811449-830233 GCA_009831015.1 Picea engelmannii | reverse complement strand
TAACTGGTTATAAATGACAACAATAGGTAATGAATAAATGTTGAATGCTAATTGATGAGTTTTTGTGCAAGAGGGCAGTTTTGGGAAAAAGAGCCCCACACTCATTCACCCCCCCCTCTAAGTGTGGTAGGTGTGTCCAACAAATGTAATATAAATAAACTTAAGCCGGTGAGTTGTTTTGACCTCATTTGATAATGCACATCATGTGGCATAGTGCGTGCATGAATTGCGTAGTAAATTGATGTAATATGCACATCACAAGATACCGCGCGCAGTAACTAAAGTGTGTGCAACCTTGAGGACAGCGGATACCGCACGTAGTAACTAAAGTGTGTGCAACCTTGAGGACAATGGATATCGCACGTAGTAACTAAAGTGCACACAATACTAAGGTCAATGAACCTTTATGTATATGATATGCATCATAGGCTGGTGAGCCAGTGTTATAATCCAGAATGATTATGTTTTGGTATTAGGTCGGAACGCCTAGATGTCAAGGGCCAATGCACCTACTTTGTACATGATTCATGATTAATATAAAATACATCACTGCACGCAGACTAACCACGATAAAAGATATGGGGGACTGAACTTCACTAGTTAGGGAAAGGGAGGGCCAAGAGTCAAGGGAATATTATATTAATATTTCCTAAAACATAAAGTATGGATAATTATTTTATCCTAAGTTCTAAAGTTGGGGACAAGTGGACAAAAGTAACTTTTGATATGACAAGTCTCAAGTTGGGGACATGCATTCATATTGTGGGGGAACTTATCTCATTAGGAGATTTTCTCACAAATACCTTACGAATGGGGGGGACGACCATCATGCTCACCATCACTTTTCATGAAGAGTTAACAGTGATTCTGAAACACACTCAGTTATCTAGTCAATGATTCCATGAAATTTTCACTCATACATTTTGTTATCCTTGAGACAACCATTTCACCTTTTTGAAGCATGTGTCCGCACCCTTTTTGGTTGGTGTACCTGGTTAGCTTGGAGCAGGATTGAAGAAGCGGGTTGTTAGGCCTGTGAGTAGTTCTCTGAGCGAGAGAATTGCTGGGGATTGATTTCCGAAGGTGCTAAACTGTAGCTACAACGCTCTGAGACTTTCGGTCTGGCCTGTTGATGAAGCCCTAGAAGGGAAGTGGGGCAGTTGAGGGACTATTGAGCAAAGAAGGGGCACACTTCCTTGGGTGGGATAGGCATGTGGGGAATGAGAGGTTGTAGGCTATTAGTTGAGTGAGCACCTAAGATGGAGTCTTTCCTATTTTCCATGAGCCTTAGCCTGGATAGGAATCCCTTTACCCTGGGTGGAGTTCAGTCCCAACTTGGGGGTGACTCACTGTTGAGAGTGATGAATAGTGTAGTCTATGGCTGGGAGGTTCATGGATGGTATGTAAGTAGTTGGTGACAGTCTTTCTAAGATAAGTGCCAATTTTATGATATATTGATATGTTGTTTTGTTATTTACATGCCTATGTTACGATTTTATCATATATGTCAGTGTGATTTCTTATGTGCGTATGGGTAATTTCCTGTAAATGATGCATATTGATAGTTACTATTATTTCAATATAAAATTCGTATGTTACAGAAAGTAATTGTTTGCTTATGTTTAGATGTAAAGCTTTCGTGAGCATGTTGTATGTATATGTTTTAGTTGCATGCAGTCTAAAGAGTAAATTTGTGTGGCATTGCTTAGTTGACTACTGGGTATGCTACTGTATGTTCCGCAGTATGGGAACGAAAGTGTTCCCTAGAGTAGCATGGTCTGGCCTGTTGTTTGGGAATGTTACCGACTGGTGTCAGAGCATGAGTGGTTTCTCTAGAGTGGCGTACCCCGGCCTTAGGTTGGCCGGAGGGATCATTACAGTATGGTATCAGAGCCTCAGTTCAACACTGAACTTGGATGGGCCAGAGGGGTGCAATTGAAGTGAATATTCATAGAAAATTAACTTCGAAGTGACTAGAATTGGAGTCATAGAGTGTCCTTGAAAAAGTTTGGTGTACTGGCGCACGTGGTAAATTTGGCACCGCACGGGAAAATGTTGGCGTGCCAGTGTGCGCGGTAAATTTTGGCACCGCGTGAAAGATTATTATGTGTAGATGCACGCTTTGAAATTATTCTTGCGCAATAAGCACACACATAGTAAGGTGCACATGGGGTGCACAAGTATTGTTTAACGTAGAGGAGTTTTGTTAGTACGTGCATAAGTATGAGTATAAGTTGTTTCGCGATGGTGTATTCAGTAGTGTGCACAGATATTTGAGCGCTAAGGAATATGTTAAACTTGACATGGTGCATGCATAGGACTAAAATTCATGTGGAATATCGGTGTGCAGTATCGAAACTATGTGCAGTGGATATTGGTGCACAACACCAGAGTAGTGCACGTAAGTAGTTAGTACGACGAAGAAGAAATGCATAGTAGATTTAGGTGCGTGGAGAAGCGTTTTACCTTGTAATATTGCTATGCACGATAAATATAAATGAACAGGTCAAGTTAATGCGTGCAAAGTTGCTTGGAAGGCAATGAACCTAAGTTTAAATTGCATAATAATAAAAGAAAAAGAAACACATAACCACATTAAAGGATTAATTAAAAATAATTCTGAGTTTTAATTTCCTCCGATTTAGACAGATGAAAATAAAATATAAGATTACAAGAAAAACTTATTATAAAAGAAAACAAGAGTCATAACATTACCAGATAGAAATTGTAATAAAACAGTCTAAATTTTTTTTTTTGTATTTATATAATCATATTAATCACAAAATTACAAAAGGGTGATGACAGCAGTTAGCCTGTAGTAAAAAGGGTCATTTGAAGAACATGCCTATCATCTCTTGTACTCTTTACCTCTGCTGCCAGCTGTTCAAAATTCATTGAGACATGCTTATCTTAGTTGAAGACTTACTTCAGCTTAGTGATCTCCACCTTTAAAGAAGAGTCTAACCAGACCAATTTATTCTCTTCAACACTTTTGGCCGCTTCAACCGTAGATTCCTCCTTCTTATGCCACTTACTCCATTTCTTCTTAGCGGTTGGCCTGTTGATGATTAAATCATTTATAGTGGGATTCAACCTAACTTCCAATCATGAGTCTATAACCAACTCTGTGTGGAACTTAGTTTCTAGAATGTGTGCAAGGATCCTTTCCTCCTTATTTGCAGGAAAGCCTAGCATGTTGCTCGAATGACCAGTCTCACTCGACTTAGCCTTGTCCATGTATCTTAGGTTGGGGATACCGAAATGTGTCTTTACAGAGAGCAGGAAGTCGAGCAGCTTGGAGATTACTTTGGTTATGGATACGCAAATATATTCATACTTGGGGAGTGGTAATTATAGAACTTCATTTATGAAGCGCAGATAGATTACGTACAAGAGCGTTGGGTTTCCATGCTCGGCCAATCCATTTCGAATGATTAGATTTTGAGTTCATTACATGGAGGCGTTCAACTGATGTCACATGGTTGTGAAGTACCAAACAAATGAAGCAGGGTGATCTGACTAGCCATCGCCCGCTCCACGAGTGGTGGATTTGACATGTTGAGACACATGATACCGCGTCTTGGAGAAAGTGGTTTCGACAAAACCATTTTCTTGCACAAGTGTATCTCGGAAGGCACTGCGCGTAAGTGTTCTCGAGACTTGGATCTTATCTAGAATTTCCATGGTGATAACACCAGGAAATCGAGAGTGATAATGTTGATGTGTATGTTGAATCGAAATGGTGCATATTCTTATGAATTGTTGAATTGTTAGCCTGATTAGTTTCGATGGCTGCACATTTTGTAGAATTAACAACAACTCGGTCAGGTCAAACCAGTGCAGAGTCCATAGGAATGGAAGAGGCACAGGGGAATTACAGTCATCCAGAGAAGATTAGAGGGATGGATGTCCATTTGTAAATGGAAGGAACGAACTCCAACGAACATGGAGAAGAAAGGAATGAATATATGAATATGGTTGAGACCATTAAGAATTTGCAGAAGGATGTCCAAAGCCATAAAGATGATAATGAAAGTCTTATGAAAGCCAAAGAGTAGAAAGATGACTTCAACATGAATCTATTGGAAGGTTTGAACAGAATAGAGAAGAAACTGGTTAAGGAGAGTGACTCGAGTAGATCTGAGAGTCACAAATCTTTAGAGGAGAAAGGAAAAGTAAAAAGTACTGGTAGACATCACCATCATCCCCAAAGGCATTCCCATAAGAGAGCAAGAAACAACTCAATTCTATCCCATGACAGAAGGTATAAGAGATCTGGGGTGGATGAGCTACGAGGAGAAATGAACAAAATCAAACCTCCTACATTTGATGGTGAGCACAAGAAGGATGAAGATACTGAAACATGGTTGCTAGGCATGAGGAAGTATATTCAATTGCATAATTATTCTTCTCATGATGAAGGTAGAATCACTATCTATCAACTCAAAGGAAAGGCCTTCATATGGTGGGATCAACTTGTGCAGGTACAACACATTGTAGAGAAAAGTGTTACTTGGAGAGAATTCAAGAAGTATTTTGAGAAGAAGTACTTGACTAAGAGATACTATGACAAGAAAATGAAAGAGTTATTTGAACTCAAGCTTGGAAGTATGACCATAGATGAATATGAGAGAAGGTTTCTGGAACTACTGAAGTATGTCTCTTTCATTAAGGATGAGACAGTCAAGATTCAACGATTTTTAATTGGATTTCCATGGTTCATTAGTGACAAAATATAGCATGATGATCCCAAGACATTAGAAGAGACTATAAGGAGAGCTAAATGCTTATATGACCAGCTAAAAGAAAGGCTAGCTTTCCAAAAGGCTTGGGAAGACAATAAGAAATTCAAGATGGATCAGAGGAAGAAGGAAGCTAAGCCACAATTCTTCAGAAATAATCCACAATGGCAACAAACACATAAGGAAACCAGAGTGATTGAAACAGGGATTCAAGGGCCAAGACAACCACCTATGCAATGTTGGGGTTTTAAAGGAGACCATAGGTTCAGAGCTTGTCCTCACAGAGGTGAAAAAGGTAGGGTTGTTCGCAATGTACAATGAGCTGAGACAATAGAGGACATGGGAAGAAATGAGCCAAGGATTTATGCAGCCCTGGACAACAAGCAAGTAGAGTATTAGTCCCACATGATTGAGGTGGAAGGTATGATCAACAACCAAACCTTTGTTATTTTAATTGATTCAGGAGCTAGTCATAGTTATATAGACCCTAATATGGTGGAAAGTTTGCAATTGCCAAGAAGCAATCATGAGAAATCCTGGTTGGTGCAACTGGCTACAAGAGCCAGAAGAAAGGTTAATGAGATGGTTAAGTCTTGCCTCATAGACATGAATGGAATGAATACCAAGGCAGATTTGAACATCTTACCTTTAGGTTCCTATGAATGTTTAATTGGGATGGATTGGTTGGACCCACATCATGCTCTATTGGATTGTCATAACAAAACATTCACTTGTTTGGATGATGAAGGGAACCAAAGGAGAGTGCAGGGAATTTCCAGGGCAGTAACCGTTAGAGAAATTTCAGCATTGCAGCTGAAGAAATGTTATAGAAGAGGATGTCAATTTTTTGCAGCTCATATGGAGTAGACACCTAAAGACAAGGTGCCAAATTTGGAATATTATGCAGTCCTAAAAGAGTTTAAATATGTATTCAAGGAAGTACCAGGACTACCCCCAAGGAGAGACATTGATTTCTCTATAGATTTGATGCCTGGAGCAGCGCCAGTATCAAAGACTCCTTACAGAATGAGTACACCAGAATTGAAGGAGTTCCAAATGCAGCTTGAAGAACTTATGAAAAAGGGGTATGTACACCCAAGTGTATCACCTTGGGGTACCCCAGTCTTGTTTGTGAAAAATAAAGATGGAACGTTAATATTGTGCATTGACTTCAGACAGTTGAATAAAGTGACAGTTAAGAACAAGTATCCTCTACCAAGGATTGATGACCTCTTTGATCAATTGAAGGATGCAAGGATATTTTCAAAGATAGATCTCAGATAAGGATACCATCAGGTAAGAATTAAAGAAGAAGATATTAGCAAGACCGCCTTTAGGACAAGGTATGTTCATTATGAGTTCACAGTGGTACCATTTGGGTTGTCAATAACACCAGTTGTTTTCATGTGTTTAATGAATGGTGTTTTCCGAGAGTATTTGGACAAGTTTCTCATTGTATTTTTGGATGACATTCTTATATATTCCAAGTCAGAGGAAGAGTATGAACATCATTTGAGGATGGTGTTGCAAGTATTAAGGGAACATCAGTTGTATGCCAAATTGAGAAAGTGCTCATTTTATCAGAAAAAAATTCATTATTTGGGGCATATCATCTCAAAAGATGGGATAATAGTGGACCCTAAGAAGGTAGAAGCCAATAGAGAATGGTTAGCACCAAAGAATTTGATAGAGGTCAGATATTTCATGGGCCTTGCAAGTTACTACAGGATATTCATTGGAGGATTCTCAAAGATAGCACACTCAATCACTTCCTTGCAAAGAAAGGGTATGAAGTTTCAGTGGACGTTAGACTATGAAAGGATTTTCCAACATTTGAAACAATTATTGACAAGTGTTCCAATACTAAGGATTGCAGACCCAAATGAAGATTTCATTGTATGCACAGATGCATGTAATGAAGGACTTGGTGGAGTCCTCAGTCAAAATGGATTCGTGATATGTTATGAATCAAGGAAGTTGAATGAGCATGAAAGAAACTATGCCACTCATGATTTGGAGTTGGAAACCATAGTACATGCCCTGAGGAAATGGAGACACTACCTCATGGGAAAGAGGTTTGAGCTAAGAACAGACCACAATGGTCTGCAATATTTATTTGATCAGCCAAATCTAAATGCTAGCAAAGAAGATGGTTAGAATTTCTACGCGAATATAACTTTGATATAAAGCATATCAAAGGGAAAGAAAATAAAGTGGTTGATGCACTCAGCAGGAGGGTGAATGAACTACGTGCTACAACCATTAGCATGTATCAGACTGATGTTAAAAGCAAAATTCTGGAGGTAGCAAATACAGATCTGCAGTACAGAGAATTGGTAGCAATGCTACAATAGGGTAAGATACTTCGAAAGATGGATATTTATAAGTTGGGAATAGATGAAATACTGCTACACAAGAACAAAATTTTCGTACCAAATGTCCAGGACTTGAAACGTATAATTTTGCATGAGATGCATAATTTTCCTTATGCAAGGCACCCTGGATATCAGAAAACCGTAGCAGTGGTCAAGAGCCAATACTTTTGGCCAGGTATGAAGAGAGAGATAGCAAGATACATCACAATATGTATGGAATGCCAAAAAGTTAAAGAAGAACATAGGCACCCAACAAGATTGCTGCAACCTTTGCCCATTCCTAAATGGAAGTGGGAAGTAGTGACAATGGATTTTATTACGGGATTGCCTAGAACAGGAAAGATGCATAATTCAATTATGGTGGTGGTGGACAAGATTACAAAAGATGCCCATTTTGTTCCACTAAAAACTACTCACAAGGCAGCAGATGTCGTTGATATTTTCATGAAGGAAGTGGCACGATTGCATAGAATTCCTAAAACGATTGTGTCTGACAAAGACCCGAAATTCACCTTGAATTTTGGAAAGGATTGTTCAGAGGATTCATAACGAATCTGAACTTTAGTACATCTTATCATCCCGATTCTGATGGACAAACAAAAAGAGTGAATAGAGTGATAGAAGATATGTTGAGAATGTATGTGATGGGCAAAACATCGAAATGGGAAGACTACCTACACTTGGTAGAATTCGCTTACAATAATGGGTATCAGGCATCAGTGAAGATGAGCCCATTTGAAGCAATTTACAGTAGAAGGTGCAATACTCTAGTAAGATGGGATAACCCAGCTGATAGAACAATAGTCGGGCCAGAGTTGCTCAAGGAGATGGAGGACCAAATGTTAAAAATTAAGCAGAATTTGAAAGTTGCCCAAGACAGACAGAAACGTTATGCTGATAAAAACATAATCCATAGAGAATTCAAAGTGGGTGACGATGTTTTCCTGAAAGTGAAAGCTAACAGGAGTTCCCTGAAGCTGGGAAGCTGTGCCAAGTTAGCAGCCAGATTTTGTGGACCATTTGAAATCCTAGAGAGGATTGGTCCAGTTGCTTATATGATTGCATTGCCTGAATATATGTCTATTCATAATGTCTTCCATGTATCATTGCTAAAGAAATATATACCCGATGCTAATCATGTTATTGATTGGAATGTGATTTAGGTGGAGCAAGAAGGCACTTTTCAAGTGCATCCAGTGCACATTTTGGACCAGAAAATCAAACATCTATGGAACCGAGCCATAGGGCTTATAAAGGTTCAATGGACCTAGTACGACCCTAAGGATGCTACTTGGGAGCATGAAGATGCAATGCGGACAGAATACCTGCATCTTTTTTAAGATTTTTGAAAAATATGATATATATGGGTGTATGATGCACTAAGGATAGTGCATAAATAAGGGGAGGGGATTGTAATATCCCTCGACCAAACCCAATTGTAAATGTAATATAAATATACTTAAGCTGGTGAGTTGTTTTGACCTCATTTGATAATGCACATCATGTGGCATAGTGCGCGCATGAACTGCGTAGTAAATTGATGTAATATGCACATCACAAGATACCACGCATAGTAACTAAAGTGCGTGCAACCTTGAGGAAAGTGGATACCGCACACAGTAACTAAAGTGTGCGCAACCTTGAGGACAGCGGATACTGCACATAGTAACTAAAGTGTGTGCAATACTAAGGTCAACGAATCTTTATGTATATGATATGCATCATAGGCTGGTGAGCCAATACTATAAGCCAGAATGCTTATGTTTTGGTATTAGGTCGGAATGCCTAGATGTCAAGGGCCAATGTGCCTAATTTTTACACGACTCATGATTAATATAAAATACATCACTTCGCGTAGACCGACCACGATTAAAAAGATGGGGGACAAAACTTCACCAGTTAGGGAAAAGGAGGGCCAAGAGTCAAGGGAATATTATATTAATATTTCCTAAAACATAAAGTATGGATAATTATTTTATCCTAAGTTCCAAAGTTGGGGACAAGCTGACAAAAGTAACTTTCGATATGACAAGTGTCAAGTTGGGGACATCCAATCATATCGTGGGGCAACTTATCTCATTGGGAGATTTTCTCAAGGATACCTTACGAACGGGGGGGATGACCATCATGCTCACCATCACTTTTCACGAAGAGTTCACAGTGATTCTGAAACACACTCAGTCATCCAGTCAATGATTCCATGACCATTTCACTCATACATTCCATTATCCTTGAGACAACCATTTCACCTTTTCGAAGCTTGGAGTGGGATTGAAGAAGTGGGTTGTCAGGCCCGTGAACAGTTCTCTGAGTGAGAGAATTGTTGGAGATTGATTTCTGAAGGTGCTAAACTATAGCTCTAGTGCTCTGAGACTTCAAGTCTGGCCTGTTGTTGAAGCCCTGGAAGGGAATTGGGGCAGCTGAGGGATTGTTGAGCAGAGAAGGGGCACACTTCCTTGGGTGGGACAGGCATGTGGGGAATGAGAGGCTATAGGATGTTAGTTGAGTGAACACCTGAGACAAAGTCTTTCCTGTTGTCCATGAGCCTTAGCCTGGATAGGAATCCATTTACCTTGAGTGGAGTTCAGTCCCAGCGTGGGGGTGACTCACTGTTGAGAGTGATGAATAGTGTAGTCTATGGCTGAGAGGTTTGTGGACGGTCTGCAAGTAGTTGGTGACTGTCTTTCTAAGATAAGTACCAATTGTATGATATGTTGATATGTTGTTTTGTTATTTACATCCCTATGTTACGATTTTATCATATATGTGATTATGATTGTTTGTGTGCTTATGGGTAATTTCCTGTAAATGATGCATATCGGTAGTTACTGTTATTTCAATATAAAAGTCGTATGTTACATAAAGTAATTGTTTGTTTATGTTTAGATGTAAATCTTCTTTGAATGTGTTGTATGTATATGTTTTAGTTGCATGCAGTCTAAAGAGTAAATTTATGTGGCATTGTTTAGTTGACTACTGGGTATGCTACTGTTTGTTCCACAGTATGGGAACGAAAGTGTTCCCTAGAGTAGCATGGCCTAGCCTGATGGCTGAGAATGTTATCGACTGGTGTCAGAGCATGAGTGGTTTCTCTGGAGTGGCGTACCCCGGTCTCAGGTTAGTCGGGGGGATCGTTACAAGAACCATCTAGAGGAAGATCCTTCTAGAAGCAAAAGCTTCTATTAGGTCTTCTTATATTCGATTTATTTTACCTTATTGCAAGGCCTTATTAATATTGACATTTATTACATCGGAATGCATTATTCTACCTACGTAAGGGGTTAGGTCCCTAACATTTTAGCTCTAGGAAGTACAAAAGGGGACTTCAAGTCTACATAGGGAAATGGAAAGGCTATCCAAGCAAGTTGTTTGGGGTGAGGAAAAATTTACTATAATAGCTATATAATTGTTGAATGGCCCAAAAATCCATGAGCGTGTGTTGTAACCATACAATTGTCAAAAATAATGACTAAGTAATCATTTGAAGCTCTTCTTTTTTTCATTTGAGTTTCCAATGGTAAAATATATGTTACCTACTGTGCTTAAATTTCTATGTGAATTAACTATTGTGTACTCTAGTTCTGTTGCTTGTTTCAGTTTTGAGATAGGGTATGAATTCCCATTAAATTAAATTAAATACATATGCATAGTTTTTATTCATTGCATGAATTGCTAGTTATGGGAAATGGATGTTGGATGTTGAATGTTGGATATATATTGTAGAAAAAATCGTTTATAGTTAGGTTCTTACACTCTCAACGATCTTCTCAGTCAATTGGGACGTTGTCGTATACCCACACAGACCGCATTGGTATCAACTCTTACCAATTGATTAGTAAAACCCAATATTCGAAAGGACTCATATGGTACAATTAATTGTCTTATCCTTGTAAATTGAGGAACAATTTTCCATTTAATTGCTGGCCGAAATTTGGATTTACATATGGGTGTCCATGCTAAGCTAGTATGGTCACAAGGAAAAGGAAATAATTTTTTGTTTTGTATTAATGCTGGAGGGTGATGCTTCGACGACATATCTATCTTTATTTTCATCGGGGTGATAGATTTTGCGCGGTATTGGATTGAAATGAGTGACCATAAAACATTCTTCCTATTGTTAGTGTTGGAATGTTCCTTTCTTTGCAAACAAAAGAGTAATGATTCCTGGGGCAATGTCATTTAAATTTATACATGTTAAGTGCTAGGTAATGTTGTCACTTATTATTGTTGGACCATCTTATTCATTGTTATTGTTAGAGCATGATAACCCTTTATTGATGGGGGTGTTGATGATTAGTGGTTGTTGGATTAAATTGTATACAAAGGCAGTTTTGGTGATCTGTATTTGGCCATTACAATCAATCAATTGGCAAGAGCATATCCATAACCTCATTGCCTTGTCTTTAGGCAAGAAACTTTAGAGGAAGTGTGACTATGATTGAGAATGCTCCATGTGATGTTTACCATTAAATAAAGCCATCAACATTGTTGTTTAACCATTTGTTTGATGAGGAAGTGTGATTATGATTGAGAATGATCCATTTGATGTTTACCATTAAACAGAGCCATTAACATTGTTGTTCAACCATTTGTTTGATGAGCATATGAGTGTTGGGAACATTTGACAACACACATTCCATTAATAGCAGACATCATAGGATAGACTGAATGTTCTATGTCAAATCTCAGTTGGATATAAATTGCAGTGAATTGAATTTTAATTAAGCAATAGCATGTTGTTAATTGATATATAGCACACCAAAGTATAATTCTATTTTACAATGGATAGAGTGCACTCACTTTCCCATTGTTGATGATTTGTCCTTCGTTGTCTCATAACAAGTAGACTAAGGACTTGAAGCCAATAAGAATATCCATTTCTTAAATTCCTGTTGATGCTTAACGACAAAGAAACTTGAACTTGGAGCCTTGATTGTTATTGCATTATAAGATGGTTGTTTCATGTGTAGATTACATAGATAACATAAGCCTTATAACAAATCCTCAGTAGAGATTGAAGAAAAGAAATTTAGTTCCACAAAGGATCTATGTTGGTGATATGTGTGAGCTTTAGATCCTTCATTGATGGATCATATTGGTATCAAATAAGTTGAATCCTTGACCGTGAAGTAGTTTCTAGTGCTTTGAGGAGAATGTTGAATCAACATGAATAAAGCAATGAAGAGAGAGAGAGAGAGAGAGAGAGAGAGAGAGAGAGAGAGAGAGAGAGAGAGACCCCCAAGGGCCATCAATGTGCATATTCAAGAAGATAATTGGCACTTGAAAGAAAAAGGTACAAATGTTTGAACAAAGGATAGCAAAGCTAGAAAATAACCTAGAGACTTATGCAAAATTGTTGTTGTTGCTAAAGAATTTCTTTTTTAAATTCCCAGGATCCCTCACCATTATTATGGGAGATTGGTACAAGATTAGAGTTCAACTTATGAAATTGTGAGAGAAGGTAATTCAACTAGATAATTGGGAAGAGGAGAGGTTCACTTGGATGATGGCTCAATTGTGTCAAGAGTTGGCAAAGAAGGAGGCATTGACCAAGCTATAGGTAGTTTTCCATGAGACCAAGGAAGCAAAGCAACCTTCTATTGCTACTATAGAAACCAACACCATGACTTAGACATTCATGGTACACTCACCTTCGATATACCTTTTTCAAGAGAATTATGGTGATTTTGAAAAGCATACTTAAGGCATCGATTCTAATATTTTAAGTTAAATGGGCTAAAATGGTTGAGTACTAAACAAAATAAGTCAAGGAATCATAAGTCCCATTTTCATTGCACCAAGGGTCAAGCATGAAGGCCTAGGTTTTGATGGCATGGAGGAAAAGGCCATGACCACCAAGATCACTTTTGTGAAGGAGAAAAATGTTGTAAATTTGGCCTACTCATCAAGGGAAAGAGTAGCGACGAATGAAGATGTCAAAACACTGCCACTCCATCCTTCTTGTGGAATATTTTAGAGGGGTGGCAATGAGGAAAATGTAGAGACTTAGTCTGCAAAAACACTTAGAATAAATAGTTATCCAATAAGTCGAAACAAGAAGAAAATGAACAACAAGTATGCATTAAGGAAAACAACCCTTTCTTGTTATTGTTGGAAAAAGAAAGGCCATAGAGCTCCCAAATGTTGGTATTTTGAGGCATGTTCATTCTATGGGAAGAAATTCCATCTTAAGGCATATTTATATGAGAGGTAAGCCACATGCCACATGCCCGAATGTTTTCCAAGAAAGAATAGCAAGAAGACTACCCCAATACAACAACAAATTCATAAGCATACAAAGAGAATGACAATCTCAACTAGTCCATGCAACAACAGGAACTTTTTCCAACACTACAAGTTGAATGGAAATTGGAAATTCAAGTGTTGGAGGCCTCATCCAAATATTCATCTAAGGAACCACACATGGAAGAGAAGAGTGTGGAGAGTGAAGACTACAAAGATGAAGAGCTCTTTGCATTTCTATCCCAAGGAGAAGAGATTTTTTGGGGTGTTACAATAGCATAGGAGGTCAATGTTAACAATGAAGTGGAAAACAAATTGATGCCAACATCAAGATTAGCCCCGATCTAATTGTTGCCTTCAATATTGCAATAGAATATTATCTTCTTGGAAATATGTTGGAGATTGATGCATGGAGGTAAATGACATTAGGGGTTCCTTGAAACTCCACGGTAGCCAACAAATTAAGTGTTGTTCTATGTGCTTGGTTCCTTTGGTGAATTTTTTTAATGCATTCCTGAGCCCAAAGTGGAGTAGTGGCTACAACATTGGTGGGGATCACTATCTTTGGCATTCATTATTTCTATGTGAATGTTATGTACAACCACTACCATATCCTATTGATGATTGTCACCTACTACAATACATGTGTAGGAATTGTCAAGTGTTTTGGACAAAAGAAGGACCATGATGTGATTGCACATAAATGAGGACATTCAATTGACATTTTTGCACGAGAAAAGAGATATGTAAGCATGTGAAAATATCAATTTTATTTCCATGTTGCAAAGCAATTCATCTCAACAAAAGAAGACAATCCATACTTCCTTTTAATGTAAATCATTATGTGAAGGAAAATTGATGGTTGGGATCTCCTTGTTGAATGAGCATTGCACACATTCAATAGTGAATAAGTGAAGACTAGAATTTGAATTCGACTTGGATTCCATTGGCTACCAAAATAGGCCATCTCCAAATCTAAGAATGAAAAAGTATTGCACATTGAAAATGGGAATGGACTTGTTATCACATTGACTGTAGGTTGCACTAGAGCCTTATGCAATCTTAACCAATGGACAACATATCGGGATGAAACCCATTGTCACCTTAGGAAAGGTCCCTAGGGAAAGACAATGGAAAAGTCTAAGAAGGCCCTGGGAATTCATGATTTCAGGAGTTGTGTTGACCATGCAACTCTACCTCTTGAGTCCCGAAACCCCAAAACTTGATTGGGGCCCAATGACTCTTGTCCCTCAACCTTTCGGGAATTTTTCCTTTCGCTCTTCAGGATTTCACGACTCGCAAAAATCCACGGCAGAGATTTTCCTTACCTTTCGAAACTATGATTTCCGAATTCCCGAAGTCTCACCTCCCACGTGATCTACGAGTGAGATCTTCCTTGATCCGATGGCTCTGGATGTTTCAGGATTTTTCGAACCGGGAGTTTGAAACTCTCGATTCCAAAATCACAACCTCCTCTACTTCCTGAACCCCAAAATGCCAAAATGTCGAAAAGGGCTCAACAACGATTAGTCCCTGACCAAATCTCAGTCCATGTGACTGCTTCCTCCGTGACCAGAACCCTACTCCAAAGACATGTCATGTTTCGTGACTTCAGTTTTTTCAACACAAAGTGCCCCGGCTCCTTGTCATCGGAATTGTCGAAATGTCAAACCCTGAAATGTCGAAATGCCGAAATTCCACTCCAAAGGGGGATCAACGGATCATGTTTCTTCTCATCCAATGGTTTCTACTCCTCCCGAGCTCTTGAATGCTAAAAGACACTTAGCCTTAACCTTCTCACAGATCTGCGAGATCCAACGGTCCACGGGATTTCGGCACTTCTTCCTGGAAGCACTCCACCATCCGATTCTACCCTTGTTAATCTCTTTCACGATTCGGGACTTGGAGCAGCCAAGGATTTGGCATGCACTCCAAACTCACAATTCATGAATTCATGAAATGATCCAATGGCTTACGCAAAGCATGATCAATAGTTCACGTTGATCCTGGATCCTAAGGTGATGGGTTCATCCACCTCTAACCACCTTGCAGCTTTCTTTGATCCTATGGTCCTTGCAATTTTGTGAGTTCTCCACAGAGAATTTTGACCGTCTGCCTCTGCTTCTCAAGGAATTCTGGGCAATGAATTGGCACCCTCCTTCTATTGTCTAGATGTAACTTCGATGGTCCAAATCCAACCTTCTATCGTTGATCCAACAACTGTTGTAGCTCCCTCCCAATTTTTCTCACCTCCTTCCAGAATTGGAAGACTTTCAAGTTTTCAAAGGCCTCGACCTTTGCTCCCTCTGCGAGCTCAATTCCTTTGGATATCGCCTACATTCTAGGAACGCTATCCCTCCTAAGCTTTGTCTACTATGAAACCTCAAAGGGTTTCTCGACCTTCTTCTCACTCTGTTTTTACTTGGTGTGCTAAGGCACTATCTTTCCTAAGCTTTGTTTACCCGAGCCTCTAGGAGACTCCCCCTTATGTGTCCTCAAAGGGAAATCTAGTGTCCTCCTGATGACCTTCTGCTCAAGCCCTCCTTGTCGATCTTAATAGAGTATTCAATAACTCTGTGAGTGTCTCTCCTTGAAACTTCTCTTCACAACAGAACTCGAAAAGAGTCCTTCTGTGCACTCTATGCAACTGCTCAATGCCCTCCTGGAAGAGCTTCCATAGAATCCTCAGTGATTCTATTTTCTCTATGAACTCGAAATAGAATTATTCTTTGCACTCTATGCACTTTCTCAATGCCCTCTTGGTAGATATTCACAGAACTTCAGACGTTATGTCTTCCCTCTGTGCCCTCCTCTACACAGTTTGACCTCCAAGATGTTCAACAACCTTGAGGTTTCTCCCTTAGTCGGTGACTCCAGCTGGTGCATCCTTCTAGCACGTCTCTGTCTGAACCTCGTAGAATTTAGAAGTGCACTCCTTGCACTGGCTTGTAGAACCGACATTATTCTGTCATGCAACCTCTTGCATTAAGCCTCAAAGAACCCAAACCTGAAATCAAAGAACTTAGAGACAATAAATTCTGTCTATCCCTACAAATACAAATCTACTCATACATCTACAACATATCATAACACACACAGATGACATTCATGAAAGACACATAAACACATAGAAACACATATATGCAGGAAAAACTGCTTTGTATTAACTTCAAAGTTTGATTACAATGTGTTCGAGCTCGGACTGTAACATAGTCTCGTCTCTCTCTCTCTCTCTCTCTCTCTCTCTCTCTCTCTCTCTCTCTATGCATTCTCTACTTCTATGCCTTCTCTACCGACTAATGCCTATAGATACAAAGGATGTTTTGTTTTACAAAAGGGGGCTCCTCGAGCGCTTCCCTCCATCCTCACCAACTCTCATTAATTACAATGAATTACATTGAATGGGCCATCTAATCCGAATTGGATCTAGATCCCCATAAACCTGTCAGCCATTAAGGTGACACCAACTACAACATGCTCAAAGGCATGGCTTCAGCTCTACTAGCCTTACAAACATTTAATACAGTAAATTCAAATTTGAAATTTGAAAGTGAGAGGGTTGCACCTCTCCTGATCTCCATTGAACGCGTGTTGGGTGTGCTGGTTGGCTGGCGCTTGATGACGTGGAGTGATGCTCTTGCATCACTTTAGGTGTTCTTTCTGGAATAGTTAATCGTTGGGGGGGGGTGACATCAGGCTCCAACTTGGGGACATGTTCTCACTTGATGAGTGCATGAGAACCTCAAATCTCTAGGACACCTGACCGAGACAAAAGAAGGTATCATTAGATTACAAAACTATCTAGGCAACTGAGAAGAAAAAAAATTCACACTTTATATATATATATATATATATATATATATGCATGCATGCAAAAGGCAAGATACTCATAGAATATGATTGGAAATAAAAATATGCATAATGCAGAATGATGTAAGGAATATGCAATGCATTTATTCTAGCATGCATATGCATTATAGTACATATTGTTGGACACACCTACCACACTTAGAGGGGGGGTGAATGAGTGTGGGGCTCTTTTCCCAAAAATTCCCTCTTGTACAAAAAATCATCAATTAGCATTCAACATTTATTAATTACCCATTGTTGTCATTTATAACCAGTTAGATGTGAGCACATATCAGCAATATATCATCAACAAGTCATCACCACAATGAACACAAAGAACACAAGATGTATGTACAATTTTATTTTTATTACGGACTACAATCCTTGGGGTTTATCAGCAACAACTGAATAGAGTACAAATCTACAAGAGCACCAGCTCTATATGCAAGACTCATCTTGGATTCTCAGCACCAACTAAGATGAGGCAACAATCCTCAACAGATATAAATCTGTACCATAAACAAGAGCATCAACCATGCACCAACCTGTGCCAAACAACCTGTAATCAACCTGTACCATAAACAAGTGCATCCAACCATGTACCAAGTATATACCAATAATGTGTCAACTACTCATCAACAATGACTCATCAATATGTACCAACATCATCAACTATACACCTCATGTATGTGCCAACTCATCAACTGCTTGTCTCAACCATGACTAGTTTTGGATTAGTCAACAACCCTAACTTGAAATAATAATTACTTTGTACCTATAATAAATAAAGATTTCAAACTGATACACAATGTTATTCAATGTTTTTTATGCAATTCCTCCAAGTGGCACTACTTGGAACCTTTCATAAAAGGAGTTATAGCAAAAATGGCATACCTTGCTGAATTCTGGCTTATTCTAGAGAGCGACCTTGTAGAGCGTGCCCCACACAAAATATTTGATGAATAGATCTAAAAATATTATAGAAAATACTATAGACTGTAATATATCCAACACAATTGGTCTCACTTAATTTGGATCTGTTATGAAGAAGTTATGACGTTTTTACCCGAAACACCTGATTTTGACTAGTTTCAGGACTAGCCACAAACCCTATTTTCCACGGAGTGTAACTACCAAACTACAAAGACCCACAAGATAAATTTTTAACCACAGATACTTGGCTATGTTGTCTCACTTGCATAGAAATTTCAAGATCTGAACCATTATAGAAAAAACGTTATAGCGAAAATGGTGAGATGACCTGTAAATAACATACCTTAGAAAGCACCATCAAAAGAATTTATCCTTCCTTGCATTTCGGCCTTATTTTCTTCAATTTCCTTAGAATTTCGGCTTAGATATCCTTGGTTACCTTAGTCACCTATATATCTTCAATATCCTCAAGTGTTCCACACCAAAAATGCTCAAGAATCTCTCCATCAATACTCCAAAATATATTCCCACAAGAAGCTCTCCATTGTTCCACAAAAAGGATGATCTACAAGAGACCATTGCTATCTTATTTATACTTTCATCCTTTAGGTCACTTAACCCATTTTTAGGTCACTTAACCCA
>ML779586.1:737231-756101 GCA_009831015.1 Picea engelmannii | reverse complement strand
TTCATTCAATAGTCTAGATCTAGGGAAAGTGTATTATTCTGTCATGTTTTGTTCTAGATACCAGGTGGATCTAGGGAGATTGGTTTGTGTCCGCACTCACAGATTTATCCTATAACAAGTATGGAGGGAACATACGATGAATATTCAAAGATCCACCTATTAGAAACCCATCCTAAAGGGAAATCAACTTACTAGGGCATTGTGTCATCCTTCGAGGTTTGAATGAGGAAAAGAGCATAATTTCCAAGAAAATGTAATGAAATGAATAAGTATTCAATACAACATGTTCAAGTTCTTCAAAAATTAGAGTGACACATACCATGATACTCGGGCTCATTACCTCATACAGCAAGAATAACTGCTACTTCAAGACTAGGTTGGTGTGATGGATACTATTGCTGGTGATATGTGGACTGCACTGAAGAAAAGAGGGGCCCTTCGGGGCCATGCTTAAGTCGTCTGGCTCTCAACGCTCCATGTATAGGATTTGTGGGCCTCGAGACATGATCTCCTTAATTATCGCTAGGCTAGGGTATAACATCTAGCTCCAACTTGGGGACATGTGCTCACCGTAGAGCGCATGAGAACCTCAACATCCCTGGTCTATAGTCTATAGTCTAACATATGATTATGAGCATACATATATACATAATGAAACAAGACAAATATGAAACATGTAACTACAAATATGCTAACATGATATGCAATGGTATGTACAATAGATGTAAATTCCTACCTATTCTAACTTACCCATACTTACCTATCATGCTAGGTATAAAAATACAACTAGTACAACCATGCTAGAAATGTATCGTAACATTTTCCTTTGTGATTCATCATAAGCCAAAATAATGACAAGTTAAGCACAAAATAAACATGATTTAGAGAATGCATTACATCATAGGAAGTCATAAAGTCTAGCTCATGGAGGCGAGAGGGAGGGACAAAATTATGCCAAGTCCCCTTTCCAGAAAAGTGATCGATCCATATTAGAAAATGATCATGAGAGGTCAAGGACTCAAAGGGCTGGTTCAAGGAGTCTGAGGGTTGACTACCTTGGATGTCATCACTCCCTGAGGTATGAGAAGGGATTAACAAGAACTTAGAGGGAAACTGACAACTTCTTAGGGGAAAGCTGAAAGATTGAGATAATAAACTTCTTAAGGCATTCAACCTCCCCTTGAATTATAACGGAATTTTTTCCCTAAGGAAAACTTGAAACAAGAGACATGTTCCCCAACTACATCCTTAGTGACATAACAAGGTAAAGAAATCGGAGGGAGTTGAACAATTGTAACACCCATGTTTCCCCTAGCTTGAAATTAATTGTTAATTATGATTACCATGCTATGGAATGTGAACAATGTAAATGTATTATTGTTTAGATTACCAATGACTAACTGTGGGGGTGAATCCTTGAAGTACTGGCCATGATATCACTAGAGGAAAGAGTGAGGAAACTGTAGAGAGGGTTCATTATGTCAAAATGACCCAAATTATGTTTGTTGAAATAATAAGCCTTATCCTGATCCCAAGGAAAAATTAGTTAATGAACGAAGGAATGGTGGTTGAACAATTAAATACCCCCATGAATGGAATCATGGAGAGTCTGGCTGAGGAGACAGAAGACCGTCAACCCAAAGTACCACATAGTGCATTTTTCCTGTAGGCCCAGACTGACCTGCGTTTCTCCTGACAGAAGGAACAATACAGGTCAAAACCTTCCTGAGGAGGAAAAAGGCATGCAAGAATACATGCAAAGGTAGACAAGAGGGAGACAATTCCCATAGGGGGTGTGTGACATGGATACACAGAGAGAAAGAGGAAGAGAACGTGAGGCTCTCCAACTAAGAAGAATAATGGGAGGATTAAGTTGTTCTAGTTACTGGAGAGAACAAGAGAAAGGATCTCTGAGAATTTGCAGAAAATAGGACGTGAGCAGAAGGTCATGAGATTGATGCTCAGGGAGCATCTAATAAACCTTTGTTGAGAAACTGCAAAGGTTCCCTAGTGATATAATGTCTTGAAATGGGGGTGTCTAGAATGCTAATAATGAATGCCTCTGAGCCTACAGTTGGCTGGAAAGGAGAACACTCATAGTCAGTTAGTTGGTGATAGACTGTAATAGATAATTATTATGTTTACCCCGTGCACTTGAATTGAAATGCATGACTTGAATGTCTATAATTGTGATTAATTGTGCCTCCCATTAAATTAATGGTAACAATGCTTACTTTTCTTCTGTAAACTATTGCATTTGAATGGTTGTAAAGTGAAAAGTTTGGCCTCTGGTCTGGTTGGAAAATCCTTAAGGTGTTTTCCCAAGGATAAACCTCATAGTTCTAGAGTTTGGGCAGACTCTATGGGACTACTCCAGTCCCGTTGATCCCTCAAAAATACCTTTCCCTATTTTAGAACTTAAGTTCTGTGAATGGAGGGCGCTTCCTTCAAACCAGTCATCCAATTAGTTGTGGGCTCGTGCCCACAACCTTAACCAAATTTTAGCTAAGATCTAAGGGTGTAGCCCTCGAAACTTTTCAAAAACTTATATGACCAATACCATGGAACCCAGTGCTATGCCTAATAGGATCTAAGAATTATGTGCTTTGAAGCCTTGGGGGTCCAAATATTTAGGATGTTGGAATCCTCATAGAATCCAGATTGCACCAAAGGTGACCTATCAAAATGTTAACTTGACGGATGACTGGGGACTAGCGGTCAATTACCCCTAATCGTGGGATTTTTCCCCTTGCTAAACCCCAATCATCTTCTCGGTCGTGAAGTAACGCGAACCATAGATTAGAGGATATTCAATATCTCCCCTGACGGTTTGATCTACGCCATGGTCAGTCTGGTGTTTTTCACTTCAGGAGAACAGAGGTGTTATAACACCAAAACCTCTGAATGTCAGAGTCATGAAGTAATGTAGGCTTTCAATATAAATATCCTTCGGGACCCCTTTTAATCATTTGATCATGGGAGCGTGTGTATCATGTCGAGAGCATGTGGGGGTCCATGCGTAGAGAAACAATGATTCCATGTGTGGTGGCATTATGACATAGTAAAGAGGCATCGATAACACAAGGTAGGTGTCACGCATCTTGTTAACGTGTTTTGGGATGATAGGTGTCCCTCTAGGAGTGGCCTAAAACTGAGACCAAGGGACCCTTGAGCTAGAGTTGTGAGTCATTGATTTGGGGAGTCCATTGAGAACCTATCCCAACCGTCCAATCACCTAATGGAAGGATAGCGTTTATAACTTTGACAAAGTCCTAATCTAGGAGAGAAAGGGCATTGAACAGTTAGAACCTCTCCACGTCGAACTCGCAAAGTAACACGGATCGTCTATCCAAGGATGCTTTAGGATCTCTCCCATCCATTGGATTTATATCATGGTCAATCCAATTTTGAACTACTCTGGGGGGAAAAGAGTTTTAAATGGGTGGAACCCCCAAACACTGAAGTTGCGAAGCAACAGAGGCCGTAGATTTGGGGATCTACATGGACCTATCTCAACCATGGGATAAAATGTATTGGGAGGTCACTGACAGGAGTTTATACTTCAAGGATATGGGTGATTTTGCAAGTAGAGAGGTTAGAGGCTTCTAGAAGCTATCCATCCGAAGTGATGTAGCATTCTGACATCACCTAGGGTGACATGGACCCATGTTCGGCATGACATGTGTCACCTTGATTCATGATTTTTATAGACCTCATATGCCAATTGGAATGTGACACGTGTCTTCCATTCATAGGGCCACACGTCATCTCCGCATTTTTCCACATGTCACCCTCTAAGGCGTGGTTGTTTTACCTAATGGCTAATGAGACCTTAGGATTTCGAGAGTTCATAACTTCGGAAGACTTGGGGTGTTAGAACGCATGATCCAAAAGGGTCAAAGGTTGGAGCTATGTGGCAGGACCTTGGGATTTCGGAACTTCGAGAGGTTTAGGATGTTAGAATGTATCCTCCAAAAGGGTTGAAGGTCAGAGATATGTGGAAGGACCTCGAGAGTTCATTATTTTTGTAGGTATGTTCATCCCAACATGATGAGGAAACTTGCCGAAGGCCGGAGCTATGTGGAAGGATTTCGAGACTTCGGGACTCCAGGAATGGTTCAAACATGGATAGGAAGGATGAAGGGCCAAAGGCCTGGTGATAGCAAAGGCATGTGGAACATCCCCTATAACCACCTCTCCAGTGGCCATGTCATCACTAAGGGATGAAAACCATGGTAAATTCTGTGCCAGGTGGAATGGTACGAATGAGACAACCCCACGTGGGTGTCATGTGGCCTCTGACCAATGAAATATTAAGAGCTTCGGAAGGGCATAAATTCCAATCTAGAGCTCAGATTTGAGCATGGTAACAGTCGTGGGAAATCTCTTGATGAGAAAAAGGTAATGGAAATCTCGGGAAGAGGATTTGAGATAATGGAGGAAAACGAAATTCGTTGGTTGTGGAGCCTAATTATCTTCCTGATTCAGAGGTATTTTGTTTTCAGCCATGTTTATAACCCATGAAGTATTTACACCCTAGAAGTATGTACATTGTTCCACGTGGGGGAGTGCAGAGGGGGGTTACCCGATTCGGGGGCGAAGCCCCCGAAGGAAAAAATTCCTTTTAAAAGTATATTGTAATTTCATTGTAAATATGGATCATTCATTATAAGGTCGCAGATCTAACAGTAGAAATTATGTTAGGGTTTTTTTCCCTAGAAGGCAACCCTCTGTTATGAGGGAAATGGATTTCCACAATGAATTATGGAAAATATTGTATTATGAGATAGGATATTGTAAGAGAAAGAAGAGGAAGTTACAACGGGATTGTTGTAGGTTGTATCCCTTCATTTGCTAGATAATGATAAAGGAAGGACCTGGAAATTTCTTTGGTGGATGTATCCCACACTAGGTGAACCACACAAATCTGTGTCTCTATTGTATTGGGTATTTTTCGTGTTTTGTTTCCACATTTGTTTTATTTTGTTCCTCCACGGTCCTATTTTTCAAATAATTGGTATCAGAGTGAAAGGTAACTTGTAGGAAAGGAGGGTTCCTAGTACGAGTGGGAGCAATGGTGGAAGATGGAAAGTTTAGGGTCGAAAAATTTAACCGACAAAACTACTAGTTATGGAAGATGCAGATGGAAGATTATTTATATTATAAGGATCTATTCCTACCATTGGGTGAAGTAGCAAAGAAGCTGACAGGCATGAAGGACGAAGAATGGGAGATTCTTGATAGAAAGGCTCTAAGAATGATACGGCTGAGCTTGGCAGCATCGGTGGCTTTCAATATTTCGAAATAAAAGACAACAAAAGATTTGATGGATGCATTGTCTAAATTGTATGAAAAACCCTCAGCATCCAATAAGGTATTTCTAATGAAGATATTATTTAATATGAATATGTCAGAAGGCGGGTCTGCTGCAAATCATTTAAATGATTTTAATATGGTTACTAATCAACTAAGTTCTATAAAAGTGGACTTTGATGATGAGGTCAGGGCTCTTCTAATATTGTGTTCATTGCCAAAAAGTCGAAATGGCTTGGTCATGGTTGTAAGTAACTCTGTCTCTGGTTCAAATACTTTAAAATTTGATGATGTTGTTGGTATTATCCTTAGTGAGGAAATGTAACGGAAAAGCATAGGTGAGACATCAGGTAATGCGTTGAACATGGAGAACAGGGGAAGACAAAAGGATAAAGGAAAGGGCCTAGGGAACCATGGGAATTATAGGAAGGGAAGATCCAAATCCAGACTTGGAAAGATAGAGTGTTGGAATTGTGGGAAGAAAGGACATCTGAAGAAAGACTATAGAGCTCCAAAGAAACAAAGAGATGGACAACATGAGAGAAATCAAGAAGCAAATGTAACAGGTGATGTGTTACAAGATGCTTTGATTCTTTCTGTAGATAATATTTTTGAGTCTTGGGTAGTAGATTCAGGAGCTTCATTTCATGCCACACCCCATAGGAAACATTTTCTATATTATGTTCAAGGTGATTTTGGACATGTTCATTTAGGTGATGATGCACCATGCAAAATTGTTGGAATGGGAAAGGTAAAAATAAATCAACGCAATGGAAACCAATGGTTGTTGAAAGAGGTAAGACATGTTCTAGATTTAAGGAAAATTCTAATTTCAATAGGGCAGTTGGCAAGTGAAGGTTGTATATCCATATTTACAGATAAGACATGGAAGGTCATCAAAGGATCATTGGTTATAGCAAAAGGAGAGAAGGTAGGTACATTGTATTTATGTACTGGTAATATTGAATCTTCTATCTCTTTAGCTTCTACAGGAGTGGATACGACACTGTGGCATCATAGGATGGGGCACATGAGTGAGAAGGGTACGCAGATACTTCACAAAAGAAATTTGTTTCCATATCTTAAACAAATTGATTTGGACTTCTTTGAGCATTGTGTTTATGGAAAACAGAAGAGAGTTAGATTTCTCAAAGTCGAAAAAGAAAAGAAGAATGAAAGGTTAGAGCTTGTGCATACAGATGTATGGGGACCAGCTCAGGCATCATCTCTTGGTGGCTCTCATTATTATGTTACTTTTATTGATGATGCAACTATAAAAACTTGGGTTTATTGCATTCAACAAAAATCTAATGTTTTTGATACTTTTAATAAATGGAAATATTTGGTTGAGAATGAGACAGGAAAAAGTTTGAAGTGTCTCAGATCAGATAATGGAGGTGAATATTGCAGCAAGGAGTTTGATTATTACTGTTCATACCATGGGATTCGTAGAGAGAATACAGTTCCAACAACACCACAAGAAAATGGTGTTTCAGAAAGGATGAACAGGACAATCATGGAGCGTGCAAGGAGTATGAGATTGCATGCTGGTTTGCCCTTACATTTCTAGGAATATGTTGTAGATACTACTGTTTACTTAATAAACAGAGGACCTTCAATCTCTTTTGATGGTATAATTCTAGAGGAGGAATGGAAAGGAAAAAAGGTAAACTATTATTTTTTGAAAACTTTCGGTTGTGAATCATTTGTCCATTTTGATAAAGAAAATAGAACAAAGCTTGAGGAAAAATCCAAGAAGTGTACCTTTATTGGATACGGTGTTAATGATTTTGGTTATTGCTTATGGGATTATAAAAATAACAAAATCATTAGGAGTAGAGATGTCATACTCAATGAGAAGGTCATGTACAAAGATCAGTTGCAGGGAAAGAAACATGAAAAAGAAAAACAACAATACACAGTGCTTGATGAGATCACTGAAAAAGAAATTCCAAAGGAACCAGAAAATCAAAATGTACAACAATAGGAGCAGCAGGTACCTCAAACACCTACAAGTTTTATTAGAAAATCTAGCAGGTTAGGTATACCCCCTGAATGATACTCTCCTTCATTGTATTATTTATTGTTGACTGATTCTGGTGAACCAGAATGTTATGAAGAGGTAATGCAGGTAGACACCAAAAATAAGTGGGAGCAAGGCATGAAAGAGGAAACGGATTCCTTGGTAAATAACCATACTTGGGACTTGGTTCAATTCCCTGCAAGAAAAAGAGCATTGCAGAATAAATGGGTTTACAAGTTGAAGGAAGAAGGTGGAAGAATGAAGCGGTACAAGGATAGACTTGTTGTAAAGGGGTTTTCACAAAAGAAAGGTGTAGATTTTGATGAAATATTTTCTCCTGTTGTTAAAATGACTTCAATTAGGACTATTTTAAGTCTTGTGACAGTAGAAGATTTTCATCTTGAACAATTAGATGTTAAAACAATTTTTCTCCATGGGGATTTGGAGGAAGAGATTTATATGCAATAGCCACAGGGGTATGAGGTCAAAGGGAAGGAGAATTTGGTATGCAAGTTGAAGAAGTGCTTGTATGGCCTAAAGAAAGCTCCAAGGCAGTGGTATTTTAAGTTTGACAAGTTTATGACAGAACAGGGTTATAGTAGATGTCATTCTGATAACTATGTTTATTTCAAAAATCTAGAAAATGGAAGCTATATTATCTTGCTATTGTATGTAGATGGCATGCTTGTTGTAGGGTCTAATATGAAAGATATAAATGTGCGCAAGAAAAAATTATCTAATTCATTTGCGATGAAGGATTTGGGTGCTGCAAAGAAAATCCTTGGTATGAGAATAACAAGAGATAGGAAAAATCACAAATTGGCATTATCTCAAGGTGAGTACATAGAGAAGGTGTTGGAGAGGTTTAGAAGGCAGAATGCAAAACCAGTTAGTACACCTTTAGCCATCCATTTCAAATTAACTAAGGAAATGTATCCCAAGACATAGGAGGAAATAGAATACATGTCCAAGGTCCCTTATTCATTAGTAGTTGGCAGCTTGATGTATGCAATGGTTTGCACAAGACCAAATATTGCACATGCAGTGGGAGTTGTGAGCAGGTATATGAACAATCCAGGTAAAGAACATTAGGAGGCCTTAAAGTGGATTCTCAAGTATTTGAGAGGTAATGCTACTCATGCATTATGTTTTGGAGGTTCAAACACTTTTCTATAGGGATATGTCGATTCAGATATGGTAGGTGATAAAGACAGTAGGAGGAGCACCACAGGGTATGTTTTTACTATAGGTGGAACAAGAGTAAGTTGAATTTTGAAACTACAAAAGGTTGTTTCACTTTCAACAACAGAGGCAGGGTATGTTGCTTCTACAGAGGCTAGTAAAGAGATGATTTGGTTATAGAGGTTTATGGAAGAATTGGGAAAGAAGTAGGAGAATATCAGGTTGTACTGTGACAATGAGAGTGTTATTCATATTGCAAAGAAATCAACCTTCCATTTGAAGACTAAGCATATACTGGTGAGGTACCATTTCATATGATATGTCTTGGAAGATGGAAATTTGAAGTTGGAAAAGATACACACTAGCCAGAATCCTGCAGATATGTTAACAAAGGAAGTAACTAGGGAGAAACTGAGTTCTTGCTTAGTTTCAGTTGGTCTTCAAGAATGAAGATGAAGATGAGAAATTTGCCAGGTCCAAGAAGGTTCAGAGTCCATCATATACAACAGCGGTGGAGTTGTTGAGATTAGTCTCCAAGTGGGAGATTGTTGGTTGTGGAGCCTGGTTATCTTCCTGATTAAGAGGTCTTTTGTTTTCAGCCGTGTTTATACCCCATGAAGTATTTACACCCCAGAAGTATGTACACTCTTCCACATGGGGGAGTGCAGAGGGGGGTTACTTGGTTCGGGGGTGAAGCCCCTGAAGGAAAAATTGTCTTGTAAAAGTATATTGTAATTTAATTATAAATATGGACCGTTCATTATAAGGTCGTAGATCTAACGGTAGAAATTATGTTAGGGTTTTTTTCCCTAGAAGGCAACCCTCTGTTTTGAGGGAAATGGATTACGGCTATGCATTATGGAAAATATTGTATTCTGAGATAGGAGACTGTGAGAGAAAGAAGAGGAAGTTACAACGGGTTTGTTGTAGGTTGTATCCCTTCATTTGCTGGATAATAATAAGGGAAGGACCTAGGAATTTCTCTAGTGGACGTAGCCCACACTGGGTGAACCACGTAAATCTGTGTCTCTATTGTATTGTGTATCTTCTGTGTTTTTTTTATGCATTTGTTTTATTTTATTGCCCCACGGTCCTGTTTTTCTAACAAAATTTTGATGCCCCATCCCTTAAAAAGGTACTTAAGGGGTTGGGTGTGTTACAAATTTCTATCAGAGAGGGAAACAACACTTGGCCTGCTTGGGCTCACAAACGAGTCAAGTGATTAGTTTTTTTTCTTAGAAAACTTTAAGGGAGAGGGAACCCTGCCCTACCCTACCTAGTAGAACATAATTCAAACATTTACCTGGATGATCATGTTGAGAGTATTACTTCCATATGGAAATTGTTTGCATAAAGTTCCTTGAGGAGAAGGATGTAGATTAAAAATTCAGTTGGGATTTTACCCGACGAGATTGAATCATGCTAGACTGTGGTAGAAGGAGACAATCATTTATTTTAGAGAAATGATAGATAGTCCTAAAAAAGTGGGATTATGCCAAGGGCCATTAATACTAAAAATATTGGATGCAAATGGAATGAAATAATTTTAAGGAGTACTTGAGTCCATAAGGAAAATGGACTGAATAGGAGGCATAAATTGCCTAAAAAGTCGGCTTATGAAGCCTCCATTAATTAAAATTGTTGATTAAATGAAGGAGTTGGCACAGGGAGTATAATCCTTGATGCCTAGATACCTTATGGAAGTAGGTGAGATCAACCTACTTGACCTATCATCACTGAAAAGAACTTCCTACTGGGGTAATCCCCCCTTGTAAAATAAAAGAAGTCATGGAAGAAGTGAAATGAAATGAGAAAATTCAAAAGCTCATGGTTGTGCTAAAGTAGTGTAAATATGTATTAGCTAAGGGTAGGTCTATTCATGAGAATGCAAGAGGTAAGTAAGTGGAACCTTTCTGCACTGCATACATGGGTATAATTATTGGTGCACGAAGATATGTTGAAATGCATATTGCAAAGATAAAACATGCATGTGACATGTATGTATACTTACTATACTGCCATTGAATGTAAAATATGGTGATCATAAGGTTAGTGATGATCTGACTATGGAAGCATAAGTAAAATGTTGATGATATTGAGTACATAGTGCCTTGTGAGGATAAGGTAGAATGGTTAATGAAATTTTGATCCTGAATGTGGTAAAGGAAGTGTTGGGACACTTCTATATGACCAATGGGTCAAGTTGACATCCATAGGTGGATGATATCCATATAAGGCAGGGCTTGGTATACTCAAGTAGTAGTGAGAGGGAATCTAGAAAATTAGTCCCTTGATAAAAACGTTTGTTATCCAAAAATGGTTTAAGGCATGAAAAAAAAAAAAAAACTTGATGATCTAGGTGGATATTGGTGGCCACCCACCTATTCCAACTGGCTCCTCTTGTTAGTTTTTAGTTCAACACGTTCTTCTATACTTATTTGTAATTGTGGTTTCTACACTTCTGGGGCTGTCTAAAGCCCTACACATCTTCCAGGTGGATACTTGTGGCCTCCTACCTAATCCAACTAGCTTATTTTGTATGTTTTCATGTCAACACATCTTGATGTACTTCCATGGCCATTTTGGTCCCCTAAATAGTTTGTTTTTGTCTCACCACAATAAAACTATAGAATAAGTCAGAGTTTGATAGTGTAATGCATAGTTCTCAAAAATATCTTTCGAACAGGCTATCACACGCCTAAAACGAATATCGTATGAAAAAGTTACGACCTCGGAAAGTTAATGTACTAACTTACCCAAACGGGGCCCACATGACTTTTGGCGTTTCATCTCCCAGGGTTAGTTTTTTGGATGTCTATGGTTTTGGAATTCATGTTTATCATAAAAAGGTCTTGAGAGCCTCATTATAATCATCTTCTGGTGAATGAGCATAGTCGTCACATCTCTTCTCAGAGATAAAGCTGCCACCATTCTAGCAAGTCTTGCACTCTGTATTTTTACAATCTCTTTACAATTCTTTCATTAATAGAAATCAAGTATTGTTGTATTTCTCTATTTATGGAAATTTTCATGAGTACTTCATTATAATTACTCTTCTTTCATTTCATTCCTAAAATAATCTGAATCATTGGTATCAAAGTAAGCTACTCTTGATCATTTTTTTTCCGCACATGTCCCCGACGAGGTCCAAGTATAGTTAGTTGGGTCTTGATACTGTCTCTCTTGAGGAAAATCACTCTCTCATGCACAAGAAACCCTCGATGGTAGTAGAAAAGAAAAATGGTGGAGCAGAAGATTCTATTAACATGTTGCTTGAGAAATCTCTCGCGTGACAGAGGGAGGAAATGATGGAGAATTTTGCACACATCCTTCAATGCCTACTGATAGCAACAGGTGCATCTTCATCAAGTGACCATTTTGGGGGAACCTTTCCCTTCAAAGTACAAGTTAATTTTGATATTCCCATATTTGAAGGTTAGATAGATGCAGATGCCCTAGAAAAATGGTTAAATCTATTAGAAGGTTATTTCTCTGTTCAAAATTTTTCCAATAGGGAAAAGATCACCTTCGCACTCCTCAAGGCTCTAACCCATCTCAAATATTGGTGGGAAAATTACTAGGAGCAAAGCTCCACAGAGGAATCTAGAATATATGGGGTCAATCCCACTTTGGTTTTTTGTGTGGATGCGATCAAAGAACAGTATTATCCCATTGATAACTATGAAGACCAGTACATGAGATGGACCACACTACGGTAAGAGAAGAGCCAAACAATGTCAAAGTTCACAAATACTTTCCATACCTTGCACACCAAGTTGGGTATCAAAGACTCTAAGTGACATCTAGTTCTGAAATACCATGGGGATCTATATAGGTACATCCAAACCGAAATGGATTGCCTAAACATCTCATCATTGGGAGATGCATATCGATATGCTGTCAAAATCGAGCAGAAATTTAGGCACCAGAAAAAATGGAAATTTCGTTCTGCAAATATGTAGCAACCAAAGCATGGTAAAGATATCCCTAACCAACATCCTCTAGACAACCAATCCAAGACACATGACAAGAAGGGTAAATTAAATATGAAGAATGACACTGGGAAGTGGTGTGACTTCCGCAAAATCCCCTAAAACAACATCAATGAATCTCGCTCTAAAAAGTCATTGGTGGTTTGTTACAGGTGAATTCTCCTGCGGACAAGCAGATTCCCTCTTGGTCTCTAGACTCCTAAGGCCAAGACAGAAAAGTTATTAACATGGACACTGACATCCTTTTAGATCCAATCAAGCTAATATACGAGGGAGAAGAAGAAAGATATGTACCTTATTAACGACGTTTGTCCTTGCAAATTCCAAGCTGAGCTCCAATCCTGAGCTCATCGATAGGTCTTGTAGAACAAAAAAAGATACAATGGACTTCCTATTCTACTGAGATTAGCTCAAATATAGATCTATCTACTGAATACAAACTCATGTGGAACAAATATAATTTTGAAAGAAACAAACCAAGCATTGATTATTAATGAGAACAAATAAAAGTACTTACAATTCTTTGATGAAGGTGCAACAACTTCTTCCAATTCTCCTTGTCCAACCCCTTTTCTCAAGTAATATACACTGATTGCTTTGATGACATCTCACTTATGAGATCATAAGTTTCACATCTCCAATCTTTTATGTTCATACCACTTATAGGATCATAATTTTGTTATCAATCTTTAGTCTCTACCTCCCTTTCACCATGAGGAGGCCTCCTTATATAACCTTGGAGAGGCCCAACCACTTGAGAGATATTTGGGATAAGTTGAGGATTCTTCTCCTTCAGTTGAGGATCTTCCCCAAGTTCATTCCTTGACCTTCTATTTGAATCCAACCACCGTCATAAATTGAGTGGATTCTTCCTTGTTTTAGCTCAACAAACCAAAAATCCGTTCAGAAAAGGTAGCGCTCCCCCAAAAGGGTAGAGAGAGCATTTGAGTGTTGGTCACTATAATTGCTTATTTAACTAAACAATCAAGTGCTACATAAATTGTCAACCCAGGGAAGTCTGTTTATTTCAAAGGTAACCACGCACTATATATGCTCAATCTCAAAAGCAACCTAGATTTGTAGTAAAGACATATTAATCACACTTTGCCTTGAACAAACTGAAGTTCTAAATTGAATTATAGGAAAGCAATCTACCTATTGCAGAGTTCAATGTTTAAAGAAATAACTGTCCAAAGAATCCTGGATTACATTAAAGAAATAACAAACTGGAAAAGAAATCCTTCAAGACATTGCAAAAGGAAATACCACTATTCTATAACCAGAGAACAGGACCCTATTCCCAAAATAGGAATCTTCAGCACATGTTTCCGATCACCACACTTTTATGAAATCGTTGCTAATTGAAATGATTGACACACATTGAAGACTAACTATCTCTAACAGAGAACAGGACCCTATTCCCTAAGTAGGAAACTTCAGCACCTATTTCTGATTAGCACACTTTCATAAACTCATCATCAATTGAAATAATTGACATGCACTGAAGGCTAACTATCCCTAACAGGGAACAGGACCCTATCCCCCAAGTAGGAAACTTCAACACCTGTCCCTGATTATCAAGCTTTCATGAATTCACCAAACAGGATTGCTAACTAGAATGATTAACAGTTACCCAAGCATGAATCATATGAAAACAATGTAACAATTAGTAAAGCAGAGTTTCATCAAGACAGAGTTCAGTAAAGTAGTGTTTCAGCAAAACAGAGTTCAATAAAGTAGTGTTTTAGCAAAACAAAATTTAATCAAGGCATGAAAAAAAATAACACTAACACACTATAAAGCTAATGGGTGAATCTTGTGAAAAAGGTGGGCCCTCCCTTCTCACAAGATTCCCCTGGAACAAAAGGGACTAGAGAGAAGTTCTCAGAACAATATTTTATTCATCTGTCAACTGTGTTACATTACAATCTGAAGTAAAGCACGTCCCTCTCTGTAAATCCTTTCTTAGTTCTCAAAACATAAGCTTTTCTCTAATGATGATTTCCTCTTATTTAAAGAGGAGAATCCCTTTGATACAATTTGATCAACAATTTACAGGTGTACATATGAGTCCTATTCTTAGTCAGATTGACTTTCTAAACTGGAATAGGATATCCTAGTCTCTCACAACAGAATGTTATTACAAGTGTTGAGTGAGGTGTTGTTGTTGCGGCTGGAGTAGTAGATTCTTTATTTGTCTTCGTGTTACTGTTGTTGTATGATGTTTCAGCATCGCAAATCGCGGGTTGTTTCAGCCACGGGATTTGCATTCTGACTGTTCGGAAACTTGGTCTCAGGCAGCAATGATGGTTAATGCTAGCTCAAGGTGCGGATGTCGTGGTCAATATAACAGTTTTGTGTTGTTGTTTCAGCATCGTAGACCGCAGACTGTGTAACAACTTCTTCTGTGTGAGTTGTTGTTTCAGCATCATTGACCACGGACTGTGTAACATCTTCTTCTGTGTGAGTTGTTGTTTCAGAATCGTTGACCATGGAGAGTGTAGCAGTTATTGTTTCAGCATCGTAGTCCACAGATTGTTTCAGCCACAGGGTTTGCATGCTTTAATTGTTTCAGCAACAGGCCTTAATGCTAATTTGCAGTTCGAACTGTTTCAGCACTTATACATTTCTGATCAATGGTTAAGTATGAGAGTAATGTAAAATTATATGCAAAACAGATTAAACATATAGTAAAGAGAAGAGATGTTGTATACCTTTGGAAATATAGGGTAAAGTGATAATGTGAGTTTAAATGTGAGTGAAACAAGGGTGTAATGGTGGAAAAAAGTGTGGGCAAAAAGGTACATTGTGTGGTCCTAACATCCCCCCAACTTAAAATGTTGCATGTCCTCAGGCAGCTTCACTCTGAATCAGAATCTAAATATCGACTATGAGCGTGCAAGTTACTCAAGCAGTAGTTGTGGAAGGTGATGTCTATTGGAGCTATGAACCCTTGAACGCATTGTAACCTTTGCCAAGCTGTTGTTTTGGCCTTCTTGAGCAACTTATAATGGACTTGATATTTCTCTGCTGGAAACCAGAGGATAGGAAAATAAAACTGGTACCCTATCCAGCTTTCAGCACATTGTTGAACACACTTGATGTAGTGAGGTACCCTGGAGATTACTATATCAAGATTAGTGGGGATAAAAGGATTGTGTTCCTATC
The DNA here is from genome assembly GCA_009831015.1 of Picea engelmannii. NCBI lineage: Eukaryota > Viridiplantae > Streptophyta > Pinopsida > Pinales > Pinaceae > Picea > Picea engelmannii. Next base: position 740,423 of record ML779586.1, on the reverse strand, counting down.
TTTTCTTAGTAGATTGTTGCCAAAACATGTTGTTTTCCTGTAGGGCAGCAATCTCTATTGATTTAATGAAGTGTTGACAATCCTGAAGCACTGTTTTCTGTAGTTGTTGAATGTGTTCAGTCATCCCTGGTTTCTTTAAAAACTGATAATACTCTGTAACAAAGGTGGAATCATTTTGTGGTTCTGGCCTTATCCAGAGAAGGCGGTTATCCTCATCATTCTTGGCAGCTAGGAAGTCATCATGCCATATAATTTGATTGTTAAGGAAGGAGGTGAGTGCCCGGATCTAGATTTCACTGACAAGAGGGTTAAGGTTAAGTTGTTGGTTCTCAGGGATGGCCTCGTTATGAAAATATGCCTCACAGAGGAGGTGTTGATCCATAGCAGAGGCTTCTACAAAGGTTTTGACAAAATCTGCTGGATGTAACACTACATGGGGTCTACCTTCTGTGATTGATTTGATCTGAAACCATGTAAGTCATTCCATGAGTAACAAGGAGTAATTGCAGGATGGTTTCGTTGCAGCCAATAGCTTTTGTGCCAAGTCAAATATCAGGAGCAATCTGCCTTTTAGCTCTTTGTTATGTTTCTTAAGGGCACAAATTCCTGGCGTGTTTGCTCCAAAGATTCCCAATTTGAGTAGGTATGATTTATCCAGATTTGTCTATGTTCCTACAGGCTTTTGGCATGTGTAACAACAGACTCTTTTTTCCATTTTTCTATTATTGCCTCCTCATCCCATGGCTGAGTTTATGTTTCAGTGTTGCAAGTAGTAGGTTGAGGTAGGGTCTGAGTGGCTTGTTCCACAAAGGTGTGGGTATTGATCTGGATGGGAGGGGCATATTCATCAATAGGCAATGTTTGTACAGCTTTGTTAACAAAAGCAGGGGTTTCAGATTTGACATTTGTTGCAGGCCAGGGCTCAGTCTTAATTTTGGAAGGTCCTGCTGGTTCTTGTGTAACAGCAGGGTGTTCTTCTTTCACTGCAAAAGTTGAAGGGGCAGGGAGAGCTCCTGGCATTGGAATTTGAATTATTTTGTAGCTTGCTTGATAGTAGATGTCCCCACATTGGCTGCACATATATTCTCTACACGGATTCTCTATTTTAGTTCCCTCTGACATGGTCGTTGTGCAAGCTAGGGTGTACAAATTAAGTTCCTTCTCATAGGCTTCCTTTGCTATGGCTAGCTCTTGCTTGTAGGCTTCCATTTCAGATTTTAGGAACTCATTTTCTTGTAAGGCAGAGGCCATTGTTGGTTATGATTGAGGGGTGATTGGTTCTTGTGTAGCAGTCACATCCGCACTAGCTGGTTCTTGTGGAGCAGCTACAGGATCGGCAGCTGCTTCTTGTGTTTCAGCTTCTTGATGTAAGGAAAGTATGTTGCAGCACCCTGGACCTCTGATTCCTGTATCTCAGTATCAATATTAGCAGTTGGTTCTTATGTTTTAGCTGTAGCTGGTTCTTGTGTGATCGCTATGGCTGGTTCTTATGTTTCAGCCACTGAATGAGTAGTTGGTTCTTGTGTTTCAACTACTGAATGAGTAGTTGGTTCTTGTGTTTCAGCTACTGAATGAGTAGTTGATTCTTGTGTTTCAGATATTGGGTTTGAAACGGATGATGTCGCAACATACTGGGCATCTGGTTCTTGTGTTTCAGTGCCCGTGGGTGGAATAGGAAAAGATTCTGGCATTTGGGAGGTTAGAGGTGTACAGGGTATTAGTCGGATGGGTTGGGGGTCTAGGGAAGTGGCAGTAGTTGCTGCCCTTGTTGAGGCCCTTGTTTGTTTTCTTTGTAAAAAGGGAGGAAAGAAAGGAATTTTCTTTCGTTTACATGGGGGTTTTTCCTCAATGATGGGACAGGGAGAATTGTCTGGCTCATAATCATCGCTAAGAATATGAAGGGCAGGAGTGGATGATTATGGTAAAGTGTGGGGCGGGCTTGGTATGGTAGGGGGGTTAATTGGAATGATTGGGTCTGTAGGCGGACTGTTAGGTATTTCTGGAGAGTCTGGAGGGTTTTGTGGTTGTTGTTCCTGAAGATTTTCAGGAATTTCAGTGGCTTCTTGGGGATCTATAGGTGGGTTGTTTAGTGGAGGGTTTTGTTGGGAAAGACCTTTTGGATAAGCAGTTGAATGAGACGGTGATGGGTGAGTGAAAGGGTGGGATCTTTAGCCTTTTTACATTAGTGCGACATATTTTTAAGACAACCGAGAAAATAATAAGGAATGTTCACCAATCTATTATGTCGTAAATGAGACAATAGGACAAAATCGTGCTGGTAAACTACCTGGTATCGTCCTTCGCAGGTAAGGTAGTGTTTGAGGAATTTTGCAACTTCTGGCCATGGAGGCAACAACGAGCTGAGTTGGACACACCGACCTTTTGTTAAGCCCTAATATTGGCTCATTACCCATTAATTGGGGCATATTAGATTAGTAATGTTATTTATTACCCCTTAATTGGGGCATATTAGATTAGTAATGTTATTTTATTTATGTTGGCTTTAAGCCATTAGTTGTAATTATTCCTCCTAGTCTCCTATATATACCAAGGAGACATTTTCATTTTGAATCATCTTGTACTTGAACATTTAAGTGGGGTAAAAGGAGGTTTCCCCCTTGAAGAGGCTTATTATCTGAAATTATCTCTTTTTCAAGGCGTTGAGTACTTTTCCTGAGGTTTTTCCATGCTATACTGATGTTTGTTTCTTAACATATGGTATCAGAGCTCAAGGTCTTGGGGTTTCGCTGCTACATCTGAGACATCATGGAATTTTTGCTATAACTTTTTTTCTACAATGTTTCAGAAGGAACGACTTGGAGGATATTTAGCAGACGAATCAAGGACACACTATACAAGTGATATCTCCTGGAAAGGCCAAAAATCAACAAGTTGTGGGGAAGTTACTGTAAATTCCACTTGGCACATCCAATTTTGATCAGACCTGTGGCATTGCAGAGAAGAAATATCAGAGAAATACATAAGAGAAAGTTTCATACCCAGAAGGGCCAAAACCTAGGAGATACAATAGAAGAAATATTTTCTAGCGGAACCACCTCAAAATCAAGGTTCAAAAGTGATATTAGGCCAACATGCCACCCAAAAAGGGAACTTCTACACCAAATAAGCCTCCAGAAAATCCTACTTGGACTCTTGATGAAGGTGAAGAAATGCGTAGGGACATAAATGAAC
>ML779586.1:714599-726342 GCA_009831015.1 Picea engelmannii | reverse complement strand
AGTCCTGGTATTTATTCAGGAATTTCTATTTCATTTGGTCCCATGTTGTGATTACATGGCCTCCAAGACTCATGAACCATCTTAGTGCATTTCCTTTCAATGTTGCTGGAAATAGTTTTAATTTTTTAGCATTGGAAATGTAAGCATAACTTCTGCATAATATATCAAACTCAAAAAGGAATTCATCAAGATATTCTAAAGACAAACCATGGAAGTTAGGTAGTGTTGAGAGTGGAATGTTCTTCATGGGGGCTACCCCTCTAGGAAGATCAACAATAGGAAATCCTAATGTGGAAAAAGAGTTTTCATCATTTACCTCTCCTTCAGGACCTGCCTGTTCTTCATGATGCAATTCTCCGTTGTACTCATCCATGTTTTCTTCTGTCTGCTCCCCTACTGTGCTTACTCTGTCCTCAATGTTTCCTACTGGTTTCTTGACTGTCTCAGGACTCCAAACTTCTTTCCCCATCTCAAATTTTGCTTGAAATTAAGGTTGGGATTTTGGTTTCCGAGAGTTTGGTCGTTGAGCATCAGATTCGGACTTTGATATAATCTCGTTAATATAAGTCTTTCTTCCTCCTCTTCCTCTACCCCTGCCACCTGTAGGGTCAGTGTCTTTGGGGTCTCCACGTCCTCTCATGCAATCTTTGTATCTGAAAAACCATCATAAGTGCTTTTGAAATCTATAATTAGCTTCCCCGTCAACGGCGCCAAAATGTTGGTCACTATAATTGCTTATTTAACTAAACAATCAAGTGCTACATGAATTGTAAACCCAGGGAAGTTTGTTTATTTCAAAGGTAACCACGCACTATATATGCTCAATCTCAAAAGCAACCTAGAGTTGTAGTAAAGACATATTAATCACACTTTTCCTTGAACAAACTGAAGTTCTAACTTGAATTATAGGAAAGAAATCTACCTATTGCAGAGTTCAATGTTTAAAGAAATAACTGACCAAAGAATCCTGGATTACATTAAAGAAATAAAAAACTAGAAAAGAAATCCTTCAAGACACTGCAAAAGGAAAGACCACTATTCTATAACCAGAGAACGGGACCCTATTCCCAAAACAGGAATCTTCAGCACCTGTTTCCAATCACCACACTTTTATGAACTCATTGCTAATTGAAATGATTGACACACACTGAAGACTATCTCTAACAGAGAACAGGACCCTATTCCCTAAGAAGGAAACTTCAGCACCTGTTTCTGATTAGCACACTTTCATAAACTCATCATCAATTGAAATAATTGACATGCACTGAAGGCTAACTATCCCTAACAGGGAACAGGACCCTATTCCCCAAGCAGGAAACTTCAGCACCTGTCCCTGATTACCAAGCTTTCATGAATTCACCAAACAGGATTGCTAACTAGAATGATTAACAGCTACCCAAGCATGAATCATATGAAAACAATGTAACAATCAGTAAACCAGAGTTTCAGCAAGACAGAGTTCAGTAAAGTAGTGTTTCAGCAAAACAGAGTTCAATAAAGTAGTGTTTCAGCAAAACAGAATTTAATCAAGGCATGAACAAAAATAACACTAACACAATATAAAGCTAATGGGTGAATATTGTAAAGAAGGTGGGCCCTCCCTTCTCACAAGATTCCCCTGGAATGAAAGGGACTAGAGAGAAGTGCTCAGAACAATATTTTATTCATCTTTCAACTGTGTTACATTACAATCTGAAGTAAAACACGTCCCTCTCTGTAAATCCTTTCTTAGTTCTCAAAACAGAAGCTTTTCTCTAATGATGATTTCCTCTTATTTAAAGAGGAGAATCCCTTTGATACAATTTGATCAACAATTTACAGGTGTACATCTGAGTCCTATTCTTAGTTAGATCGAATTTCTAAACTGGAATACGATATCCTATTCTCTCGAAACAGAATGCTATTACAAGCGCTGAGTGAGGTGTTGTTGTTGCGGCTAGAGTAACAGCTTCTTTATTTGTCTTCTTGTTACTGTTGTTGTATGTTGTTTCAACATCGCAAATCGTGGGTTGTTTCAGCCACAATATTTTCATTCTGACTGTTCGGCAACTTGGTCTCAGGCAGCAGCGATGGTTAATGCTAGCTCAAGGTGCGGCTGTCGTGGTCAATATAACAGTTTTGTGTTGTTGTTTCAGCATCGTAGACCGTGGGTTGTGTAAGAGCTTCTTCTGTGTGAGTTGTTGTTTCAGCATTGTTGACCATGGACTGTGTAACATCTTCTTCTGTGTGAGTTGTTGTTTCAGCATCGTTGACCACGGAGAGTGTATCAGTTGTTGTTTCAGCATCGTAGTCCACAGACTGTTTCAGCCACAGGGTTTGCGTTCTTTAATTGTTTCAGCAACATGACTCAATGCTAATCTGCAGTTCGAACTGTTTCAGCACTTATACATTTATAATCAATGGTTAAGTACAAGAGTAATGTAAAATTATATGCAAAACAAATTAAACATATAGTAAAGAGAAGAGATGTTGTATACCTTTGGAAAGATAGGGTAAAGTGATAATGTGAGTTTAAATGTGAGTGAAACAAGGGTGTAATGGTGGCAAAAAGTGTGGTCAAAAAGGTACATTGTGTGGTCCTAACATTGAGCACTCCCCCAAAGAGTCCCATGGAGTGTTGTCACTCCCTGACAGTGGGTAGGGAAGCACTTCCCTCCAAAATCCATTTTTGAGTGGTTTTTCCAGTGGCAAAAGGCTTGTACTCCTTGTCAATTGATTTCTCTTCTTCAAAACTAGTCTTTGAGGTGTCTTAAGTGTCCTTATGATGTCGTTAGAGGCATGACATAGGAAATATGGAAGTATGATGTTTGTGACACTTGTGAAACTCGTGGTCAAGATACAACACTTGCGGACAAGATGTGACACTTACAACACTTGTAATGATGACACTTGCGACACTATTGAAGTGAGTAATTTTGACGTGTAACATGGTTGAGGATCCAAAAAAATATTGAAACAGACATATCATCGATGTAGACCCCACTGCTACTATCAGGACCACAACAATTCAGCTAAAAGAACCAATAGATCCTAAAGAGGGGGAGCGCCTCTTCCATTCACAGATGTGGGTGAAAGGGACCCCATTTCATTTCATTTTTAATAACAACAGCCAGAAGAACATTGTCTCATTTAAGGTTGTTAAACAGTTGGGGTTGTCGACAACACCACACCCGCATCCATATAACATCGGGTGGCTTCACCAGAGATGATATATTCGTGTCAGCCAACAGTGTTTCCTGTCCTATGGAATCCATCCCTTCAAGGATGAGGTAGTGTGTGATGTTTCCCCTCTTGATGTCTATGATGTTGTTTTGGGCCAACCATATATGTGGAAACGTCATGTTGTCTATGAGTCTAGACCCCATAGTGTCATTATTACTTTGGGAGGTCATCTCTACAGGATACCAGTGGTAGTTCCGACTATTGCTCCACCAAAACAATGCCACGAGGTAATCTCTCACTGCAAAATTCATCCTCTTCACAGTCTGTTCAAAGGATGCACATAAGACCACTAAAACAACTGCAACCTCAACACCTTCTATCTAGCAAAAAAAAATTGTCAAAGAGAAAGAAGATATTGTTTCTTCATCTACAATGGTGCCTACACAATGCCCCATCAAACCCAGAGACAACAGGTTGGTAGAACATATTCAACCCCTCCAAAAACAAGTTTGTGACAGTCTTCCATAATCCAAGAAGCACAACTTCTCCAATAAGGCACAGCTCACCAAGCTTCAGATTCATAAAATGCTTTCCCCTCTTCCCTGGGCACTCAACGTAATGGAGACCATTACTTCCTAAGGGGGGAGGATTGATCTAGGTGGATATTGGTGGCCACCCACCTGTTCCAACTGGCTCATTTTGTCAATTTTTAGTTCAATACGATCTTCTGTACTTATTTGTAATTGTGGGTTCTACACTTCTGAGGTTTTCTGAATCCCTATACATCTTCTAGGTGGATACTGGTGAACTCCCACCTAATCCAATTGGCTTATTTTGTATGTTTTCATGTCAGCACATCTTGTTGTACTTCTAGGGTTGTTTTGTGGCCCTAAACAGTGTTTTTTTGGCTCACCATAGTCAAATTGTAGACGAAGTCAGAGTTTGATGGCGCAATGTGTAGTTCTCGAAAAGACCTTTCCAATGGGCTATCACGCGCTTGAAACAAAGATCGTATGAAAAATTTACGACCCCAAAAAGTTAATGTACTAACTTACCCAAACAGGGCCCACATGACTTTTGGTGTTTCATCTCCTAGGGTTAGGTTTTTGGATGTCTAGGGTTTTGACATTCATGTTTATCATAAAAAGTCCTTCAAAGCCTCATTGTAATCATCTTCTTGTGAATGAGCACAACCGTCACATCTTTTCTCATAGATAAAGATGACACCATTCTAATGAGTCTTGAACTCTATATTTTTACAGTCTCTTTACAATTATTTCATTAATAGAAATCAAGTATTGTTGTATTTCTCTGTTTCTGGCAATTTTCATGAGTACTTTATTATAATTACTCTACTTTCATTTTGTTCCAAAAATAATCCGAATCACTGGATAAGTTGTCTTGTTTCCTTGGACATTGTTGGAATTTCCCAGATGGCATTTCTAGATTGTTGAATAACTTTATACTAGTTGATGAAAAAATGTCTTCTTACTGGTTGTTGTCATATGGAAAGGGGAACATATTTATGACTATGTCTAATTAAACTTTCATTGGATATCATGTGAATGACTGCAAGCTCTCAGTAGAGAGGTAATCTCATTGATGAGTATCTCTATGAGACTTATCATAAGAAGGATTGGAAGATCCTTGGGAGAAGGATCTAGAAGTATGATATATCCATGTGTATGAATGAAATGGAAAAGGTACAAGCAATGAGCTTGCATGATGAATGTTTGGTTATGTTTGTATATGCTAGCGTGCATGGATTTAATGTATTGTGAGGTTTTTTGATATGAAGACTAATATTAATACCAAATAGATATGAGTGAATGATATTAAATGTACAAGTGATGCATATGTATGATGTAAGAGTAAATGAGCAAGGATGCTTTGTTGTTAAGATAAGAGGCAAAATGATTATGCCTTTGAGGATCACATGAGAATGATTGTGAACAATCATGAGTTTAATGATTTTAAAGTAAATATGCATGTTTATATTTCTTATAGAAATATTTGGTACACAATTGAAGCTAACTCAAGGTTGAGGCCATCACAAATAGTGAAGGGTATGGAATAAGGAAGTTGCATGCTAAAGGAGTTCCTTGTGAAGAAACTGTGTGAAGACTCTATCATGAGAACATAGTCACAACCTTAATGACTACTGAGAATTAAGCAGCGAGATACAAGACTATTTACATAAGAATCCTGGATTACATTCTAAAACAAAATGTATGAGTGAAAGAATAACAAATGAATGTTGACCATTCTGATAACCGAATGGTAATGTGAAAAATGCATAGGTTCATGATTCATCATGAACAAAAGGTTTGTTGTTTTAGCATGTTGATTTACCAAGAAGGTTGAGGTGAACCTAACCAAAACTGCTCATGGAACAAAGCATGGAGATCACAATAAGAAGTAGATTGCATAAGAAAATAAGGAGAAAATGAGAAACACTTTTCTCACCCTAAGAATTATGAATTGTTTAACAGAGTTGTAAGCCTTAGAACAGCAGTTGTGGGAACAAGTATAGTTGGAAAAAGGGAGAATGAATCAATACACATATTTAAATGAATAGGCTTGGTCAAACTGTGTTAAATAAAGGCAGTTAGGCCCTGGAAAATAAATCAGTTGGACTGAAAGTCCAGGGCTGTGTAGAGGGAGTGTTGGGTATGTGTTATATTCTTTGCATGTGTGTGTGTGTGGGTGCGTTATATTTTTAGCTGATTTGTAAATTAATCCCGGATTAAGGGATTAGGGTTTTGGTATCTACGGAATACCTAAAAACATTGTATATATTGTATGGCGAATGGTGAAATTCGATATAATGAAAAAGAAAGGTTTTCCCGGTTGAGGGTTTCCGGTAAAGATCTCTGTGTATTCTGTGTATGAGCCATTGATTAATTTCTGTATTGCTTAAGAATATATATGCATTGCTTTACTTCGCAAGTTTAAAACTTACAGGGAGTTGGACAAGGGAAGAGTTTATTGTAGGAAGAAAAGGGTCTTGGATATGGTATTGTTGTAATCCCATAAGGAATACCAATTGTCTACCGACCTAAACTGCTATGGGGAGGAAATTCCCATACTTGTGAATCTGGTTCCTGTGTGGAACATATCTGAAAACAAATGTGGAATTTGGAAATCTGTGGGTGACAGATTTGCAAGAAAATTTTGAATTTGAAATTAATGATAATATCTCGTAATTTATTTATACCTGTGATATAAGTGAGATGAAAAAGATCTGTCTTGGGAGGATAGGTGAAGGTTGTCAATATGGAAAGAATGAAAAATTCTATTGTTGAGACAGGAGAACCCCGTGGTGAGCCATGATCGCCCTAGAATATGTTGTTTTGTGGTAACATAGACCGGAGGGATTCCTAGACTATAAGGATCAATGAAGTCTTTAGAACTCTTCCTATGTGAGAAATACTTGGAAAGGAAATATGGATCACTCAAGGGATTGTATAGTAGAGAAGGGGATGCCTAAGATTGGACCTAGAGGGTGAGTGATCGCAAGGAAGAGGAGACTTTGATAATTCTTATAAATGATTGAGTGGGATCATGCACACAATGGGTATGTCAAGGAAAAATAGTGAGTTAAGATAATGAGACAGCCATATGGATGCAAATACATGAACTGCACAGATAAGTATTATGCTAGATTATGAAATTTTCCTCTTGAATTTTGCACAACAAAAAAATGTTTTCTCATGAAATTATGATTAATATGCTTGTTGTCCAAGATTATTGAAGGCAGGTGACGAAGCCCAAGAGTCTGGAAAGGCCCTGACCAAGAAAGAGAATTGATATTTCTGAAATAGTTGAATGATAAAGGCATGACAAGTGTTACTGAGGAAGAACACCGAGGACGATATTCCTATTAAGTGGGAGAGGATTGTAACACCCCTGTTTCTCCCAACTTGTGATTAATCATTAATTATAATTACCATGTTATGGCATGTGAACAATGTAAATGTATTATTGTTTAGATTTCCAATGACTAACTCTGGGGGTGAAGCCTTGAATTACTGGCCATGTTATCACTAGAGGAAAGAGTGAGGAAATTGTAGAGAGGGTTCATTATGTCAAAATGACCCAAATTCTCTTTGTTGAATAATAAGCCTCATCCTGATCCAAAGGAAAAATCATTTAATGAAATAAGGACTTGTGGTTGAACAATCAACTATCCCCATGAATGGAATCATGGAGAGTCCAAATGAGGAGACAAAATATCGTCAGCCCAAAGTACCACGGAGTGCAATTTTCCTGCTGGCCCAGACTGACCCGAGTTTCTTCTGACAGAAGGAACAGGATAGGTCCAGAACCTTCCTGAGGAGAAAAAAGGCGTGCAAGAATACAAGCGAAGGTAGAAAAGAGGGAGACGATGCTCACAGGGGGTGTGTGACCTGGATACACAGAGAGAAAGAGGAAGAGAGCATGAGGCTCTCCAGCTGAGAAGAAGAATGTGAACATTAAGTTGTTTTGGTTACTGGAGAGAACAAGAGAAAGGATCTCTGAGAATTTATAGAAAACAGGACATGAGTAGAAGGTCGCAATCTTGATGCTAAGGGAGCATCTAATAAACCTCGCAGAGGCTATGATAGAGAAAGAACCTTTAATTAACTGCAAAGGTTTCCTGGTGATATCATGGCTTGGCATGGGGGTGGTTAGAGTGATAAGAATGAATGCCTCTAATCCTATGGTTGGTTGGAAATTCGAACACCCACATTCATTTAGTCGGTTATCGACTGTAATAGATAAGTATTTTGTTTACCCTCTGCACTTGAACTGAAATGCATGACTTGAATGTCTGTAATTGTGATTAATTGTGCCTCGTGTGAAATTAATGGTAACAATGCTTATTGTTCTTTTGTAAACTATTGCATTTGAATGGTTGTAAGGTGACAAGTTTGTCCTCTGGGATGGTTGGAAAATCCTCAAGGTATTTTCCCAAGGATCAACCTCACAGTTCTAGATTCAAGGTAGACTCTACGGGACTACTCCAGTCCCGTTGATCCCTCGAAAATACCTTTCCCTATTTTAGAACTTAAGTTTTGTGAATGGAGGGTGCTTCCTTCAAACCAGTCATCTAAGTAGCCACATGCGCGTGCCCATGACCTTAACCAAATTTTGACTAAGAAATAAGGGTGTAGTCCTTGGAACTTGTCAAAAACCTCATATAACCATGACCATGGAACCCAACACTATGCCTATCAAGAGCTAAGACTTCTGAGCTTCAAGGCCTCGGGGGTCCGAAGCTTCTAGATGTTGGAATCCTCATAGCATCCAGATTGCACTGACGGTGACCTATCAAACTAGTAACTTGATGGATGACTGACGGCTGGTGGATAGTTATCCATAATTGTGGGATGTGTCCACTTCCTAAACCTTAATCATATTCTCAGTTGTGAAGTAATGCGAGCGATAGATAAGAGGATATTTGGGATATCCCCTCACAGTTGGATCTACGCCGTGGTTAGTCCAATGTTGACCACTTCGAGAGAACAAAGGTGTTATAACACCAAAAACCCCAAATGTCAGAGTCCCAAAATAATGTAGGTCGTTAATCTAAAGATCCTTCGGGACCCATCTTAATCATTTGATCATGGGAACATGTATATCACATCGAGAGCACGTGGGGGTCCATGCGTCAGGAAACGATGATGCCATGTGTGGTGGATTTGTGACATAGTAAATAGGTTTCGGTAACATGAGGCAGGTTCCACGCATCTTGCCAGCGTGTTTTGGGATGACAGGTGTCCCTCTAGGAGTGTCCTAACACTAAGCCCAAGGGACCCTTGAGCTAGAGTTGTGAGTCATTGATATGAGGGGTCCATTAAGAACCTCTCCTAACCATCCGATCACCTAATGGAAGGATAGCATGTAGCACTACGGAGAATTCCTACTCTAGGAGATAAAGGGCATCGTTAAATAGTTAGAACATCTGAACGTCGAAATCGCAAAGTAACGTGGACCCTCAATCCGAGGATGCTTTAGAATCTCTCCCATTTGTTCGATTTAGATCGTGTTCAGTCTGGCGTTAACCTACTTCGGGGGAAAAGGAGTGTTAAATGGGTGGAACCCCCGAATGTTGAAGTCGTGAAGAAATGGAGGCCATAGATCTAGGGATCTACGTGGACCTGTCTCGACCATGGGATAAAATGTATTGGGAGTTCGTCGATAGGAATTCGGACTTAGAGGCTTTTGGAGGCTGCATGTCCGAAGTGACATGGACCCATGTTCGACATGCCATGTGTCACCTTGATTCATTCTTTTTACAGACCCCATATGCCAATTGGAATGTGACACGTGTCTTCCATTCATAGGGCCACTCATCATCTCCACCTTTTTCCACATGTCACCCCCTAGGGCGCGATTGTTTGACCTAATGGATAATGAGACCTTGGGAGTTTGAGAGTTTGGAACTCCTAGAGACTTAGGGCGTTAGAACGTATGATCCAAAAGGGTCGAAGGTCAAATCTATGTGGCAGGACATCGGTAGTTTGAAACTCCTATAGGTTTAGTATGTTAGAATGTATGCTCCAAAAGGGCCAAAGGCCGGAGCTACGTGACAGGACCTTGAGAGTTTGAGAGTTTTTCAAGTATGTTCATCCCAAAATGATGATGAACCTCGCTGAAGGCCAGATCCATGTGGCAGGATTCTGGGACTTCGGGACTCCGGGAATGGTTCAAACATGGATAGGAAAGAAGAAGGGTTGAAGGCTTAGTGATTGAGAATGTGCGGGGAACATCCCCTATAACTGCCTCTCCAGTGGCCATGCCATCGCTAAGGGATGAAAACCATGGTCAATTTTATGCCAAGTGGAATGGTATGAATGAGACAAACCCACAAGGGTGCCATGTGGCCTCTAACCAATGACGACTGAAGAGCTTCAAAAGGGCATAACTTCCAATCAAGAGCCCGGATTTGAGCATGGTAACATTCGTTGGAAATATATTGACGAGGAAAAGTTGATGGAAATATCGGGAAGAAGATTTAAGATGATAGAGAAAAGTGAAATTTTGATGCCCCATACCTTAAAAAGGTACTTAAGGGGTTGGGTGTGTTACAACAACCTTGTCACAAGTATCCTGCTTCAGGCAAGCAATGTCCTCACCTTTATCAAAATTTGAGCATAGCGGTGGTTGACAATATTCTTCATAGTATAAATCCAAGTGCTCAAAGGAATACTCATCAAAATCCTCAAGGTATGACCAAAAATCATCAGGAGAACATTGCCCTAGATCATCCTTGGGTGTTTGGAAAACTTATGTAATTATATCATCATCTTGTTGCCAAACATCAAAATTATTAGGAACATCATATGATTGTTGTAAAGGCAACATTGTAACATATCCTTCCATATCATAAATGAGATCCTCATCATAACCAATCACATTCCATTTGTGTCTTCCAATATGTACGAACTCATCAATATCATCAACCATGTCACTACCTTTATCAAAACATGAAGGATTTAATGCATCCAAAGGCTCCTCTAATACTTCTTCACTTTCCAAATCATAAAATAATGCATCATCAAAATCTTGGAAAGGGGAATAACTTACCATGTTCACTTCTTGTTGTGTAGGAGCATCAAAGACTTGGATGACTTCATCAAATGGAAGAGCATCTAGTACATCATCCCCAAGACTCGTCTTTGTAATCATATTTTCTCCTTCCTCAGAAAATGAAGGACCTAGCTCTTCCAAGGGTTCCTTTACTTATTCACCTTCTGAATCATAGAACAAAGGGTCATCAAAAACATGGAAAGGAATATGAATCACCTCATTCTCTTTGTCTTATGCAGGAGAGATAAGATCTTGGAGAGCTTCAACTAACGAAGGAGCGGATACTAGTGCTTCATAACTCACTTATTTAGTCAAGTCTTTACTGCATTCTATTGAACCATGGGAAAAATATTTCTCCTCTTCAAGGGGTTGACAACCTTCTTCACAAATATCTCCTTCTATATCAGAGGGTTCTTGGTATTGAGTATGGTACACATCCTTGAGATCTTCCACAATATCAGTGGTGAATCCTGCGTCCTCTAGGAACATAGTTATCGACTTAACGAGAACTGTGACCTCAAAACAAGAAATCTAGCCCTTAAAACCCATATTTTTTCATAAAAAACATGAAAATCAACCCCCCAAATAAAAAAGTGGTGCTATCAGTAGCACCATTTTTTTAAATGGGGTCAAAATTTAAAACATTTTTCAAACATGGCCTTCAAAACTCAGAGAATAGCTAAGAAAAACCTTAAAATCAACACCTAAATAAAAAAGTGATGCTACGTAAAAAAAATGTTTTTTCCTTAACGTGAAAATCATAGCTATTCACGACCTAATTGAAATTGTGACATTGACAACAAAACCCTATGTAAATAAACAACCCAAAATTGGACCCCAAATAGTCACTTGAAAATTTATTTACAATTTTTTTTTAAATTTACATTAAAAAATAAATAAATAGAAAGAACAAAATCTTCGCAAATAATTTTTTTTAAATGACCAAAAAAACACATTTAAAAAAAAAAATATATATATATATATATATATATAATTCAATTTAAAA
>ML779586.1:649520-666124 GCA_009831015.1 Picea engelmannii | reverse complement strand
TATCAATCATTGCCTCTAGCTCTATTTGGAGTTTTACGTCTCTTTCTTCACTCATTTTTTCTAATGTTTCTAACTCTATTTGGATTTTGGCATCTCTCTCTTCTCTTCTTTTTTCTACTGATTCCATATAATCGTAAAGGATCCCTAGGGTGAATTTGGGGGGCCTCCCCTTGTTAGGCTGAGTTTTTGGAATAGGTGATGGAGTGTTTATATTGAAAAGAAGAGAAAAAAGATGTAACAATTATTATTATGGATTGACTTTGTCTCTCAAATCAACTTTTACTTATGAAACTTAAAATAAAAAAATAAATGAAATATATTTAAATCTCTTTACGTAAAATTAAAATTGAATCAAAGTGAAAAGTGACTCGCCTCATTTCAGATGTCCAATTGCTCAACCCATTGAAGAAGCCAAAAATAATTTATGAAAACTGCAGAGAAGTCTAGAGAAACTACAGAGAATATTCTGGGTAAAAAATGTAAAAACCAAAGAGAAGTATTATTCTCATTCAAAACTCCAGATATATAATCTTAGAAATAAAATATCTCCTTAAAAAAAAAAAAAAGTAGTATTCCCTTTCAAAACCACAAAGATATAATTTCTTAAACTTCAAAACCACAGACAAAAAAAGTTGTCATTCAAAACCACGGAGAGAAAAAACTTCTTCCTTTGTGGGGACAATAGAAATGGTGTACATGGCATTAGGGAACTCATAAAGACTTTTAAGGTAGGAATTTCAATCCCTTAAGGGAATCCTATTATTTTCTTTAGTATTGCGTTTTAGAATTTGACTCCAAAACTTCATAGGATCCAACTTGTATAGTTATGAAAGTTGTTCTCTCTTTTTATTGATATAGTATCTTTTTTTTTCCTTTTAATATAAACTATATAGTTTATTTAACTATATATAATATATAATTTATATTATACATATAATATATATAATATAAACTATATATTTTATATAATATATATATTATATATATTATATATAATATAAACTATATGTTATATAATATATAGTTTATATAATATATTATATGTAGTTTACATAAACTACATGTATTATATATAATATAAACTGTGTATAAATTATATAATTTGTAATATATATAAACTATATAGTTTATATATATTATATGTGATTATTAACTTTTAAATTTGTTTTTTTAATTTTTTTTATAAAATTATATACATATTTTTGTTTTTTTCGGTAATTTTAAATTTTTCAAAAAAAACAATTTCAATTTTGTATTTTTCATATATATATATATTTTGCTCTTTAGTTTTTAAAGTTTTTTTAATATAAATTTGCTTTTAAATTTTTTTATTTTTTATTTATTAATTTCAATTGTTTTTTTTTTATCTTTAATTTTTTTTGTTTTTAATTTATAAAAAATAAAATAAAATTATATTTTTTTTATAAATGTTAAAAAATAGTGTTATTTAATTACAATTTTTTTTTATGTATTGAAGTAAAGTTAAACAATTTGTTAAAAATGATGTTTTCCACTATATTTTAAAAGTATAGAACTATAAATTAATTAAGGAGACACAATTATATGAAAAATATTGATTTCAAAAAAGTAAATGGTAAAAAATATTTTTAAGATTGAAAAAAGTATAAAAAAATGAATAAAAACACCATTGAAAAAAAAATTGAAAAAATTAAAAATATATGAAAAATAAGCATTAAAAAAAATATTGTAGAAATATTATGGATCAGAAAATTTAAAATATCAAAATATCACCTAAAAAGGGAGGGGGTGCTACTAGTAGCACCATTTTTTAAAACAAGGTAAAAAATGTGACCCTTGAAAAAATGAGAACGCGACAAAGTTCTCATTAAGTTGGTAATATTGTTTATCCTGCAAGAGGGTTAAAAGAAAAATCGTCTAACTCACAAGAGGTGTTCAAAAGAGTGGATATAACTTGCAAAAAGTTTGTTAGTTTTACCTAGTCCCTAGTATAAGAAAATATTCAAGAAGCAACTCTCAAGAGGTGTAGTTTATTAGCTAGCTCTTGAAAATATTTGCTTTAGATCCAAAATTATTCAATAAACACTTAGAAGCAATATAAAGTAGATCTCACCAAAAATTTACTTGAAGTAGATAGCATGAGCATTCTAAAAAAAGATCCACCATAAAAATATCTCTAAGCATCCATTACAAAACTCTCGAAGCAAAACGCATCACATCAAGACACCAAGAGGCAAGCCATAGCACACCATTGGAAAATATAGCATCATAGTATTGAGAAGCATCCACAAAAAAAACATTCTCATCAAATCTCAAGTGTTGGATTTATAATCCTCCACTCACTTGGATTTGTCCACAAATCAACCAAATTTAGGGTTTTTCCTAAGAATATTCAAGTTTTATCCACTTATTAATCTTTTCTAGAGATTTAAAAAAAAAAAAAAAAAACCATTTTAAAAATATTTAATCCTCTTAGGGATTATCCACAATAAATATCCCAGTTTTAAAAACCCTATAATAATTAATTTACTAATTTGTCCCCTTTTTGAAAACGATTTGACTCTTTGACAGTGCGATTTGGGTAAAGGGAATTCTTTTTTGTAATAAATTTAAAATATGGAAAATAAATTTCCATAAAACATATTTGACCAAAGAAAAAGGCCCGACGATTTCTCCTTGAAGCATGAAATCATCCTCTAACCAAGGAAAAAGTCCATCAATCCATTAAAATCCTCCATGAAGCTAGAGATTATCCTCTCCAAGTCCCACTACCTAGGAAAATTTTCATTTGGTGATGTGCAGTGGGCCTCCCAAGGCTATTGAATAGTCAAATAATTAATTGTATTCATCAATTAAGTGCATCAAACCTCCTAGTGGAAAAATAAGTCCCAAGGCCAAATCGAACTTGATGATACGCAAAATATCCACTAGGAGATGACAAAATCATCCAACAATCTGCAGGAACTGGTCAAACAGGGGTGACGTCTATTATGAACATAAATATACATAAAAAAATAGATATTAATAACATAATACTGGAATGATAATTAATAAATAATAATTATTAATAATGAGAGGACATGTCTCAAAGGACATGACTATTGGTTAAGGGCACCCCTACATGGGTATATAAGTGAGTCTTCATTCTCATTTGTAATCATCTTAATATATATATATATATATATATATATATATATATATATATATATATATATATGGATTTGATTACTATATTCCGAATATTTTAGATTATTTGTGTGTGATGAACTTTGTTCGTCTCATTTGTTATCAGAACGACATATGATCTCGGTCTTTGACCATCTGACCTTTGGTTAAAATTGCGTTGCTTTTGGCAACATATCTATTAGTTGTTGGTTGCAACTACATTACTTCTTAGAGTTTCTGCAAAAATCTAGTCCTTGAGCATAATTGGCCCTTGGTCATTTGAAGTCTAAAATCCCTGCAGAATACAATATTGAAGAAAAATAAACTATTACCCGAAAATTTAAAAAAAGTAAAGAGATTCATTTCACCTTGCATTGACAAGAATATTGAAAAGAAAGAAAGTGTAAAAAAATTGTTTAAACTACCACAAATTTTCCGTTAAATTCAAGTTCTCTTACTTCAACACAAGAATTAACTATCTCTATCGTGGAAATTTACTTACAATAATTTTTTGAACAAGAAGTTTTCGTTCCATATAAAAGAAAGAATATATTCTTTATTTATTTTTTTATCTTAGAAAAATAAAAGATTATAATTTTCCCTATTATAAAGAAAAATAAAAACAAAATATTATTACCATCAAGTGAGTACATCAATATCCACCATTTATAACTGTGCAACCACAAGTTATTCTGTACAACATTTTTTGTACAATTTTAAGTGCAGTAACTCTACCATTCATTATACCAATCCATACAATTGCCATAGAAGTAAAAGGGTAAATTTCCACAGTTTAACAAAAAGTCTTGACCTTTCTTAAAACAAAACAAAAAGGAAAAAAAAATAATTAACTTCTACATTATATTAATTTTAAGAAGTGAAGAATATATGGTGAAAAATATAAAAGGAGGATATATAATAAAAAAGTTAAAAGTTTTATTTAAAAAAAAAAAATTGTTTTAAAAGTTCACAAATTCGTGAGTTAAGGAAGGAGTATAACTAAAAGAGTTCTTTTTTAAAGTGTGAAGGTAATATTAAATTATTTTTCATTAATTACGAAGGAAAAAAAGAAAAAGAGATTAAGTAAATATAAAATTACTTTTGGTAAAGTATAAGAAAATATTCAAAGTTTTTAAATTCTATATATAAAAAGAAGAATTATGAAGGATGATTTTCTTAAAAGAGTATAAAGGAATATTAGAGGAAGATATCTATTAAGTCAAGAAGCTTAAGTCTTATTATTATTAAAGAGATATTACAATAATTATAAGGTCAATTCAAATTAAAAAAAAAAAAAAAAAAAATTTTACGGAAGGAATATTTTATGGTAAAAATCATCTAATTAGATGAAGTAGATTATTGTTGTTTAGATGAAATATTCAAGAAAAATAAATTAACATCCACATTTGTCCATATAAGAACAAAAATCACATCATTATTGATTTGGTGAATCAATTAATAATTCCAACGACAAGTGTAATTGAAACAAAAGACATTTTTGGCAATAAATATGACATCAAGGACTTATCGTTGACACTCGAAGATTATAAATTCGTATCGAATTTCAAGGTTACAATTATGTATGGAAAAGAGGTTGATATAATCCTCGGTTGAACTTGGTTAGAGACGTTGGGTAGCTTAATATTAAACTTTGAGAAAAAAAAAATAATGTTTTCTTACAAAAAGAAAAAAATAACATTACATGACATCTCAATGAAGTCAAATTTAATATCTACATCAAAAGATCTTGATCAAATCTCCAAAATGCTATTTTCGGATAAACAACAGTCAATACTTGAGATCCAAAAGAGTGTAACAAAATTCTCATAGATAAAGATGCAGAAATTTATCGTCTAAAGAACCATAATCAAAGTTTGGTTACACAAATCAAGAAGTTGAAGAATGAAAAGAAATCACAAAAGGAAATGTTAAAAACAATTTTACAGTGAAGAAGCAATGACCAGTGAAGAAACAATATTTGAACCTATTGAAATCAAGAAGCTTCCAGTTAAAAAAATTCAGACCTCGGAGAAGGGAATAAACACCAATCTAATTGAATTACCAATAGTATCAACAGTTGAAGAGAGATCCAACAAACAAGATTCAAAAGAAATCCGGGTTCCTTATCGTCATCCGAATCACAAGAGTCGTTACGACCAACAACAAAGTCAAGAGGAATATGAACAATGTTATTTTTACCGACAACTAAACTATAACATTGTAAAGGAACAAAGACAAAATTGACAACTTGTATGGAAGCATGAAATGAGAAGCCCTGTCAGAACAATCGATAATCAAACAGTTCCAATAAAGGTAGATTTGGGATAGGTCACTCCCCAAAAGATGAAACACATCAATTTAGGAATTCGAAGGTTATATTGTCTTGTTTCATCAAGAGTCGCAACTACAAGCACAACAGATTTGAGAAGACATCGAGTGCTAGAACAAATGTTAAAAGGGAAGCCTTCCAATGATTATGCTATGAGGACAAAGCATTTTTAAGGGGAAGGCAATGTTATGAACATAAATATACATATAAAATAGATATTAATAACATAATAATGAAATGATAATTAATAAATAATAATTATTAATAATGAGAGGACATGTCTCAAAGAACATGACTATTGGTTAAGGGCACCCCTGTGTGAATATATAAGTGAGCCATCATTATCATTCGTAATCATCTTACTATTCATTCGTATACATTATATATATATTTGATCGTATGGATTTGATTACTATATTCCAGATATTTTGGATTATTTGTGCATGATGAACTTTGTTTGTCTCAACGTCAAGGGTAATGTCACCCTAGGGTATGCAATGATTTTCCTTAAAATTCATCTAACTGAGATGAGAACTGGTTTGAGTCATTAAAAAATGGTGATGATGTGGCCTGTGAAATATCTCGGGCATCCGTCAAATGCAAATGTGTCAACCAGTTGAGGGTTAGCTAACCCTAGTGATGCTTGATAGCAGCTAGAATAATAATAAGACCTTTAAGAAATCCTGGAACATCTGAATGGCATGACACTTGGCGAGAAACTTCAAGACAGATTAAAACATGTGTGTCTACAAGGAAACAAGTCACGTCAACATGATAAGATAATCAACATAATACAAAAGTCATCTAAACCAAACCATTAAGCTCCATATTTATATTTCATCAAAATCTCAAGAAGGTTATACAACTTACTAAGCCAAGGTATAAAATGCTATCAGAGACCCAGAGAGATCATACTAACACCTAAGTATTAATAATCTTTCCCAAAAATTGTATCTTCATTGTCATGTAATGATTATGAGATGGTCATGAGGTTAGACTTCAAGGTTAAGCGACTGACATACAAGGGATTGTTGTATCTCATTCATGGGTTCCTTTTATGAAGGTAGGCCACACACTTGGTTCCTGTTATTTGTGAGGTGATGCCTTCCAAGCCCTTTATTTTCCTTTTACCACGTCTAGTCATGGGAGATAACCCGTAGAATATGTAGTGCTCTGGCGATATGCCTATGATTGACAACCTTTTGTTTTTTTTTTTTCTTTCTTTGGATAATTCATTTTATTTTTATTTTTGTCCTTTCATGTTGAAAAACACATGCTTAAATGCTTCAAACACACCAGAGACTATGTAACACCCTGGCAATGTATCTGCAAGTGCTATAGGATTAGTTGAGCCTCTGAGCAAGTAACCAAGGCAAGCTTTTGCTAATCTTCCTCTGAGCCTAAAAGCTCTTTTTTCCCATAGAATGAGGAACGGTCCCTTCTTGGGTCAGTTTATATAACCTAAAGAAATGGATATGACAGGGACTAACGAGATGGAAAGTGGTAAGTATGATCGAGAATGGTACGATGACAGATTCTAAACCAATCCCAATAGTGCTCCATTTTCCCCAAGAGTAACCCAATCTCCCAAGGACCCAAGATAACAAATCAAGTTATGACAGAGGAAGAGGTATAACTAACGAACTAATGACTTGTAGTTAGAAGGGACTCTCTGGAACAAGATTAAATGCCTTAGATATTAAATTGATACTCACCATGATGACGGACTTACCAACTTGCAACATTCTTCTCAAGGATCTCTGACAGGCCTGTCCAAATGCCATGGGTGTCATATGTTGTTGATGCCATTGAGAGATGCCCATGCTTAGAAAGAGGATTTGGAGTTCATATTTTCAAGTACATGCACATCTTCCAACTTTCCATGTTTTCTACCTAGGTGCCTCTAGATGTTCTTTCTGGAATAGTTATTCATTGGTGGGGGACAACAGGACTCTTATTGAAGAATTCCAAAATCTAAAGAGCTAGAAAATAGTGCCGAAGCGATAGTTGGAACCAGAACCAAAAACCAAATCCAAGAGCCAGACTCAAAGTTATAGCCAAGATCCAAAGTTGAGAGCCATGTTCCAAAGAAGCAGACAAAAGGCACATTGATCCAAAGATTGGTTTCCTATAAGCTTTTGGAGACCAAAAGTTGTAGATTTTAACCTTGTACAATTAATTATTGTAAACATATTCTTAATAAAACAGAAAAAATACAATGACACACACACATTACATTAGAGATTTTTACCCTGGAAACCCAAACTGAGAAAACCAACAACTTGTTTAGAGCTGCACCAAAATCTTCTATTCATCATATTTTCATTGTTTACAATACAATACATATATAGGATCCCGCAGCATGATCCAGATTAATCAACAACCCTAATTCCTTAATGAGAATTAGAAAACCATTGGCGAAAACCATGTGCCGAAAAACCGCCAAAACACAGACGCAAAAAATGCCAAAACAATATTTTCAGGGGCACTGCCCCTAAACCCCCTTGGTAGGGGAGAGCTAGCGCCCCCTCACATGCCCAGCGCAATGCAAACACTAATCTAATCGTGTAAAAAATATAACACATACCCAACAAAAGCCTCTCAATGGGGAGGTGTGATCTGAAACGAATCTGACAACAAAAACAAATGGTTTATAAAAGATTAGCACACGTTAGAAGTCAACAATTGATGAGGTTTGAAAGAAAAATTAATGATAGTTAAAGAGAAAAAAAAAGGATAATGCAACCATTATGAAATTAAATTAAAAAAAAAAAATGAATAAGAAAAATAGGAGAAAGGACATTGAAAAATGGGAAATGAAAGGAGAAGGATGCTTGGCCTTCCGATTACCCCAACGCTTCCTATATCCTCTTGTAAGTCAACTCAAAAATGGTTTGATGTAGAAAGGAGCAGCTATGTAAATTGTTGAATGGCCAAAAGAGCCATGAGGCTACATTGTAACCCTGCAATTGTAGAAATAAATACTAAACAACCATTAAAACTTGCAATTAAACAACCATTCAAAGCTGGTTTTTCCATTTGAAATTCCAAAGTAAAATCTGTGTTGTCCGTCCATTGTGCTTAAACTGTTGTGTGAATTCACTATTTTGTGCTCTAGTTCTGAGACAAGGTTTTAAATCCCATTAAATTAAATACTCATGCATAGTATGAGTTCATTGAATGATTTGGTTATAAGAAATGGATGTTGAAAGCTATGCATAATAGATTACACCCATCGAATGGATATATATTGTAGACAAATTCGTTTGCAATAGGTTCATACACTCTCAACGATCTTCTTAGCCAATTGGGACGCTATCATATAGCCACACGAACTGCATTGATATCAATTCTGGATTAGAATCAATTCTTCTCAATTTTGATTGGTTAAACCCAACAGCAATTCTGGATTAGAATCAATTCTTCTCAATTGATTGGTTAAACCCAACAGCTGGCCGACTCAGACTGTCCAATTAATTGCCTTCAATGAGATCTACCACTGTAATAA
Organism: Picea engelmannii; assembly: GCA_009831015.1. Classification (NCBI taxonomy): domain Eukaryota; kingdom Viridiplantae; phylum Streptophyta; class Pinopsida; order Pinales; family Pinaceae; genus Picea; species Picea engelmannii. The sequence continues at coordinate 657,143 of ML779586.1, read as the reverse complement.
TATAGTTGTTGCCTTCCACCACACGTTGCTAATTAAAATGTGTTTATAAATCATTTAATGGCGAAGTGTTGGGTGACAGAATTGGCATTGAGGCATTTTTCCCCTGAACATTGAAACGTTTCTTCTACTTGTAAACTGAAGAACAATTTGCCCTTTGATTGCCGATCAAAATTTGCCTCTATATATGGTTGTCAATGCTGAGTTAATGTGATCTTGAAGGAAAACATTATTGTTCTATATTAACGCCGGAGTGTGATGCTTCTACAACGTCTCTATCTTTAGTATTATTAGAGTGATAGATTGTGTGTTGTTGGATTGAAATGAGTGAACATAAAACGTTATTCCTATTGTTAGTGTTGGAACGTTCCTTTCTCTGCAAACAGAAGAGTAATAATTCCTTAGTTAATGTCATTTAAATTGTTGGTCCGCCTTTACATGTATATATATTAAGTGTTGGGTAACGTTGTCACTTATTATTGTTGGAGCGTCTTATTCATTGTTAAATTTTAATGCCAAAGCATGATAACCCTTTATTGCTGGGGTGTTGATGATTAGTGGTTGTTGGATTAAATTGCATACAAAGACACTTTTGGTGATCGGTGTTTGGCTGCTACACCCAATTGGCAAAGAGCATATCCATAACCCCAATGCCTTGTCTTCAAGCGAAAAACTTTTGAGGTGGTTAAGAATGCATACCATTAAATAGAATCGCGACACCATTGTTTAGCCATTTGCATGATGAGCATATGTGTTGGGAACATTTGACACCACAAGTTTGATTAATAACTAACACCGTAGGCTAGGCTAGACTAAGTTTTGCATTTCAAATCTCAATTGGATATTAAATTGCAATCAATTGAATTTTAATTAAGACACAGTGTGTTGTTAATTGGTATATAGCACAACAAAGTCCAATTCTGTTTTGCAATTGACAAAGTGCACTCGTTTTCCCACTGTTGATGATTTGGCCTTGGTTTTCCATAGCAAGCAAACCGAGGACTTGAAGCTAATAAGCATAGCCATTTCTTGAATCCTTGTTGATGGTTAAAAACAGAGAAACTTGAACTCATAGTCCTGATAGTTATTGCAATGTCAGCTAGTTGTTTCTTGTGCAGATTACATCAAGAATATAAGCCTTGTAATCAATCATGGGCAGAGATTGAAAAGAACAAATTTAAGTCCGGCAAAGGATCCGTGTGGGTGAAACGTGTGGACAGTAAGTCCCATGTTTATGGATCATTCACTTTATGAAGCATTCTCATAGCTAGGTGAAAACACCAAGATGACCAAAAACCAACAGTGTTCACGTACGAGAGCACTAATCAAGGAAAACCATTTTGCAAACCCCATCATTTTCAGTAAAATATAACCAAATCAATTTCATTGGATTATTAACATGTAGCACATGAGAAATCTGGTCTAACGATGAATAATATGCAATCATTTAGAAAATCCATTCACTCTCCTACAATTAAACCATCTTGTCCCTCATTTATCAAAGCTTTCACCACATCCACCTTCCCTTCAAATTTATTCAAATGACTATTATTTTCTTCCATTATATCACCTTCAATCATCAATATTCTCAATGACTTGTAACATCTAAATAGTTTATTAGAGCTCTTTGTCGAATCAAGTGGAAGGTTGCCGTCACAATTACACATCGTAACTTTTAACTTTTAATGGAGAACCCTCAAGTCTTTGCCACTAATTGCTTCAACCTTGCTTTATGTTGCTTTTTTTGTTCATGCACAACTATGTTTTCAAATTTGACCAAACTTGAAGGTAATGGAAAATAAATCTATATAATCTAATTTTAAAATCATGATCAAGTTAGACACCAAATTGTCTTTTTATAATTTCAAATTTGATAATTTTCATAAATTCCTTTACGAAGGATCAACCTTTCTCAATCCACCAAATCCAAATAGTGGAAAAAGAAAATAAAAAAACTTCATTTGATAGAAGCATGTCAAAATTCACCCATACTAAACCTAGACCTAGGTTTTCGTAATTGATTTTTTTCTTTGAAATATCATTCAAGTCAAAATTCAATTTGAGTAGATTAAATTCACCAAATCTAGCAATTTGCGAAATTCACTTTGAGTAGATTAAATTCACCAAATCTAGCAATTTGCGGAATGTGATTACATAGCTCTCACCAATTATGTAACCAATAAGAATAAAAATAATGCCATAATATGCTCTCAAAGTAATGACTTTAAAGAAGAAACCTGATGCCTAACATGTAGAAGAATTTTGGGTGCAATGTCAAAAGTTATGAAAATTTGTAGTCCCACGACTATAGCACCAAAAGGCTTATGACAATGTTATACCCATCACTGTGTCTGTTATACTTAAGAATTTTGGGTGCAATGTCAGAAATTATGAAATATTTTAGTCCCACGGCTATAGCACCAAAAGGCTTATGACAATGTTATACCCATCACTGTCTGTTATATGTGTGTGCACCCCACATGGGTGCACACTTAATTACTTTCGCTTGCTCTTCCATTTGACCCGGCCTTTGCCTTTGTCCAGACTCGGCCAAAATTGATTCTCACATGCACTTTGATTTCAATTAGTACTTTTTAGCATCGGCCAAAACTACTCAATGTCACAAATGCAAGACAGATTTAACGATTTGATTTTGAGACAGTGAGGTTGAGGGTACAAATCTGTACTCTAATCTTTCTTTGTCCCCATTCTAGCATAGCTGGGAAAATATTCACCAGCCTCTCCTGCTTGAAATCATGCTAAGAGGAATAAGTCCCATATATCTAGGATCATTGAAGGCGGCCTCTGTTCATCGCAGATGTAAGTGGACAATACAGGCAGCTTTTTCTTAGTAAAGCATATGCTTATCGTTGTCTCTCTTAGCATTGTCAATCATCTCCACAAAAATACCATTCATCCTCGAAGTGATGGGAACAATTAGCATCCCACACAACGGTGTCTCCCCCAATAATCCCAGATATAAACACGGTGGTAATCACCACACAAATATTTTGAGGAACGTCATAGATTTCCAGGGTAGACATGCGATTCCTAGCTTCTGTCTGACGTTTGCAAAGAATCATTTTCTTATCAAGTGCTGGGCATTTACCTTTTCTACCTAAACAATCTGTCCAACTTTTTCCTGTGTTTTTTCTGTTTGTGGCATTGAACTGTCACCTACAAGGAAAGCATACACTTGTTTATTAACCTCAATCCAACTGCATCCAGGTTCCTTTTTCACCTGTCTTTCATTCATCATTTTCCGCACCTTTTGAAGGCCGTCCCATCTGCCTGCTGTGGCATAGATGTTTGCCAACTGCAGGTAAGGTGAGGCGTTATCAGGGTCCAACTCAAAAAGGTATTCTGCAACACGTTTCCCAAGCTCTACATTGGTATGTGCTCTACACGCACCAAGCAAACACCTCCAAACAGTAGCATCAGGTTTTATTGGCATTTTATTGACAAAGTCTTCGGCTTCATCCAGGTGGCCAGCGCGGCCAAGAAGATCAACCATGCAGGAATAGTGCTCCATTCTAGGAGTGATATGATAATGTTGACTCATGCAATCAAAGTACTGTCGGCCCTCCTCTACCAAGCCTGCATGACAGCATGCAGACAATACTCCAACTAAGGTAATATGATTTGGTTTCACGCCACAATGTTGCATTTGTTCAAAAAGTTTGAGGGCTTCCTTACCACAGCCATGAATTGCATATCCTTCAATCATTGCTGTCCATGAGACAACATCTCGTTTACGCATTTTGTCAAACACATTGCGCGCATGATCTATACTTCCACATTTTGCATACATGTGTACAAGGGCACTAGCCACAAATATATCAGTCTCAAAGCCGCTTTTAGTTATTTCTTCATGGATCTCTTTACCCTTTTCCAGAGCTGCCAAACTAGCGCATGCCGGGAGAGCACTGGCAAAGGTTTTCTCATTTAACTTCATACCTGCCACTTGCATCTGTTCAAAAAGCTTGAGGGCTTCCTGGCCATGTCCATTCTGTGCATATCCCGCAATCATCGCATTCCATGATTCAACAGTTTGCCAAGGTATTTTCTGAAAAAGCTTTAGGGCTTCATCAACAAATCCATTCTGTGCATATCCTGCAATCATAGCATTCCATGAGACCAAACTCTGATTAGGCATTTTTAGAAAGAGTTTCAAGGCCTCATCAACATACCCATTTTGAGCATATCCCGCAATCATGGCTGTCCACGAAACCTCATCCCGTTCAGGCATTGTCTGAAAAAGCTTAAGCGCTTCATTAATACAACCATTCTGCACATATCCTGCAATCATTGCATTCCATGAGACGACGTTTCTTTGAGGCATTTTGTCAAACAGATCGCGCGCATCCTTCACATACCCACATTTCGCGTACATGTCGACGAGGGCATTTCCTACAAACGCATCCGACTGAAACCCACTTCTAATTATTTCTTCATGCACCAGCTTGAGAACTGCAAAATCAGTGCATACAGGGAGAAGGCTGGAAAATGTGAAGTGATCGGGTTCGATGCCTGATCTCCGCATTTCATTAAAAAGTGCCAGGGCTTCCTCGACATAGCCATGCCTGGCATAAACAGTAATCATGGCAGTCCATGACACCACATCGGGATCAGTCATTTGGTCCAAAGCTCTGCGAGCATCCACCAGATTCCCACACTTTGCATACAAAGTGAGAAGATTGTTCCACAGAAACGTCTCTTGGCATTCAAATAATCCAGTCTGAATGATGTGGGCATGCACTATTTTGCCTTGTGGCATGGCTTTCTTGCTGACACAGCCCTGCAAGAGAGAAGCATATACAGACGAATCCACACAGTGCTCCATATTATTATGCAAAATCTGCAGAGCCTCTTCCAATCGGCCTTGTTTACACAGCATTTTAACATCTTGTGGAGAACTGATATTACAACAATTTCGGAGTTTTCTGAAGGCATTGTTTGTGGTAATACTTTTACCTGGCAGCTGGAGCAATAAAACTGCAAACAATACCATATTCATGTTCTGATGCCTCATTAGCAATCGCATTGCAGATGTCGCTATAATCCGCCATGGGTAGCACGAATAATCACAATGTATCAATGTGTTTAAATGCCACAAATAGTTATCCCATGACAACTGACTTATCTGCATAAGGTGGTCTTCATATCGATGTGCGACAAGGGAAACACCGAAAGAGCGAGTCCCAGAAATAATTGCCCCTAATCCTTAATATAACCCCACTTTTCTAATATAACATGTAACCTCATAGTAATATAACTTTGTAGTAAACTAACACCTAACCCTTAATGTACCTCTAATTCACTAGAGGATGAAGTTCAGCCAAGGAAAGGTTGGTGGGGAGAAAAAAATCCAACCCTTGCTCTCCCTCCCCTACTCTCACATTGCTTGGATCCTCTATTACTAACAACTTGTCCTATTACAATAGGTTCCTCGGGTTTTTCATTTCAAAATCCATGTTAACATTCACCTTGCTCTAGCTCTAATGATGTAGAAGAGAACCCTCCCCTTGTTTTTGCCTCATTTGGATGCAAATACCTTCAATCCATCTATGCCTTATCCCCATCACATTCTCGTTAGGTCACTAATTGATTTCCTCCTCACCGAATGGGAAGACCCTTCACAACCTAGTCTTCTCTTCACCCTCTCTTTTAACTATTCCCCCATTTCTCAAAACTAAGAAAGAAACATACATAATGCATATAAAAAAAGATAGGGAGACATGCACATAAATATTCAGGATAAGGAATACTAAGGGAGCATCTTTCAATATTCACACAGAGCTTTCATTGCATTGGAAAATTTAATGGTAGAATTGAGTTATTAGAGAAAGCCATGAAAGGTTGGGAAACAACAAAATAGAAAAAAATGATGGGATACACCCCCCAAAATTCACTTTTAATTTTTCTATTTTTCTCCCCCTTTTAATTTTCCATCTCATATTCATTGTCCCTAATCTCTCGGTTGATTTTACCTTTGACCTTATTATTTATTTTTATTTCCTTTTCACTACCTAATCTCATCAACTATAAATTTCTAATATATTTTTATTCCTTAAATTCTTTATTATTTTTACCTAATCTCAATGACTAAATGTTTTCCCTTTCTCTTTCTTCTTCAATAGTCATTTACTTCTCCCCTTAAATACAAGTCACACAACACTATTTTCCACCATATAAGCCTCAATTGTCCTTGATGATCGATGGAGTGTCCACTCGAAACGTTGGATGTTTCAAAACATCATACATAGTTTTTTTTCCAGAAACCGTGTTCAACATTATGACTAACTGTGGAAACCTACACTCTCAAATCTGTGTTATGTTGTGTATTATTTATCTCTTATATGTGTTTATATCATGTTTTCTTGTTGTTAACATTGTGTATGGCATGTTATTCATTTCTTTTTGTAGTTTAACAGGTTCTTGATTATTGCATGGGTTGGTTTCATGCTTCTTTATCAATTGATTGGTATCAAAAATTGAAAATCCATCAAGAAGGTGAATTCTTGAGGTACCTAGGTCAATGGGTACATTACATATTGGTATCAGAGAAAATCTTTGGGTTTGTTGGTGATGGGATACGTTACAGTGTGGTATCAGAGCACCGATTGCAGTGTTCGGGCCATATGGGACGATTTGCAGGTTGTTTTTGTGTAGAGGTCGAGTCGGAAAGTGCTTGGGCACCTAAACGTCGTTCTTAAAAATATGCCTTTTTTGAAAATTTTGGGAATTTTTTCATACAATGACATCATCATGACGTGGGGGGTGTTAAATTATGAGCTTGATTTCTTATGCAGATTAATTCTTTTATTTTCTTCAATACTTTGATTCCAGCTTAATATATTTCAACAATTCCAAATCATAATCGAATAGCAATAATTATGTAGATAAGTAAACATGCATATCAACAATATATATACCCTGGGGAAACCCTGTACAGGGAGAAAAAACCCACCAAACAATATTCCTTTATTGCATTAATAATGTAAGATCAATTGTAAATATCCACCATGGATGTTTTTCTCTCAAAGAGCTTGCCAAGATGACTCTAACTTGACAAAGACTTACAAGACCTTGTTGAAATACACCTTTGATATGCTGCCTCTTTATCACTGATGTGCTCCTCTATTGCTTCACCCTCAACCTGCATATGAAAACTGTGTTGCAGAACTGTATTGAAGAGAGGGTTCGACCTCTTCTTATATAGGCTGAAGAGGGGAAGAGGGGAAGCTCGAAATAGTAACCTGATTGCATGCATCAAACATAACTCAGCTTCATGCTTTAGTTCAAACTTAGAACTAGACTTGAGATTGGTTACAACTCAGCTTTACACTTTAGTTCGAACTTATAACTAGACTTGAGATTGGTTACAACTCAGCATTACACTTTAGTTCGAACTTAGAACTAGACTTGATACTGGCATGCTTTAGTTTGAACTTAGAACTAGACTTAAGACTTTAGTTGCAAATCAACATTACACTTTAGTTCTAAAGTAGAACTAGACTCAAGACTTTAGTTGCAACTCAACATTACACTTTAGTTCTAAAATAGAACTAGACTCAAGACTTTAGTTGCAACTCAACATTACACTTTAGTTCTAACATAGAACTA
>ML779586.1:635275-649470 GCA_009831015.1 Picea engelmannii | reverse complement strand
TTAAATTATGAGCTTGATTTCTTATGCAGATTAATTCTTTTATTTTCTTCAATACTTTGATTCCAGCTTAATATATTTCAACAATTCCAAATCATAATCGAATAGCAATAATTATGTAGATAAGTAAACATGCATATCAACAATATATATACCCTGGGGAAACCCTGTACAGGGAGAAAAAACCCACCAAACAATATTCCTTTATTGCATTAATAATGTAAGATCAATTGTAAATATCCACCATGGATGTTTTTCTCTCAAAGAGCTTGCCAAGATGACTCTAACTTGACAAAGACTTACAAGACCTTGTTGAAATACACCTTTGATATGCTGCCTCTTTATCACYGATGTGCTCCTCTATTGCTTCACCCTCAACCTGCATATGAAAACTGTGTTGCAGAACTGTATTGAAGAGAGGGTTCGACCTCTTCTTATATAGGCTGAAGAGGGGAAGAGGGGAAGCTCGAAATAGTAACCTGATTGCATGCATCAAACATAACTCAGCTTCATGCTTTAGTTCAAACTTAGAACTAGACTTGAGATTGGTTACAACTCAGCTTTACACTTTAGTTCGAACTTATAACTAGACTTGAGATTGGTTACAACTCAGCATTACACTTTAGTTCGAACTTAGAACTAGACTTGATACTGGCATGCTTTAGTTTGAACTTAGAACTAGACTTAAGACTTTAGTTGCAAATCAACATTACACTTTAGTTCTAAAGTAGAACTAGACTCAAGACTTTAGTTGCAACTCAACATTACACTTTAGTTCTAAAATAGAACTAGACTCAAGACTTTAGTTGCAACTCAACATTACACTTTAGTTCTAACATAGAACTAGACTCAAGACTTTAGTTACAACTCTTGACAAGGAAATTTGAAATTCGCTTCATGGTGGATAATGTTAACACGTGCCAACGCACTAGATCAATACAATTACATCATTTGCAATATTAGGAATATCGTTTGTTTCTAGCCCATATGAATTTTATATTCAACCTAACTTTTGTTAGATGCCTTGACTTTTTCCCATGGCTCACAAGGTTTGACTAGGCTCACAGAGGTTGTATGTTCCCCCTAACTTTTGCACTAGTTTGTCTATGCTCACAGAGGTTGTATGTTCCCCCTGACTTTTGCACTAGATTGTCTATGCTCACAGAGGTTGTACGCTCCCCCTAACTTTTGCATTAGACTCACATAGCATCTCATTCATCCTAAATTTTGGTTTGACTCACAGAGGTTGTACGTTCCCCCCTGGCTTTTGTCAATACCTCACAAGACTAGATGATTCTCCAAATCTCCCTGGCTAGCCTCAGGGTGGCCCATATGGCCTCTCATTAGAGAATGACTATCGATGCTACCAAATTTAACATGGGGCACATGTCAGGTGACATGGCAATGGTAACATGGACTGCAACGGTGGCAGACCTGTGGTAGGCCACAACAACAAGGTGGCAGGCTCCAATCGCAGAGTGGTAGACCACCGTGGCAAGGCTACCTGTGGAGCGATGGCCCGATACCACGAGTGGTATCACATGTTGGGGAGAGCCATTTTGGAAAAAAATTGGCGATGTGAAACCTATGGGAATGTGTACTACTCGGGCACTTAAGTGTCAGGACACATAACCTTCCAATGTGGCACATCCTGGCCAATAGTCAACAATCACATTACATAGACCAATGAGCGAAACTTGGAGGTAGATACATGCCCAACTGGGCATGGGAAACCCAACAAACATCCATGTGAATCCCGAGGAAGGCGCACTCCCTCAACCAGTTGGATTCTTAGAAGGCTCACTCTCTAATCTTATTGAAGACAAGAAGAGTTGGGCACAAGTCCCAAGGAAGTAGTTGATTAGATCTAACTAACTAGTTGTTAGAAACTAGTTGTAGCTTGACCCATTCAATCCATCATGTAATAACAAGCATATATAAGCCTACCTCCTATTCTAAATAAAGTGACGATCATTTTGCTCTCAGTTTGGTGCTAGTGTTGTTGTTTCCTATTCTAGTTAATTTCCTAAGTATTGTTATTGTAGATCAAATGGTATCATAGCTTCAATCTGAGACGATTCTTCTCCACTGAGTTTCAGACATAATTTTTTTTAGGGTTGCTAGTGTCTACCCTCACCCAATTTTTCAAATCCAAAGGTGTGCTAGGGGTGGCTCCACCCTCCATCTCTTAGGAAGTGTGCTAGGGTTTTCTCAAGCCCTCCATTTCTTAGTCCTTCGTGGTGATTTGCAACTTCAACATTGATCTAGGATTTTCCACACCCTCTCCTCTCTTCTAGTGCACCTTCTCAACGTGAGCTTGGCTAGGGTTTTCTAGTATGCCCTCCCATTTGATCTCCAAATGGTGTGCTTCAGAGTTGGATCCAAATCCAGATCCAAATATCAGTTTCTTCAGTATATGAAGATAATGCCTATTCGTAGAGCCTCCTCCCCCAAGGATTCTACATATGGATTTTATCCCATTCAAGACCTGGCTCTTGCTCTAAATGAACTCATGTGACTCTAGTGGATCTCCCCAATGCCATTGCAGTTGGATACTCGTTTCCAGCTGCCTAAGTTTTCAAGGCATATGAATGGTGAGGTCGTTGATTCTTGGGTATGAAGTCTATCCACTTATTTCAAGACCTACCCATGAATGAAGGAAGAAGAGAAGCTACAAATCGTTAGTTTGCAATTGGAAGAGATTGCTCAATCTTGGTGGGATGCCCAAAAAGATACCTCCTCCTGGGTGGTGGACTTCGACGATCCTTATGTGGACACCCCTCCACCTATTGTTTCTTGGGATACCTTTTGTCAAGCATTGCAACATCGCTTCTATCCCTTGGGGTACTATCGGACTCTCCTAGCTCGCTGGTTGTAACTCTGCCAACTCTTGGGCCAATCAATCCAAAGCTACATTGAGGTGTTTACTAAGCTATGCATTCAATTGCATATTCAATATCCGGAAGAGGTACTCATTTCTAAATTTAACTCTAGTCTTTTATTATTTATACATAAAGAGGTTGATTTATTTGAAAGCTCTTCCTTAGATAAGGCCTTTCTTCAGGCCTTGGCTATGGAACGAAATCTTGCTCCTCCCCTTCACTCTCCTCTATCCAAAGTTGGCCTTTCCTCGTCTCCTTCTTCTCCTACCTCTCCCACCTCACCTAAACCTAGAAAATGGTGTTCTTATCACAAATCTTAGTTTCACTCCTCAACTTAATGTCATGTTCTTCGTAATCATTATGATGTCAAGACTTTATTTGATGATGATCCTGAGTCCTCCTCGAGCACAATACCTCCCCCTGAGTTGATCACCTTGGAGAATCATACGGAACCAGATCTCTCTCTCCTACTCATGGCCATTGATTCCTAAAATTCTTCACCAGCGCCTTTGTTTACTCACAATTTCCAGATCAAGCAATCCCTGGGCATGCTCATCCTCGACAATGGTAGCCAAAATAATTTGGTTTCTCATAATTTGGTGCAACAATTGGCACTTTTTACTACCCCTCATCCAAAACCCTACCAATTGGGTTGGGTTCAGAAGGAGGGTCCCCATGTGATGGTGACCAAATGTTGTGCCCTTACTTTTTCCATCGACCCTTTCTGTGATATTGTTCTTTGCGATGTGTCTCCTTTGGATTGCGCAGATGTGCTTCTAGGTATTCACTATCAGGATCTCTCTCACGTTGTATACCATGCTCACAATCATCGATATCATATTCAAAAAGATGATCGTACCTATGTCCTCACCTCATCCTCTCTAAAAGTCACTGCCTTAATTTCCAACCAACCTCATGTTCGTCAAATCATCCTCAACAATTTCATTTCCCTCTGTTTGGTTCTCCCTCTTAAACCAAACATCCCCTCTCATGCCCTTCCTTCAAATATGGACACTTTACTCACATCCTTTGAATATGTCTTTGTTTCTCCCACTGGACTACCCCTCGTTCATTCCATTGAACATTCCATTGATCTTATTCCTGGAGCCACTTTTACTAATGCCCCTTCTTATCACCTTGATCCTCAGGAGGCTGAGGAAGTGGAACGCCGGCTCCAACAACTTATTAATACCAGTCACATCCAACCGATTTCTTCACCGTGTTTAGTCATGGACTATTGGGCTCTTAATAAGGCCATAGTCAATAATCATTACCCTTTACCACACATTGATGATTTAATGGATCATTTCAAGGGTGCTTACTTCTTTACCAGAATGGATCTTACAACAAGATATCATTAGGTTCTCATGAATGTAGCCGACACATGGAAGACAACTTTCAAAACCAAATTTGGGCTTTATGAATGGATGGTGATGCCCTTCGGTCTTACTAATTCCCCTGCCACTTTCATGTGGCTAATCAATGATATTTTCAGAGCACATTTTGGAAAATTTGTGTGATCTATTTGGATGATATCTATGTCTTTAGCAAGACCTAGGAGGATCATTTGCTCCATGTGCCCACTATGCTAGACTTATTTCGCACTCACAAACTACAGGTGAAATGTCGTAAATATTATTTTGGGCAACCTTCAATTCAATATTTTGGTTTTGTTGTCTATGTTGAGGGTGTTAGCCCAGGTCCCACTAAAGTCCAATATCTTGCATAGTGGCCAACGCCTCACCCAGCTCTGGAACTCAAGATCTTTATGGGTGGAATTATTTTTTATCAATGGTTTGTTGCTAATTTCTCTTGGTTAGCATGCCCTCTTCATCATATTTCCAATCAGAATCAGTTTGAGTGGTCTCCGTTGGCACAACAACAATTTTAGGCTCTCAAAAATACCCTTTGTTCTACTATTGTACTTCATTTACCTGATTTTTAGTCTCCCTTTGAGATTGAGACAGACACCTCTCAATATGCTATTGGCACAGTTCTTAAACAGGGAGGACACCCTATTGCATACCATTCAGAGACATTTTCTGATGCCAAACACAATTATAACACTTGTGACAAAGAGTTCTATATTCTAGTACAAGCATTGAAATAGTGGCACCATTACATTATAGGGAAAGAAACAATCCTCCACACAGATCATCATCCTTTGATTTTCATCAATTCTCAAACTAAGATATAGGAGCAACTTCATTTAAAGTGGGTCGCTTACATTTAGCATTTTCATTTGGTGATTAAATACAAGAAAGTCATGTTAAATCGGATGGATAATCTCCTGAGTCACCCCCCTACACAGGTACTCCAACTCATGGTTGTGCGTTGTGTTGCCTATGAGGCTTAGAATCATATCTATGCTTATGATCCCTTCTTTACAGAGATATGGGTTGTTATGCAACATCCCACTAAGGTCAATCAAATGCTATTTTTGAATTATATAATAAAATATGGGTGGCTATATAAGCTCAACCAGTTATGTGTCCCAGCTTCAAAAGATCGTCTTACTTTGATTAAAGAGGCTCATGCTTCCTCCTATGGTGTCCATTTTGGGTCTCTGAAAACAGTTAAGCACTTGTAGCAATATTTATTTTGGCCTTCTATGACTCATCAAGTGGAGCATTTCATTCGTGCTTATGCCTTGTTTAGTTAGCATAAACTTTTGAATCACAAATTTGGTTTGTATCAGTCCCTTTTGTTATAATCCTAATTTTCACCAGACATGCTTACCTGGCATCAGACCATCTCAGATTCCTTCTTTGCCAAAACACTACTGAACAACTCTTCTTAAAAACCCATTTTATAAAGGCCCACACGCCCTGCTCCATTACTGCATGCGTGTACACACTAGCTGGCCCAAGACAACCTGCGTGTACCTACAAAAGCACGAAAAAAGGAAAGTTGTTGACAGAAAACACAACTTTGGGTAAGTTAACTAAACCTTTTGGCCATGCATGGACGGAAATTCAATCAAGTACCTAGCTTCTTCTAGCCTATAAAAGAAGGGTTAGGGGTCCCATTTGAAAGGAGGAGAATCATAGTAAAGAAACTATACCCGATTGAGCATTCCCTTTGTCCCAACCTTTAGCCATCCTTGTGCAAAGAGAAGTATAGAGAAAAGAAGTTGGAAGACAGTGGAAGAAGAGCCCAGGACCAGGATCGAGGAGAAGTAGACGACTTTATCATTGTAAGGTATCATTGTGAAGTTAATAAAAGAATTATTTTTCTCGTCCCGCCATATGAGATTGTCATTATTGGAATATTGATTGTATGATTGATTAAATATCTAACCCATTAGTTCATAGATCAAATGCATGTGGAGTTCTTTGTTTGTCTTTAGTGAATGCAGGTCAGCATTGGGAGGAGAGTTGCAATCAAAGAATGACCAAGTGTGAAAAGGGATCGACATCAAACACGAAGAATAAGGTACGTCCACTTAATCTCTTGAGCCTTGTATTTACATATGAGTAATGGGGGTCTAGGCATGGGATGATGGTAAAAAGTAAGAATCTTTAGGTCATTTCTGCATGCATGATAAAACCCTTAGTGCTAGTCCGTAGGAGGGATTTCCCACCCACAACAGAATTGGCAACTCCACTGGGGAACTCTAGGGTTTCTAGGAATGTTTTTTATTGGGTATTTTTAAAAACTGGTTTCATTCCTTGTTTTTAAAGTTTCTGCAAAAGTCCGAGCTAACAGAGATTTTGGTCTTCCATACCAGTTATCTCTGTTTCTTTGCTTGACTGCATTTTTTTTCAAGACCCACAGAGGTACACACAGCCTGTATAAGGTCTGCACGCGTGTACCCGTGCCCTACCTTCCCATAGCCCGTGTGTACACGCTGGCTGAGGAAGTGTCAGTTGCATGTATGATTCCAAAATTTTTATTTTAGAGAGGCAGTCATCCTCTCCCCTGTCAGAAGTAATCCTTCTCAGGGGTTTTCTGGAACTCATTCTAGTCTCTATTTTTGCAGTTTTGTAGTTTAGGTTTCAACTTAGATTGGTTTTGTTCTATGAAATTTTCCTTTTTTTTTTTTTTTTTATCTGTCAAAGTAAGTATCTGAGTCTTCAAGAGATTTTGGTTCTTAGTACCAGTAATCTCTACCTGGGCTTGATTGCTTGTCCTTTTATTTTTTAGAGTTTCAAAAGTACATGCGGCCTGTATAAGGTTTGCGCGTGTGTACACACGCCCTGACTTTACACAGCTCACGTGCACATGCTTGTTGTTGAACTGTCAGCAGTGTGTAGAGAAAATTTTTGTTTAGGGTAAGGAAGTCATCCTTTCCTTTGTCAAGAGTTATACCTCTCAGGTTTTTAGGTCTCTGTCATAACGGTCAATAAATTGGGTTTGATCACAGCAATAGCTTTCTTTTTCATTAAAAGATTTCTTCTGTTTCTTAGCTTTGTTAACTTATTTTTAGCTTGAAATTTTAAGAAAAATGAGTTGCATTTAAAAAAAAAAATCCCCCTCATGGCCGGGGGGGGCATGAATCGTGCATTCATCAGTTTCTTTTAGAATCTTTTGTTATTTCTGTTTTGATTGGAAGAAAATATATAAAAAAAATAGTTTGTTAGATCTCTTTCTTTCTTGGCATTTTCTGTGCATTGTTATTTGAAAAAGAAAAGAAATTAGCATAGTGTTTTGTTTTCTTCTCATCTTAAAAGCATTTAAAATATATATATATATATATAATCATTCTTTTCCAGTGGTCATGTAAGTTTCATCATTTTTTTCGCAAGAGTCTTAACACCATCAATTGCACTACCGTACCCTTTTGAGTAAATCAAGCCAGTAAAAAGAACACTAATTAAAATCAACTAGACTTTATGTTTTAAAGGGTTCATCAACTAGTCTAGGCTAGAGCCTTGATTGAGGTTGGAGAGGAAACTCTTCAAGGCTGAAAAAAATACATAAGAGTCTGTGATAGGGAGTGTCAAAGTCCAGTATCGTGAAAGTTATCCGGGACCCCCCTCTAACACAGGGGCTAAACACGAGGTCGCATGCGGAAAGGTAGTGGAGGTAACCCCTCCAAAACTGGACCAATCATAGTAGAGAACACATATAGAGAGCTTGTCTTGGGATTCCGTTGATTTCATTTGCCACAAAGCTTCGTGGGTCTCGAATCTATTCGAGGTCCTCAGTTGTCTTCCGGACCACTTTCTTTCGATACCCTTGGCAAGTGTCGAGCTTGATACCCTGCTCATTGTGGTCTACCCGACTATTGATTGTACCTGCCTGGTGACTGTTCACGCGCTGGCAACCTAGTTGCCTATCTTTCTAGTGACATACACAGGTGACTGTGGGGGTATACCGCAGTACCTAGGACAGACATCGGGCCACTCTTTGCAGAGTATACCCGGACGGTGCCTCCATTTTTGTAACACCCTGTTTCCCCCAGCTTGTAAATATAACTGGACTGGCCGAGAACTATGGAAAACTCATAAATGTGAATATGTGATGTAAATGGACCTTGAGGAAGAGGTCAAAGAATGTGAATAACATTTTGAATTTATTGTAGGACTGCTGAGAGGGGTTGTGCAGAAAAGAGACCATGATGGCGGTGGAAGGCACCTAAAAAGGTGGCGCTAACTTCCACCGAGAATTAATACCATATTTGGACTCCACTGGCCTAGAGAACCAAAAGCGGCTCGCTGGCCCCAAATTTAATGTCTCACAGGCTGGTAGGCGGATGGCTTAATGAGGGATGGGATGGTGAACCACCCATCCGTAGAACCGTCAGGCCTGATCAGCGCGAGGATAATCGCGCCACACACAACCTCGCAAGAGGATAAGGCGTGGGGTAGAAGCGATTGGGGGGGGGCAGACGCGAGGGGAACTCTGGCATTACGCAGAGTGAGTGATAGCAGAGAGGAAGGATTGCAACCTTCGCTCCTGGTCACTGGCAGACAGAGAGATGCAGTCTCACAACATCGTGGTCTCAGCTCGGGGGTGGCTAGTGGTAAATCCGCTGGGAGTCGCTACGCCTACGGTTGGGTGGAAACGAGCACCCCTCTCAGCAGTTGCACTCACTTCTGGTGTTATTTTTGATAAGTGTTTTACATATTGCATATTGAAATTCATATACTGACATCTAAGCTCATAGAACTGTGAAATTGTGAACGATTTCAGTGTAAGAATGTATGTGCAGTGTTTTGATAAGAAATAATAGATATATGCTTATAACAAAGGAAACCATGCATGACTTATGTTGATAAATGAATCTAATTATGCCTAAGTTGAACCAAGTCAGGCTTCCAGCCCGTTCTCGGGAAGTTGTTTACCCTTATTTGTCTCCAGGGATGTCCCGGAATAGATCTCTTCACAGAGATTCCCTCCTTGGAAAGGTTTACCAAGAACCTGGAAAAAGGACTTGAATGAGCAAGTCTTAACAACCCTGTACGAGGAGGAATGACCCTCTTAAAATCCCGAAGTAGCAGCGTAGGGATAAGTATCGATCGATGGACGTGACCCTGTCGGAAGACCCATGGTCATTCACGACCGTTATATTGACGAAAGAAACAAGGACGTTACATACCTTGCCCCTTTTCCTCTATCTTCATGAATAATAAGGAAATCGGGATTGTAGACCCCCACGATCAATGAGAACATCTGGACCGTTGATTTTTCCACACCCATGAAGTAGTGGAAGAGTGCACAAGGTGGGATAGATCTGAACCGTTAGATCTTAGCTAGAAAAACCTGACAGTCGTTGGATCTGTTAAGAGATGCATGAGGGTTAAGCCCTCGTGAATAGGAGGTTGAAAGTCCCGACGAGAGGTTTGGCCATCGGGATATCAACACTCGTGAAGTCGGGAATCACGATGACATGAGTTCGGGGATTTTCATAGTGAAAATCCTGAAACCAATATGAGTCGTCCATCATAGGAGGACACGCGGGCAAGATCGATAGCTCATCGGCATTTCGGGGATTGAAGGGACAAGTTGTCGGAGTATTTCGACAGCGGAAACTCCAAAATCATGAGAAGCGATCAGGACCGTCCATCTTAGGAGGACGCGTGTCGACAATCGGAGTATGCAGTAAAATTCCCAAAAGGAAAGTCATCCATCGGGAAAACAGGAATTTCGTGGACAAGAAGTCCATACACTTTGAAATTGCGAAGTCCATAATCCCGACAAAGTGAAAAGCATCCATTGTAGGGCCACCTGTCATTATATCGGCATATCGGGATTCGACGGATCGTGAATCCTAAGGACGAGTACATTTCGGCAGTGGAAAGTCCGAAAACCCGACAGGAGATAAGGCTGCGGTCTTGTGAGATAGTGGTCATGTGGGCCAGGAGTTTAGCTAGGAGGGCTAACATGTAAGGGACCATATCGGTGAATTGGCTCATCGGGAATCGCAGAATCGGGATTCCTGTTGACAAGAGTTCATGATTTCCATGGTGGAAACCCAGGAGTAGATCTGAGCCATCCGATTGATGGAGGCTACGTGCCGAGAGATTAACTGCATCAGGAAACCGAGGATCGAGGATTCGGGAGTCCCGTGATCGAGAATCCGGATTCTCGTGATGATAAACCCCAATGAATGGACTAGATTCTTTCGGAGGATCTCAGGGTATGTAATAACCGTTAGATGTAGAGATGAGACGTCAACTTAAGCCAGGATGTGAATATGCTTTAGGATAAGCGACAAGCAGATCTGGACGACCATAGTCCACCCGTCCAGATCTACGGTTGAGGTTCCATTCCGGAGCCCCCTTATTGTTTCGCCTTTAGCGGTAGGGGGGGGGGGGGTCTGGAATTGGACACGCAACTCTCGAACGATCGAGATTAACTCATCATGATCAATGGCGCTCAAGGGGATTCTTGACCCCCCTTTTCATTCTTCCTTTAATGGGGGGGGGTCCGGAATAGTGTGGCGTGTGAAGTGGGGCCTCCTCCTGTCATGTCGACTATCGTGTCGAGTTTCCCTTTCTGCCACATGTATCCTACTTAACCGCGCGAAGGGGCCTGTTCTTATTGGCGGTTCTCTACCCCTGTTGGGATTTGTACCTATTGGCCATTTGCTGACCCTGTAGGGATTCACCCCCATTGGCCGGTCGCTAGCCCTGTCGGGGTTCGGCGGTGGCAGAGTCGAACGATTATACATTACTGTAGCGTCGAGGCACGAAATACAAATAGGCACTGCGTTCAAATTGAACCGTGATCATGACCCACGATCACATGGGAAAAAAGAAGGAGAGAGAAAGAGTCAGTTTATGCTAGGCCTCCATGGATATTTAGGGGTTCTGGTCCAGCAGAAGACCAGAAAAATTTGATTTAGGTAGTGGGTATGTGACAAAGTGGTATCAAAGCATGGTTACAACAATCGATCTGATTGGGCTCATGCACGAGTCATGCATAAGCTCCGTTCGAAGTACTCCTATGAGGAGTAACCCCCTAACATAACTCTCTTGCCCAGGATTGAAAAACTCGGAGACAAGAACTTGACTGTGTATGCATGTGAAAGAGTTATAAATTATGTGAATTATAAAAATGTATTTAACTCTTGACTAATAACTAGCGTTTGTATTTTCACTCAAGCGGACGATCAGCTGCGGGAATATATAGATGCAGAGTATGGTTACTCACCAAGAGGTGGGAGAAGGCTCCCACAATAGAGACGAAGAGTCTGACGAAAGAAGAGTAATAAGAACCCCTCCAGACCTAGCCGAAACTGTGAGGAGTCTCATGGTTGAATTGCAAAGCTGCAAGGCTGATAATGAAAGGATGATGAAAGAACAAGAAAAGAAAACCGAAATTAATGCAGTTTTACTGCAGAGCTTATCTGACCTACAGTGACAAATGCAGCATGAACCTGAGATGTAGAATCATGGTCGCATCAGTGGCCATACTGAGAGAAGCACATCAAGAAAGGTCCACCCCAGAGGTAAAGGACTAGTGCCAGACGATTCCACTGAGAAGGAAGCTGGTGATTCAGACGACTCTTCCAGCAGCAGGACCAGTTCCTATTCTCGAAGAAAACAAAAGAAGCAAAAGACTTCCAAGGGTCATAAATTTGAGGAATTCAGAAAGGCCAAACCTCCCTCCTTCGATGGTGAGATAAAGAAGGGAGAGGAAGCCGAGGCTTGGCTACTTGGACTGAAGAAATACTTCAGAGTCCATGATTTTTCAGAAAATTCGAAGGCTCGAGTGGCCACTTTCAATCTAAACGGAAAGGCTTCCATCTGGTGGGAAGATCTTAAGAATATGAAAGGGGTCTGCGAGGAGGAACTATCTTGGAAACGGTTTGAGAAGTACTTTCGGAAGAAGTATTTGTCGAAAAGATATTTCGACGAGAAGGCTAAAGAGTTTTATGAACTCAAACTAGGGCAACTCACTATAGAGGAATATGTCAATAAATTCCTAGACTTATTGAGATATGTACCCTACATCAAAGCAGAGAAGGCGAAGGCGCAACGCTTCATCAGTGGGCTACCCAAGGAATACCGGAACCGAATCGAATTCGATGAGCCAAAGACCTTAGAAGACACTATTCGAAAAGCAACATATTGTCATGAACAATATGGACATCGGGTAGAGTCTCGTGGAGACTGGAAACAAAAGTGTGATTCGAGATTTCATAAAAAGGGGAGAAAATCCTCAGGATTTAAAAACCACAAAAAGAACCCCAGAATGAACTTTCCAACCCAAAGTGTACTCCAACAGAACTTTCCATCATCAGATGGGAATAAAACTTCTGGACCTATACCATTGAAGACTGATAACCCAAAGAGAGAACCTCTGAAATGATGGGGTTGCGGAGAAGAGCATCTCCTAAGAGACTGTCCACACCGACAACAAAACAGTCGAAAAATTTACAACATGCAGGAAGCTACCATAGTTAATGATGTGGCAAGGAGTGTGCTGCAGATTTATGCAGCCTTGGATAATAACCAAGTTGACCACCAAGGTTCAGTGGTGGAAATAGAAGGTATGATTTTCAACCATCTAGTGTCTGTTTTGATTGACCCTGGTTCAAATTTGAGTTATATATCCCCTAAAGCTATCGATAAGTGTAAGCTACAACCACAAAAAAAAACTAAGCCATGGTTGGTACAGTTAGCCACTGGCACCAAGAGAAAGGTAGTAGAGGTCATACCAGCCTTCCAATTAATGTTGGGTGAATTCCCCACCCAAGAAACCCTTAATGTATTACCCCTGGGATCATACGACCTGTTGATTGGTATGGACTGGTTGGCCGCCCATAAAGCCAAACTGGACTGTTACCATAAAGACTTAGAATGTGTGAGCAAAGAAGGAAAAAGGATAACCCTTCAAGGGATCCGAAAACCGGTCTCAGTGAGGCAAATATCAACCCTGCAAATGAGAAAGTATTGCCGAAAGGGATGTGCCCTATATGCAATATAGGTGTTGAAAACAATCGAGGGTGCTAAACCAAGCCCTGATGATCACCCTATCCTGAGAGAATACAAAGATGTGTTCTCGGAAGAGGTACCGAGTCTACCTCCGAGAAGAGACATTGAATTCTCGATAGAACTCGCACCAGGAACGGTGTCGATGTCTAGGACACCCTACCGGATGAGCACACTTGAGTTAGTTGAACTCAAATTGCATTTGAAAGAAATGATGGATAAGGGTTATATTCGACCCAACGTGTCCCTGTGGGGAGCACCAATCTTGTTTGTGAAAAAGAAGGATGGCACCCTTAGACCGTGTATCGATTATAGACAACTCAATAAAGTAACCACAAAGAACAAGTACCCCTTGCCCAGGATCGATGATCTATTCGATCAATTGGGAGGAGTGTCTATTTTCTCAAAGATTGACTTGAGGTCGAGATACCATCAAGTCTGAATCAAGGATGAAGACATCCATAAAACCGCCTTCCGAACACGGTATGGTCACTATGAGTTTGTGGTAGTGCCATTTGGGTTAACCAATGCCCCTGCCACTTTCATGTGCTTAATGAACAATGTACTCAGTAAATTTTTAGATAAATTTGTACTAGTTTTCATTGATGACATATTAATCTACTCTAAGAATAGAGAAGAACATGAAGAGCACCTTAGACTTGTGTTGCAAGTGCTAAGAGAGCATCAACTCTATGCTAAATTCAACAAATGTGACTTCTTTCATAAGCAAGTACATTACTTGGGACATGTTCTGTCTGAGAAAGGGGTAGCAGTAGATCCTGACAAGATCAGGTCTATCATGGAATGGCCTACCCCAAAGGATGTTTCAGACATTAGATCCTTTATGGGATTGGCGGGATACTATAGGAGATTTATAAAAGGATTCTCCAAGATTGGTTGTCCAATCACTGCCCTCCAGAAGAAGGGGACA
>ML779586.1:616191-633325 GCA_009831015.1 Picea engelmannii | reverse complement strand
AAAGAGAACTCCAAGAGAGTTCAAAATGGGAGACCATGTATATCTCAGAATTAAGCCTAGAAGGAGTTCCCTGAAAATGGGAGCTTGTGCCAAGTTGGCACCCCGGTATTGTGGACCCTTTGAGGTTCTAGATAGAGTGGGACTTGTAGCCTATCAGCTAGCACTTCCTACCACAGTAAAAGCACATAATGTTTTCCATGTTTCATTATTGAAGAAATGTGTACATGATGCTAATCATATAATTGACTGGTCTGTGATCCAGGTGGAACCGGAGGGAGAACTTCTACCATAACCCCAATGCATACTGGACAGAAAGGAAACCCTGATCCGGAACAGAACCATTGCACAGGTCAAGGTGCAGTGGAAACATTTTGGCCCAGATGAGGCTACATGGGAAATGGAGGATGCCATGAAACAGGCATATCCGATTTTGTTTACTTCTGTACTTGAAATTCGTGTTGGTAGATAAGAACATCGAGGATGATGTTCCTTTTAATGCGGAGGGAATTGTAACACCCTGTTTCCCCCAGCTTGTAAATATAACTGGACTGGCCAAGAACTATGGAAAACTCATAAATGTGAATATGTGATGTAAATGGACCTTGAGGAAGAGGTCAATGAATGTGAATAACATTTTGAATTTATTTCAGGACTACTGAGAGGGGATGTGCAGAAAAGAGACCACGATGGCGGTGGAAGGCACCTGAAAAGGTGGCGTTAACTTCCACCGAGAATTAATACCGTATTTGGACTCCACTGGCTCGGAGAACCAAAAGAGGCTCGCTAGCCCCGAATTTAATGTCTCGCAGGCTGGTAGGCGGATGGCTTAATGAGGGATGGGATGGTGAACCGCCCATCCATAGAGCCGTCAAGCCTGATCAGCGTGAGGATAATCATGCCACACACAACCTCGCAAGAGGATAAGGCATGGCGTAGAAGCGATTGGGGGGGGCAGACGCGAGGGGAACTCTGGCATTCCGCAGAGTGAGTGATAGCAGAGAGGAAGGATTGCAACCTTCGCTCCTAGTCACTGGCAGACAGAGAGATGCAGTCTCACAACATCGTGGTCTCAGCTCAGGGGTGGCTAGTGGTAAATCCATTGGGATTCGCTACACCTACAGTTGGGTGGAAACGAGCACCCCTCTCAGTAGTTGAACTTACTTCTGGTGTTATTTCTGATAAGTGTTTTACATATTGCATCTTGAAATTCATATACTGACATATATGATCATAGAACTGTGAAATTGTGAACGATTTCAGTGTAAGAATGTCTGTGCAGTTTTTTGATAAGAAATAATAGATATATTCTTATAACAGAGGAAACCACGCATGACTTATGTTGATAAATGAATCTAATTATGCCTAAGTTGAACCAAGTCAGGCTTCTATCCCACTCTCGGGAAGTTGTTTACCCTTATTTGTCTCCAGGGATGTCCCGAAATAGATCTCTTCACAGAGATTCCCTCCTTGGAAAGGTTTACCATGAACCTGAAAAAAGGACTTGAATGAGCAAGTCTTAACAACCTTGTATGAGGAGAAATAACCCTCTTAAAATCCCGAAGTAGCAGCATAGGGATAAGTATCGATCGACGGATGTGACCCTATCGGAAGACCCATGGTCATTCACGACCGTTAGATTGAAGAAAGAAACAAGGAAGTTACATACCTTGCCCCTTTTCCTCTATCTTCGTGAATAACGAGGAAATCGGGATCGTAGACCCCCACGGTCCATGAGAACATCTGGACTGTTGATTTTTCCACACCCATGAAGTAGTGGAAGAGTGCATAAGGTGGGACAGATCTGAACCGTTAGATATTAGCTAGAAAAACCCGACAACTGTTGGATCTGTTAAGAGATGCATGAGGGTTAAGCCCTCGTGAATAGGAGGTTGAAAGTCCCAATGGGAGGTTTGGCCATCGGGATATCGACACTCATGAAGTTAGGAATCATGATGACATGAGTTCGGGGATTTTCATAGTGAAAATCTCGAAACCAATCTGAGCCGTCCATCATAGGAGGACACGCGGGCAAGATCGACAACTCGTCGACATTTCGGGGATCAAAGGGACAAGTTGTCGAAGTATTTCGGCAACGGAAACTCCGAAATCACGAGAAGCGATCAAGACCGTCCATCTTAGGAGGATGTGTGGCGGAAATCGGAGTATGTGGGAAAAGTCCCGAAAGGAAAGTCATCCATTGGGAAAACGGGAATTCTGTGGACAAGAAGTCCATACACTTTGAAATTGTGAAGTCCGAAATCCCGACAAAGTGAAAAGCATCCATTGTAGGGCCAGCTGTCATTATATCGGCATATCGAGATTCAGTGGATCGTGAATCCTGAGGACGAGTACATTTTAGCAGTGGAAAGTTCGAAAACCCGACAGGAGATAAGGCTGCGGTCTTGTGATATAGTGGTCACGTGGGCCAGGAGTTTAGCCAGGAGGGCTAACATGTAAGGGACCATATTGGTGAATTGGCTCATCGAGAATTGTGGAATCGAGATTCCTGTTGACAAGACTTCAGGATTTTCATGGTGGAAACCCCAGAGTAGATCTGAGTCATCCAATTGATGGAGGCTACATGCCGAGAGATTAACTACATCAGGAAACCGGGGATCAAGGATTCGGGAGTCCTATGATCGAGAATCCAGATTCTCGTGATGATAAACCCCGATGAACAGACGAGATTCTTTCGGAGGATCTCAGGGTCTGTAATAACCGTTAGATGTAGAGATGAGACGTCAACTTAAGCCACGACATGAATATGCTTTAGGATAAGTGGCAAGCAGATCTGGACTGCCAGAGTCCACCCATCCAGATCTACGGTTGAGGTTCCATTTCAGAGCCCCCTTACTGTTCTACCTTTAGCGGTAGGGGGGGGGGGGTCCGAAATTGGACACACAACTCTCGAACGGTCGAGATTAACTCATCATGATCAGTGACGCCCAAGGGGATTCTGAACCCCCCTTATCATTCTGCCTTTAATGGGGGGGGGGGGGTTCGGAATAGTGTGGTGTGTGAAGTGGGGCCCCCTCCTGTCATGTCGACTACCGTGTCGAGTTTCCCTTTCTGCCACATGTATCCCACTTAACCGCACAAAGGGGCCTGTTCTCATTGGCGGTTCTCTACCCCTGTTGGGATTTGTACCTATTGGCCATTTGCTGACCCTGTAGGGATTCACCCCCATTGGCCGGTCGCTAGCCCTGTCGGGGTTCGATGGTGGTAGAGTCGAACGATTAGACATTACTGTAGCGCCGAGGCGCGAAATACAAATAGGCACTGCGTTCAAATTGAACTGTGATCATGACCCGCGATCACATGGGAATGGAGAAGGAGAGAGAAAGAGCCAGCTTATGCTGGGCCTCCATGGATATTTAGGGGTTCTGGTCCGGAAGAAGACCAGAAAAATTTGATTTAGGTAGTGGGTATGTGACAGTTTTCGAGTTGCACTTGCACCGGTAAGTTGCTCTAGTGTTGGTTGGTGTAACTGTTCTTCCAACTAGTTATTCGTTTGCTTGATTCTCCTTTAGGAACTTTTAGTATGTGCTCTGTGCTCCCTAGTTTTCCATAGTGAGTTAGTCAGTTGTGGATTTGGATCTCTGACCTAGGGTGGTAGACTGCCGACTCCACCGGTCATGAGGACTTTTTTGTCTTCTGCTTAGAAACGTGGAGCCGCCTCTTTATAGGCATTGTTTTGATACCACTGGTTTTACAAAGTCAGTGCATGAGACATTTACAGACTTGAACAATCCCACAAAGGGAGAAACTGTGCATAAGATCTTCATGGCTAAAGTTCCTGACGATACCAACCAAGGAGCCCCTTCACAAGGGGATTCTTTTTATTTTCCCTTCTTCGGAAATGTTGGTGTCCCTTTGATGGCCACTTTGTACATTCCTGGGTTGAATGTGGGACTACCAGTTTGGTTGGGTAACATTCCAAATGTCACGAATGATCTTGACGCTTCTCAGTTAAGCACCTTAATTTAGGGGCACCCTGTTGATGTTTCTTCGTAAAAAAAGTCTTCTCCTCCTCCTTCTCTCGCCTCTGGTGAACGTACAGTTACTAGTAATCGGAAGTCTAAACGAAATAGAAAGAGGAAGAATAGGAAGAAGAAATCACCAACCTCTACGAGTCATGTTGGAGATAGGTTGACAACCTCTGCAAGTCACGTTGAAGACCAACACCCAGCCTCTGCAAGTTATACTGGGGGCACACACTCACCCTCTGCAAGTCATGATGGGGGAAAAAGTCCAGTCACTGCTAGTCATACTGGTAATAGGTCTGTAGCCTCTGCAAGTCATGTTATCGACCCATCACTAACCTCTACAATTCATGTTGGAGATGTACAACCAACCACTGCTATTCATGCTAAGGGAATTAATTCTATTGAGAAACCTAGACGGATAGGACGTAATCCTAAGTTCCCTTGTAAGATTTGCAAGGGAGATCACCTTACTCATTTTTGCTCTGGCATTCCAGAGGTACAAAGATTGTGGTCCTTGTCTGCAAGCTCTTCTGATTCTGAGTCTTTTGAGGTTTCCTCTCCATCTATTCAACCATTGGTTGAGAAAGTGGTCATGCTAATGCAATCATCGGCTGATCCCAGTCCTCTTTTGAGGGGTGATGTGCCTTTAGATCTTGTAGTCTCTCAACCTATTCAACCAATGGTTGAGAAAGTGATTGTGTCGATGCAGTCATCGGCTAATCCCAGTCCTCTTTTGAGGGGTGAGGTGCCTTTAGACCATGTAGTCTCTCAGCCTATGCAGCCATTGGTTGAGAAAGTGGTCACGTCGATGCAATCATTGACTGATCCCACTCCTCTTTTGAGGGGTGAGGTGCCTTTAGACCATGTAGTCTCTCAGCCTATTCAACCATTGGTTGAGAAAGTGGTCATGCTGATGCAGTCATCGGCTGATCCCACTCCTCTTTTGAGGGGTGAGGTACCTTTAGACCATGTAGTCCTGCAACCTATTTAGCCATTGGTTGCAAAAGTGGTCATGCCGATGCATTCATCGGATGATCCCACTCTCCTTTTGGGGAGTGATGTGTCTACCGACTATGTTTTTATCATTTTTGGTTCAATACTTTCAGAACAAGGGGGAATTCCGCTCGTTCCGAGCACACCCCCTCCAAGCCCTAAGATGGTTTCCTTTGATTGGAATGACCTTGTTGAGCCTCGTCTTCCTTCTGCCACACCTTTTACAATAAGGGTTGAAGTTAATTCAACAAACATTTATCGATGTATTATGGATGAGGGAGCCTTTGCACATATTTTATCCTCCTCGGTTTGGAAAGTCTTGGGATCTCCCAAGCTTGTGTTTGCTTCACATGAGTTGTTGGCTTTTGACAGACGTCCTAGTGAATATTTGGGGATTCTTCCTCAGTTGCCTATCTCATTAGGTGGAAAGACTGTCCTTGTTGATGTTATAGTGGTGCAATGCCCGTTAGATTTCAATATGCTTGAGTGTGATTATGTATATGCTATGAATGTTGTAGTGTCTACGCTCTTTTGGGTGATGCATTTCCCTCACAATGGAAGCATTTTCACTATCGACTAGCTGGCATCTAATAATCACCATCCTAATTCAATATTATTTTAGACTACCCCTTTATATGCTCCTAGCGTTCATGTAGACTCTACCCTGCCACAGGTTAATTATGTGGCATCTTATCCTCGATTTTCAATTGCTTCTAAGTAGGAACCTGTGCAATCATGTTTTCCTTATCAAGACTTGGAATCAACAATTGATCCATTGGTGTATCCAATGGGGGAATGGGAGCCCTTGATTCCCCCTCTTGGTCCAAGTAGGCTTGAGTATCCTTCCGAGTCTGATCTCGTTGTTTGTAGATCCTTAAGCCCTCATGCTCGTGACTCTTCACTGATAGACTCTGTCAGTCCTGGCTAGAATCTCCATCATCATATGGAGTATGGTCAATTTACTTCACCTGTTGGGACTGTTGACCCTCATTTGCATGATTTCTCGGATTTTGAATTGCCTTTAGATAAGGCTATCCTTGAAGCCATGACTACGGTTTCTATACCGCGGGAGGACTTACACCGTGGTTTGTGTTTTCTTCCCTTTTGGGAGACTTTCCAAGTTGACTATCGAAGAGACTCTTGGTTTGAACCTAGCAGCGGGCTCTACCTGAACCAGTTGCATACATGAGTCGTAGCCCCCACGGGTCTGCTTTAAGCCCTTTTTAGACTCCCTAAAGATGAAAAGATTGTCAAGTGACCTTGTTTCTTCACACTCGTTAAATTGGTCCAGAAGAACATTCCTTACACGGGTCTTCTTTTAAGCCCTTTTCAGACCCTCTAAACATGAAAAGATTACTGAGCAATCTTGTGGCCTTTCACACTCGTTAAACTGAAATTTGAAGTCACGTCTATCCAACGGTAGTTTACCCCTTTTTCGGTCCGGACGATCAACTGTATGAACAAAGGTATACTCTAGAGGCCTCGAATCCCTAGAAGAGTACCCTCGGGTATAATTTTACCCCTTTTTCGGGCCTGAGGGGATAAATTTACGAAAAAGGAACCCCCATGGAATCCATAGTTAAGCTCTTTTCAGACTCTCTAAAATTGAAAAGATTGTCGAGTGACCTTATTCTTTCACACTCGTTAAAATGGTCCAGAAGAACATTCCTGATGGAGTCCATAGTTAAGCTTTTTTCAAACTCCTTAAAAATGAAAAAAATGTCGAGTGATCTTGTCTTTATCACACTCGTTAAAATGGTTTTGAATAGACATCTTTTCGGTGCTAGTTTACCCCTTTTTCGAACCCACTAGACAACCTTCGAAAAAGGTACCCTAGTGGAGTCTCCTTTTACGTTTTTCAGACTCTCTAAATATGAAAAACCGTCAAGCTTACCTTCTCTGGGCTCGTTAAACTCACATTGAAGGACATTACCATTGTGTGTTTTATTAATCGCATTTGCATACCCATGTCTTTGGCCTAATGCCGGCTCCATGTTTCTCTCAGCCGAACCATCTAAATCATGCCTTATACGCAAACCCTGTAGCAATTTGCCTCTGCATCTTGACACCTTTGGCCCTTGGAGGATTTTTTCTGAGTGTCCTTACTTTGAACATCAGTCTTGTCCTTGCGCCTTGAACTTGTATGTTTTCAACACTCATTCCTCCTTTGTAACATAACATTCTTTTATTATTATTCCAAAATTATTGAAAAAGACAAAAAAAACAAATATACCCCAAAAAGAGGAAGGGAAAAGTATTTTCTTTATTGGAAGCATAATAGTCACCCTTGGATAAAGAACATCTGTCCATTTGTTCGTTAAACTCTGGGATTTAATATGACCTTAGAAAGATGTTCTTGCTACATAGAGTTTTGTCCTCCTCTGTTTGGTTATTCTCCCAAACATATGGAGAGTTTACGTTGCCTCCTGCCTCGTAAAATTATGTTAATGCCATGCTTCCTGAGTCTCATCATTTGTCGTGCTATTGTCCAAGGGAATTTTTTACCAAGCCTGAGTCAGACCCTCTGCAGTTTGTCTCTTTCCCTCATGCCCAACCATCCTGAACATCCCATCAAGTCTTTGTTCGAAATCAATGAAGCCTTCAGTCTGATCATCAAGATTCTCTAGTCCATGACTGACGATCCGTCAAAGACCTATGAGTAGTGAAGTCGTACATTCATATTACACTCCTACCCGAGGACTAAAGATTTTGAAGTTGTTTCTCAAGCTCTGAAGACCTCATCTCCAACCATCAGGCCTTATCAACTTCTAGAAGATGGATACTCTACATGTATATATTTTTGATTTCAAGATGTAGCTCCATTGTGTATTGATCGCGGCTACACTTTATATAGTTATATGACATGGATCTACATTGTATTTGATTGGTAGCCATGAGTTTATTTTATCCCGAGTATGGGTTTGCCCGCCTCGGTGAGACAATTATTTTTTTGCAGACAACACCTCTCGATTTCTGGTCCCTGGGCTCACTTGTTTGACACATCAGTGAAGATTTTTAATGTATTTCGGCCATCAGATTCTCTTCCGACCTCACACATTAGGGGGCATATATTATAACCCTAATTTTCACCATACATGCTTACCTAGTATCATGCCATCTCAGATTCCTTCTTTGCCAAAACACTGCTGAACAACTCTTCTTAAAAGCCCCTTTTATAAAGGCCCACATGCCCTGCTCCATTACTGCACACGTGTACACACTAGCTGACCCAAGACAGCCTGCGTGTACCTACAAAAGCACAAAAAAAGGAAAGTTGTTGACATAACACACATCTTTGGATAAGTTAACTAAAACTTTCGGCCATGCATGGCCAAAAATTCGACCAAATACCTAGCTTATTCTAACCTATAAAAGAAGGGTTAGGGGTCCCATTTGAAAGGAGGAGAATCATAGTAAAGAAACTATACTCGATTGAGAATTCCCTTTGTCCCAACATTTAGCCATCCTTGTGCAAATATAAGTATAGAGAAAAGAAGTTGGAAGACAGTGGAAGAAGAGCCCAGGACCAGGATCAAGGAGCAATAGCCAACTTTATCATTGTAAGGTATCATTGTGAAGTTAATAAAAGTATTTATTTTCCTATCCAGCCATATGAGATTGTCACTATTGGAATATTGATTGTATGATTGATTAAATATCTAACCCATTAGTTCATAGATCAAATGCATGTGGAGTTCTTTGTTTTTCTTTAGTGAATGCAGGTCAGCATTGGGAGGAGATTTGCAGTCAAAGAACGACCAAGTGAAAAAAGGGATCGACATCAAACACAAATAATAAGGTATGCCAACTTAATCTCTTGAGCCTTGTATTTACATATGAGTAATGGGGGTCTAGGCATGGGATGATGGTAAAAAGTAAGAATCTTTAGGTCATTTATGCATGCATGATAAAACCCTTAGTGCTAGTCCGTAGGAGGGATTTCCCACCCACAACACCTTCCTCTACCTTATTTCCCTTGGGAATCTATTTCCATGGCTTTCCTTAGTGGTTTACCTATGACCTTACAAAAAAATGATGTTATATGGGTTATTGTTTTTCATTTCTCCAAAATGGCCCTTTTTATCCCTTGCAATAAGACCACTATCATTTCCCAAACCACATAATTGTTCTTTCATAATGTTTGGCCACACTTTGGCCTTCCTACTAGCCTCATATATGTTCGTGATGCTAGATTTCTCAACACCTTCTAGAAAATATTGTGGGATTTACTGGGTTGTCAACTCAAATATTCTACTTCCTTCCATCCCCAAATAGATGGCAAAACCGATGTAGTTAACCATAGCCTTTTCCATGCTCTTCGCATTCAATTTGTCAAAACCAAACAATGGGATACAACCCTCCATGCCATTCAACATAGTTATAATCATGTTGTACATATTTCTACTAGGATCTCTCCTTTTGAGGCCTACTTTGGATATCAACCTTTAGCCCCTTATGAATTTCCTCTCACCTTGCAACCTTCTAGCATTCCACTCCAACAGAAAGAACAAACATCTGACCTTTCATTTTACAGAATCTAGCATGCAAACATTCCCAAGTCTCTGAAGCACTAAATACATCCCAACAATGCTACAAATACCGCCATGATGCTCATCATTCCCCTATGGTTTTTACTCCTAGTGATAAAGTTTGGTTTTACATGGAACACCAACGTCATCACAAACTGAAGCCTCTCTGCTATGGCCCTTATATTGTTCTCCAATGGATTATGGAAAATGCTTATTTCCTTAACTTCCCACCCCAACTAGGAATTCATGATGTGGTGAATGTGAATAGTCTAAAACACTATTAACTCCCATTGCTAGAAGATAATGTCACCATCTCTCATCATATCGATTTAATCCTTGATTTACAACGTACCTTTCTATAAGACACCTTACTTGACACTTTCCATACCACCACATGTAATAAAAAACATACCTCTTACCTTGTTGGGTGCACAAGCCAAACTCCTGCTCAGGATAAATGGTTTTCGAAAGCTGACATGCACAAGAATTTTCCTCATTTATTGATGGAAGTGGGGACACTTTCGGTCTTAAACAGGGAGGAATTGGGAAAATCAATGGGAATCCACGTGAATCCCAAGGAAGTCACACTCCCTCAGCCAGCTATATTCTTGGAAGGCTCACTCTCTCAACTTATTGGAGGACAAGAACAATTGGGCACAAGTCCCAAGGAAGTAGTTGATCGGATCTAAATAACTAGTTGTTAGAATCTAGTTGTAGCTTGACCCATTCAAGCCATCATTTAATAACAAGCATATATACAATCCTGCCTCCAATTCTAAATAAAGAGATGGTCATTTTTCTCTCAGTTTAGTGTTATTATTGTTGTTTTCTATTCTACTTAATTTCATGAGTATTTCTATTGTAGATCAGGGCACTGGGTTCAAGAGGATCCCCAATGACTAATACAATTAATAAATTCTCATTTGTCTATTAGTTGGTTTTCTAGACCTTGGAACCTTAACGCAATTAAAAACCTTTCCTCACTAGGCACTAGGACCTCAGTAAATCCATAGAACACTCATTCGCAAACATTGGATTTGTTTGCCCAACTGGCACCGGAGACACACAAACCTGACATGGCATGTCATCTGATGTGACACCTCATAGCTAGACCAAATGCCACAATGGTGTGGCATGAACATTGATGAGTGCCTAAATTGACATGTTTTCAGCACCCATCCAGTGACTTTTTCCTTAGCATTTTTCCACTATTCACCCTCTCTTGATATCTTTCTCATCCAATTTGTCTTACATTTTACCTAGGTATGAATCTTATCCCATATGCCATTTTTATTCCATTTTTACATATTTCTTAAGGAAATTGTTACCTTCTTGCACTAACATTTCTATACATGAGCAATCACAATGGTTGCAACTCCCTGTAGGAGTTGCAACTCCTCTACAAGTGGTGCAACTCTGAGCACAATACAACTGCTACAATTCCAAACACAACCATTGTTGCTACAACTCCAAAACAATTTTTGTTAACATATCAGTCAACGTTATGGCTACCGGTCAGATATTGTTCCTCACATAGAAAGGTGAAGAAAGGTAAGTGCACAACCAAAAGAGAGAAGAGTTTGCCTACCAATTGTCGCCCAACTGATCCAAGTCAACATATGCCCACTCTTTTCTAAAAATTGGTGATATCGATGTAAAATGATGAACAACCTGATTCTCATGGTTGTCCATCTATCTCATTTTATTTAGACAATAGATGTATTGTATAAAATCTCAAATTCCCCCGAGCTAAGGGATTATTCTGGCGATAATATTCGGTCGTATTGTAAAACTCAGAACTTTTTCAATACAATTTTCTTCTCCTCCTGTTCGCGTGATGGTGTGATGAGTGTTCATGATATTTTGATTTCATAATCCAATGCCTTGTCTAAGGGGGAAGGCCCCCCTCTTTAATCAAGTACTGCTTGTAAATTAAGAAAAGGATTATCGCTTCATTGTTGTTTATTTAATTTCATAGTTACTTTGTTTTTCCATATTGTTGCAATTCCAAATTTTATAAAAAAATAATTACAATTCAAGAACAATTAGTATTTTGTTCCTTTATGTTGTGTGATAATAGTTGTGAATCAGATGTTGATCATATTTCTACAAATTTATAACAGTTTGTGGATTGCAGGCGTTTATACAACTCTCATTGTTGCAACTCTGCTTGCAACTTTTACCTTTATTCTCTAATAGTTCGGGATTGATACTCTATCTCCTTTATGAGTTGTCACTCTCTTATGCATTGGATGATAATGTGATTTTAACACATATCATTGTATGTACAATCACATAAATGTTACAACAAGTCAAGGTCATCATCATTGTTGAAACAAATCTTAAAAATCTTTAATCCTTAAGGCCTAGATTTTTATTTTTTGTGTTTTTCGGGTTTCGGCTTTCTTAAAATAAGAATTTTGTCATTTATAAATTCGCGACGCCTTTTTATCATTTATTTTTGAATAAATACGGGATTTTTTTTACAAAATATAAGTTTTCCAATGCTCTTTGAAAAATTATTTAAAACGGACTGTAATTCAAAATTTGCGATTTTTTTAATTTAAACGTGAAAGAAATAAGGATTTGGGGTTTTCTGTAAACAAATGTTCAATGCTAATTGAATCATGAAACCCCAATCCCCGATTTCTCGATACGTTTAAGTCCTAATTAAAACACGAATTAATTAATTCTCTTTTAAGAAGATTTAAGAGTTAAGATAATTATGTCGCGATTTCGGGATTCACGGTTTTGTAAGAACACGTCTCTTGTCATCATATTTCCTGAAATCCCCATTCATAATTCACGTTAAAACTAAACTAATTCTGCTTTGGCCTTAATCTTGATTACTTAGTTAATTAAGATAAGTTAAGTCATGTTTAAAAGAAACAGGCCATCGTGATTTCGCGATTCCATGAGAGCATGTCTCATGTCATCAAGATTCCTGAAATCCCGATTTCTGGAATTTCGATTAACGAAATCCCGAAAGGGTCGAATCTCGATTAATCAACATACTAAAAATGTTTAAATATTAAATAAAACATCGCTATTTCGCGATTTTGCAATTTCACCGATCGAAATTTTCCGATGACATACCTTTCGACGTCAAGATTGCCGAAACCCCAAAAAGTCATGTTTTCAGATTTAATCTATAATTAACACTAATAAATCTTCTTTCTAAAACAAGTTTAAAGGTAATCTTTCTGTAAGTGTTCGTTAATGCTTCATTTCCTGATTAAACAAGTTTCTTGTTCTATTTGAAAAGCCGAGAGCGCCTAAGTATGGATATTAAATGCATATCTCCGAAAATATCTTCTGCATTAAGAGCCTTGAATTCGTGACAGTTGTACAAATCTCGTTTTTTTTAAAATATATTCTAAGTAAACTTTCGAATGTTTGTATTTACATTTTAAGATGAGCTTATTCATCCACTATCTGTGACAGGTGTTTTAGTCAAATACATATCCATGGCACCTAAAAAGGCACCGAAGAAAAACGAAGACACACAGGAAGGTGATATTATCTCGGATACTACTCCACACGCCATACACTCCATCAAATCATGGGCTCAAATATCTGAGTTGTTGGAGGATGAGTTAAAGAATGCAAACCCTGATTCTGAAAATCATCTCCGGGATGTTTCTGAGTCTGAACTTCATAAGGTTGCTGCACGTCTGAGGCTGGTGGCATATACTGAGATGGTCGGCTGGGCTCTAGATAAGGTAGATATCCCAACAAAGAGCATTCAGAATGAGCAAGGAGCTATCGTCAGCTCATTCAGGCCTGAGCACATTCAAGTAATGTATAAACTCTCGCCAAAACATAAACACACCTTTAATGCTAAATTTTTAGCTGAGTTTCAGAGAAAAGAATGTATTGAGGCAGACCAAACATACCCCGACATGATTAAAGGATGGGTGAGGTCTGAAGAAAAGTTTAGGGATGATTCTCATGGGATTTATGCTACAGCTTCCTTAAACAAATATATGGTTTATGTAGCCATGATGTTATGCAGACTTTTCGGGAGAAAAGATCCCTGTCACTTTCATGCAGACTGGGTACCCTTCTTAGAGGAAGTTTCAGAAGGAAATAGTTTTAACTGGCATAAAATTTTATCGGATAACCTGACACAAGAAATTTTAAATTACAAAGCAGCCAAGTCAAAAGGACAACCAATGTCTTTTTATATGTCTACATATATTATGGATKCAATCTGTTTCATGACCCCATTTCCATTAATGAATTGGAGTTGGAGCATCTCATGTCCAGAACCCATTCATGAATACCACTCATCCCTTTGGGAGGAAAAAGCTAAAGATGTTTTTTATGATGTTTGTCATTTTGTCATTATTCCTATGCACAAATTATTTTTTGGATGCGAACCCCCTTGCATTTTCGATGCAGTCATAGAAAGTCTTAAATCAGTTGCCGATTGGTTTATTAAGGAAAATTTTTCCTATATTAGGGTTTATGGTTGTTCTATTCCCCCTCATGCACTCCCAAAATTCTTACCAGACAGATTGGTATGCAGAGAAGTAGCTCATCATATAGCCAAGGGTGGTATTGGGTTGGAATTAAAAGCACTTCAGAAAAAAGCATGGCCATCTTTCCCTGTTCGTGTCGGGAAATTTCCTTTATCAAATTTAGGCCATTCTAAGGTAGAGGCCGAGTCTTTGGAAGAAGTGAAGCTAGTAAATATTGAACACAAAAAATATGATCCCTACCAAATAATAAGTAGGCATTACATACATTGTAATTTAAAGGCATATGAACATGAAGTCTCTGTTTATGATGATATTTTTAAAGATGTTAAGTCTTATGAAGAAGTGCTGAATAGAGTCTAGGCCTTGCCACCTGACTCACAGGATGGGTTTGCATCTTTTCAAAGCCATAGGCGAAGCTGCCTGCCTAAGATTTTACAGGGTGAAATTTCGACCCCATTGCCAGAATAGGAAGAAACCCCTACAGGGTTTGAAACTAATACTCAGGGTAAACCAAATGACAAAGGTAAGTTGAAGGATATTGAGATACCTTCCCAAGACACAGAGGGTTCTCAAACAAAATAATTGGGAATGGATAAGGGAAAAGAGCCAGAAACAATTCCAGAAATCTTGAAGAATGTTCTAGAAAAAATAGGAGGAACAACTTCAACAGAACTTGGTAGTCCTATTACCTATTTAACTCCATTACAGTCGACTTTCAGAACCCCCCATGAAGAAATTTTATATGTCAGTGATCTAGAGCCGATTTCAAGAGATGAAATCCCCCCATCAGATTACTTTTTCAGCAAAAAGCGAAGAGCATTCTTGAAACAGGAAATTCATCCTAGAGGAGAAGGAATGATTAAAAATCATAGAGTTACCATAGATGGAAAGAAACTCAAAGATGGAGAGTTCACTACAGAATTAGCAGGTACAATGGGTGCTATAGAATCAGCTAATATGTATTATGTAGGAAATTTAACAACTATGTTGGAACAAAAGGACCAAGCAATAATCCAGTTGCAAGACAAACTAAAGAAAAATGAAAGAAATATTAGTTGGGGAATATAGAAGGGTCTAGAACAAGCTAGACTTAAAGATATGCAAGAAATCCAAAAATTAAATAAAGACTTGGATGAGGCAAAACACTTAATACAGGTCACACAGGAACAGGTTCAAAAGCTGGGAAAAGAAAACAAAGAGTTGCAAGATAAGATTATTTCTATTACTAACCAGGTAATAGAGCTTGAAAGTTTTAGGACACGAGCATTAGAGATATATGTAAGAATAGAGGAGGAACAACAGAAAGTGTTCTCAAATCTGGAAGTAATCCAAAATTATTTTCATGAATCAAATAAGTCTTTGGAGAATGTGTTCCAGAAAGAAAGGGAGGCGAAAGCAGCTGATCTAAAAATGAAGAAGACTTGAAAAACTTGAAAATTATCGCAAGTGAAATGTTATGTGTTTAAAGCAAATGGATCAGTTTACAACACATAGATTAAAGGAATAATTATGTAAATTACACATAGACAACAGCATAATCATTGAACATAAACACATAAGCATAGCAATTGATAAAGGAGTTCACCCCTCTTATGGGCTACATCTCCTGGTCCAGCTTCCAATGGATCATTATTATTAATTGCTCAAAAAGTGCTCAAAAATATGTCTTTCAATGCTCAAAATCACAAACTGACTGCTCCAATGGCTTCAGAGCATTCCAAAACCCCTGTCTGGGCTCTTTCGGCACCTCAATCGGTCGAAAAACGAAGAAGTTAGGCCTCCTGGAAGTCCCCCTTTTCAAGCTTGCTATCTATGAATCTACAAAACGCACCCTTCTTCATTGAACCTGGCTCACACGCATTATATGGCACAAAAACCCAACACTGGGTGCAACTGCGCCAACGGTGCAAACCGTAGAACGGTTAAGGGCGCGCCAACCCCTAACTGCCTAGGCACCTAGGCGTATGTCTCATAGGACCGTATGCTTGGAAAAAAGGTGGTTAAGTCATTGCAACGAGTGTAATCTCCCCGCGCTCCGGATTAGGGTCACATAGCAATATATATATAAAAACCCCGCGACCAGGGGCTCCACCCATCGTAACCCCCATGCACATTACACCACCGGTCATATGTTACATAACAAAAACCACGGACTATATGTTTTAACCCCGCGCGCAAACGGTCGAGCCAATGTATAAAGCATGGTCATATATAATACAAACGACCATGGGCCGGGGCTAAGCCCCGGCCGACCCCCCGCCCAATATACAAACTTGTAAATTTAAATATATATGATTTGGTATACATAACAAGGCACAATGTATAACCCAACGGTCGGTCAGGGTTTGTTAAAACTATGCAGTGTGGGAGGTCCAGGGGTCGAACCCCGCGGACACCAAATATTTTACATATAAACAATAACCCAATCAACGAGTGACACGTGGCACCCACGGATTGGACCACGTGTCCTCATACCATTTGCCACCAAACGAACACATGTCATTTCCTGATTTGTCAACAGTCAACCAATCAACATCTGCGACATCACCACTGTACGGTCGTACAGTCTGTACGGTCCTGCCACGTCAGACTGTACGGACTGGTACAATCAACATCAATTTTTTTGCCTGTTTGTCTTGACGAACAGATCGTGATATCTTCTCCATACGGAGTCCATTTGACAAAGTAAATATAACACCGGAATCAGGAAGACGAGACAGACGCAATGGCACTGTTTTCGTTGCATTCTGAGCACTTTGAAATTTGAGCAAAATTTGATCCCTTGATCACACCTCCCCATTGGGAAGCTTTTGGACCTCCAAAAGACTATCTCAGTCTATGTGAAGATGAGGGTAAATTTCCCTCACCCTTCCAACCTCAATCCACTTGGCCTTGCTTGGATTCGTCCCTTTAAGACCAACTCACAAATACTCCACATTTCCTCGCTTCGAAGTTTGCATCCTCCTATCAAGGATGGTGTCTTACTGCAGTTCTGTTATATACTCTGGAGAAAAATAATCTATGGAAGGAATATGAACATGCTCTCCTTGATCATCAATCAATGGAGGCTCATACAACTTCAAATTCTCAACATTAACAACTGCATACATCTGCATATAAGGAGGCAAATCTAAACGAAAAG
>ML779586.1:593810-612176 GCA_009831015.1 Picea engelmannii | reverse complement strand
CCACAAGTTGACCTTCTCCTCTTGTGAGTTTCAACCTTGTGAGCATCAGAAACAAAACTTGCAAACAATCAAGTCTTCAAAACCAGTTCTCTGATACCAACTTGATCTAAAAATGAAGAAGACTTGAAAAACTTGAAAATTATCGCAAGTAAAATGTTATGTGTTTAAAGCAAATGGATCAATTTGCAACACATAGATTAAAGGATTACTTATGAAAATTACACATAGACAGCAACATAATCATTGAACCTAAACACATAAGCAGAGCAATTGATAAAGGAGTTCACCCCTCTTATGGGCTACATCTCCTAGTCCAGCTTCCAATGGATCATTATTATTAATTGCTCAAAAAGTGCTCAAAAATATGTCTTACAATGCTCAAACTGACAAAATGACTACTCCAATGGCTTCAGAGCGTTCCAAAACCCCTGTCTAGGCTCTTTTGGCACCTCAATCGGTTGAAAAACGAAGAAGTTAGGCCTCCTGGAAGTCCCCCTCTTCAAGCTTGCTATATCTGAATCTACAAAACACACCCTTCTTCATTGAACCTGGCTCACACACATTATATGGCGTAAAAACCTAGCATCAGGTGCAACCGTGCCAACGGTGCAAACCATAGAAAAGTTAAGGGCGCGCCAACCCCTAACCGCCCAGGCACCTGGGCGTATGGCTCATAGGACCATATGCTTGGCAAAAAGGTGGTTAAGTCGTTGCAACGGGTGTAACCTCCCCGCGCTCTGGATTAGGGTCACATAGAAATATATATATATATATAAAACCCGCGACCAGGGGCTCCACCCATCGTAACCCCCGCACACATTACACCACTGGTCATATGTTACATAACAAAAACCATGAGCTATATGTTTTAACCCCGCGCACAAATGGTTGGGCCAATGTATAAAGCATGGTCATATATAATACAAACGACCATGGGCCGGGGCTAAGCCCCGACTCGACCCCCTGCCCAATATACAAACTTGTAAATTTAAATATATATGATTTGGTATACATAACAAGGCACAACGTATAACCCAACGGTCGATCGGGGTTTGTTAAAACTATACAGTGTGGGAGGTCCGGCGGTCGAACCCTGCGGACACCAAAAATTTTACATATAAACAATAACCCAATCAACAAGTGACATGTGGCGCCCACAAATTGGTCCACGTTTCCTCATACCATTTGCCACCAAACAAACATGTGTCATCTCTTGATTCGTCAACAATCAACCAATCAACATCTTCCACATCACCACTGTACAGTCATACGGTCTTTACGGTCCTTCCACGTCAGACTGTACTGACTGTACAGACTGGTACAGTCAACATCAAATTTTTTGCCTGTTTGGCTTGACGAACAGATCGCGATATCTTCTCCATACGGAGTCCATTTGACAAAGTAAATATACCACCGGAATCAGGAAGACGAGACAGATGCAATGGAACTATTTTCGTCACATTCCGAGCACTTTGAAATTTGAGCAAAATTTGATCCCCTGATCAGCAACTAGGACAACTTTTCAGAAAGCAGTGGCTTTCTCATCAAAAGAAGAAATTGGAAAGACTCAGAAATTATCTATTTTTGAGCAGGTTAAAGGGGATATAATGATTAAAGTGTGGGAAACAAAAATGGTTGAATATAAACGAATCACAAGAGAAGTTAATGAAGATTGCCAAAGAATCTTCGATCTCTTTGAAAAAGATTCATTGAATATAGGAACAAATGGTTGTTCTGGATTGTTAGGCGAAGTCAATATTGCCAAGCACCAACTGAAGTTTAGAGAAGAGCTGGAGGAAAAGAAAGAAGAGATTCCAAACATCAAATTGATCAACATCATAGAGATCAACAAGTGGATGGTGACTTCAAGTTTAAGGTTGAAAACTGTTAAATTCATAGAAAGAATGATAGAAAGTCGGTTGCCCGAATTACAGAGAAGATTTTTCTCATTTGAAGCAAATGAGATACCCGAGACTCCCAGGATCTTAGTAATTTTTTTGGGAAAATGTGTTTAGGGCATTGAAGCAGAGAAAGGAAGTTCGTCAATGCAAGCTTAAAACCTTTTTTAAATGTTTTTATTATTAGAATTTTAAAAGAAATTGTAAATGGTTGACATTATTTTTTATGTAACTGAAATTTTAGGAAGTTGGTTAGTCACCAACGAGAAACTTTGATGAAATGTATAAATATAGTTTCGAAAGGCTGAGAAAAGGCTTTAGAAATTTTGGAGAGAGCCATTTTTGTAATATCAGTTTTGAAATACATTGGAATATAGATTACAAACGAGATTCTGGATCCTGCAACTTTGTAACTATGTGTCTTCTCCCTGTTTAGTATACTTTGTTGAATTTTTCCTTTAATGATTTCTCTAACAAGTAAATCAGTTTGAAATTATATACATCATTGATTTATATTTCAGATTGGTTTGGATGTCAAATGATTTACAGTTTTTCCTCTGAAATCACTTTAGTAATTTCAAGACCTGTAAAACTTTTGTTCCTTAATTTTTAACTCTTGTTAGAAACCTCGTTTTTTTTTTTCTTTCATCGTTGTCTATTGAAATATAAGATTATTTCTTTATTAAAGACTTATATTTCTTTGTAGTGTTTATCTGTTTTCTATAATTTTCGAAATTGTTACAAAACCAGGAAATGGCCTTAAATGTGTTTACATTACTGTTTTAGATTTTAAAATTGTTTTCCTTGATCTCATCTCTGGAAATCTGAAGTAACCAATTGATTGAAATCCAATTACAAACAAATAAAGTTTTATCATCCATGACTGTCCCTAGTAGCAGACAACCCAACGTTGAACCAGGCCTTCAGGACCAAACCAACATTGCCCTAAGTTTATTCAATACCATTTTACAAACAACAACTAACTGAGTTGAGTTAGAATGATCATGGGCTGCTATTGAGCGAGACATTAGCATCCAAGAACAACAGGAAGCAAGACAGAGACAGTTGAGAAACTAAATATGCTCTGATCTTTCTTTGATTCCTTTTTCCCAAATTATTTCTTTAAATTATTTATGGATGCCTTGACGGTATGTTTTATAGCCTTAAAACATAAACTCAGGAACAACAATCATACTTGAGCAAGTTATTGTTAGGTGCTAGTGTAATTTCCTTTCCTGCAAAGAGTGATTTATTTTCTGCAATGTGATTTACTTTCCGCAAGTGCGATTTACATTCTACAAGAGTGATTTACTTTCTGCAAGTGTGATTTACTTTTCACAAAGTGTGATTTACTTTCCACAAGTGTGATTTACTTTCTGCAAGAGTGATTTACTTTACACACAGTGTGATTTACTTTCTTGCAAGAGTGACATTTATTTCCCTGCTAAATATGAATTTCAGAAGTAGTATAAATCAATGACTTAATTAAGTATCTTGAAATATTTCTTTGTGACATCCTATCAAAAGTACTACAACTCCGTGGAAATTAAAACACTATACTTGCTTATACAGTGCATGAGTGTTTGTAAGTAAGAAACAACCTTGGATTGATAATTAAATGCACAACTCTTGAGTTACTTACTAAATAAATTAAGACGTAATTGAAAAGTTCGTCAAACACATGGCAGTTGAACTGTCAGT
The DNA here is from genome assembly GCA_009831015.1 of Picea engelmannii. NCBI lineage: Eukaryota > Viridiplantae > Streptophyta > Pinopsida > Pinales > Pinaceae > Picea > Picea engelmannii. Next base: position 608,577 of record ML779586.1, on the reverse strand, counting down.
TTCATACAAATATGCTGACATGGCATGAAATGTTGCATGACACATGTAGGCTAATGTCATCAGGTCCTTTGGGCCTTTAATTGAATTCTAGGTTGGGTTGGAACCTTGACAAACCAAGACACATGACACAATGTTCTTCGTGACATGTGGACCAACCACGACACGACCCATGGAATGATGTGGCACTACACATCACCACAAAGAACAAGGGCCCCTCTACTCGAAACCTTTACCCACCAAAATTATGAGAAACCAGACTTCTTTAAAATTCCTCACAAGAAAATATTCATGTCATATGATGGTCCAGTTATCCTCTCGCCCTGGAACCCCGAAGTGGAACCCTTCACAACTGAAAATCAAGGATCTATGATTCTATTTCAAACCACTATGAGGTTCCTCTAGATATCCGTAATGATAAATCCCTCCCAAGATTACCTTGGATACTATCTGTCGATGATGATAGAATGACCAAGATCACTTTGCCAACAATTTGACGACAAATATTAAGGGAAACAAACCAAAGGCTTATGCTCGATATAGGGCCCACACTCAACCTGTGCCAATTCAATGTTGACACTTGTTGTCCTCTGTGGAATTTCGATCGCCACCCTGGCACTCTACATTGTTAAAATAATGTAACTGCAAAGTGTATTCTTATTATTATTTGATCTATTATTCATTGGATCAATCCCCATTGTGGATTGATCATGTCGGTTATTATAAAGGACCAAATCCCCTTTTGCGGATTGGTCAAAATATAATTGTAATAGGTAGAATAAGAATTCGGCCCCATAAAATATTAAAGGGGCATTGAATTATATAAAGGTGGTTATAACCACCCAGTTGGAGAAGTTGGCCCTGCCAGTGAAGAGACACTTCACATGTTCCAGTCTAATATAAATAAGGAGGCTAGCGCCTCACTTAGAAACAACTCACTTTCTCATTTTGAGAGACAAGTTTCAAAATTGCAAAAGAAGGAGAGAGAGTGGCGCATCTTTGGGAGAGGAACTTCTGTTTTAGTTTGAGTTATCTCTTAGCATTGTATTGGCTATCTATAATAAGGAAGTTTTGCTGGGTTTTCTACCCCTAGAGGGTTTCCTAGGATAAATGTTCTGTCTCTTGTGATTGTGTATTTCTCAGTGATCTTGTATTATGCTATTGTTATCTATTGAAATGCAAAGAACTATAATAATGGCTTAAACATTAACATGGTTTCAGAGCCAAGTTGAAGAGAGCATCTTTCACAAGAGAAAAGTGAAAAATGTCACTATTGCCGTACATGAAAATTAGGACCTTTTGTTGGAAAGGTATTTCATCCCTAAAACCACCTAGAAAAGTGTGCCCTCCCCCAAGGATCATTTTGGCACCTTCAGCGCACCTTTTCAATGTCTAGATCTCCCAGAAAGTGAAACCCTAGTTTCACAAAGTACCAGAAAACCAGAGTACCAGAAAACCAGAAGCACCAGTCCAGAAATCCATAGATCAAGTTTGAGGGGGTAAAAGTTGGATTTTCAAAATTTTGACTACACCAGCATACTCGCCTCAGCTCAGCGCATCTATTCCCTGGATCAGAATTTCAAAATTTGAAGTTTGAAAAATTAGGGTTTCCTCATAAAACCCTAAGTTGCAGTTGTAGATGCAGTTTTAGAACCAGTTGCAGTTGTAGCATCAGTTGTAGTTGCAACCATAGAACTAGTTGCAATCACCCTTGAAGTTTTCTTAAGAGTTGGTAATGATTACCATTGCTACCAGATGGAACCACTACCTGCAAATGCCTTCAGAGGTATGTACTCACATATGTTTAATGGTTAAACCCTAAAGAGTATTTGCAGGAGAAGAGATCTCTTGCCATAGATCCAGAAGGATCTCAAGATCCAACACATTCAAAGGAATGAAGCAACCCAGGTGTGATTATTCTGATATGCATTATTATTTTGATGAGTGTTGCATACTGTAGCTATGACCATCATTCTAAGCTTTTCTGAGTCAAGGTATTAGATGGATTAAAAGTTGAGATAATGGAGCTTATCCTCTAACCCAACCTTTTGTCAAGATAGCCTATTGTCTTAGTACAACAGACATGTTGAAGAAAGCACTCGTCATCTTGAGTGAAGGAGACTTGGAAGAAAAACAAGCACTCATTCCTGAAGACAAGGCTCCAGGTTTGATTAAACCAAGTTGATAAGATTCAAAGGTACACATGACAAGTTGATGATTATAGTTGAGATAGAAGTCTTTGTAAAGTATTATACTTGATAGCATGTGAGCATATAGAGGTAAATGCTTTGCCTGATACAACTAACACCTCCTCTAGGAGAAACCTCATGTGTTAGTTCCAGGTTTCCATGGAAGAATGCTTGGTCACAACACTATGAGAGTGTTGACCTCATTTCGTATTGTATTCCTTAACTTTAATCTTTTCTTCAGATAAATTATAAGTGATAGCTCTAAAGGAGCTACTATGATGATTGTTTGTGCTATTACTTTATATTATCAGAAGGATATTATTCTTGCTTGCTATTTTGTTGACCTTGCTCCAGGTCACATGTAATAACCTTGAGGAAGCTATAGTGAAGGTTGCAGAAGGAAACATGCTAAAGGAGAGACCATAAATGAAGCAATCATCATTGGAAAAGAAGAAGGTGGCTTGCATAAGCTAAAGGGTCACTCAGAAGCTGCCATGACCCATGCCATTGAAGAATCCATGTGAACTTTGGCATAGAAGATTAGCTCAAATCAACTACAAGGTGCTACCATACATATGTAAAGCGATCACAGGTTTACCAGAACTCAAAGGTGACCATGAAGGCGTATGCAATGGATGTGCACAAGGGAAGAACATCAAGAACCCATTTCCAAAGAAAGACAACAAGGCAGAAGGAGTCATAGAGCCCATTCATTTAGATGTATGTGGCCCAATTCCATCATCCTCCATTAGTGGGAATTCAAAGCCTTGATAGAGAATCTTTCTGAGAGAAAGATCAAGATACTCAGGTCAGATAATGGAGGAGAATACACCTCAAAAGAGTTTGTGAAGTTCTTGGATCAAGAGGGAACTCACTACTCCCTATAATCCCCAACAAAATGGTGTAGTTGAACGAAAGAACATAACAATAATGGAAGTGGTGAAGACTATGATCCATGATCAAGATCTTCCTATGTGCTTATGGGCATAAGTAGCAATGGCAGCTTTATATGTGTAGAACCGATTATCCCATAGTGAACTTGGGCTTAAGACCCCGAAAGAGATGTACACCGGAAAGAAGCCAGAGGTAAGCCATCTCAAAATATTTGGCTGCCCAATATTTATTCATATACCGAAAGAGAAGAGAAACAAGCTAGAACTTTTAGGAAAGAAGGGAATATTTGTGGGATGCTATGAGGTTTCCAAGGCCTTTAGAATCTATATACCAAGTCATCGTCACATTGAGATCAGCAGGGACATGACTTTTGATGAATATGCCAGCTTGAAGAAGTATATGAAGAGGAACCCGTAATCCCCAAGACTGTAGAACCAGTGAGGGAGGTTCCCAGAGTTGTTGAACCAGTGAGGAAAGCCGTAACTTCCCCTGATGAGGAATCAATAGAAGATCATAACCTGATAGAAGTTCAAGAACCTCCTCAGATGAAGATCCTCCATAAAAGGAAGCCAACTTGGGCTAGAGAGCTTATTCAAGATGGAGAGAAGTATGGTGTTCCCAAAGGAACCACAATATAGGTGAAAAGACCAAAGCCATTCTCCAGTTATACGACTTTGATGTGATATCTTCTAGAGGAGGAGCCTACCTGATTGAAGAAGCCATTCATAGGAAAGAATGGGCAGATGCCATGATAGAGGAATACCAATCCAAAATGAAGAACGAAGTATGGGAAATAGTTCCCAGATTGAAGAGTAAATATGTGGTATCCTCCAAATGGATCTTCAAAATAAAACACACTGTTGATGGAAGTATTGAGAAGTATAAAGAAATATTTTTCACTCATGGCTTTTCTCAGAAAGAAGGCATTGACTATGAAGAGATATTCGCTCCTGTAGCTAGATACACTTCAATCAGAACCATCATAGCTCTTGTAGCTAAGATGAAGTGGAAGCTGCACCAGATGGACGTAAAGACATATTTCCTGAATGGTGTCATCGAAGAGGAAGTGTATATAGAGAAAACCTAAGAATTTGAGGTTGAAGATGGGAAGTCTCATGTCTGCAGATTGAAGAAAGCCTTATATAGATCGAAGCAAGCTTCTAGAGCTTGGTATGGCTGTATAGACAGTTTCTTGATGAGCTTAGGATTTACCAAGAGTAAAGCAGACTCTAACCTCTACTTCAAAGTCATGAATAATGAGCCAGTAATCTTACTGCTATATGTGGATGACTTAGTCTTAACTGGAGAAGAAAATATCATCACTGAATGTAAAAAGAGACTTGCCTCAGAATTTGAAATCAAAGACCTTGGCGTAATGCATTATTTCTCAGGTCTTGAGTATGGCAGAGTCCTTAGAGGATCTTCCTTAACCAAGGGAAGTATACGGTCGAAATCCTGAAGAGATTCGACATGTTGGAGTGCAAGCATGTGAATACACCCATGGAAGTGAAGCTGAAGCTGTTGGTCGACACTTCATCATAATTGATTGATGCCACACTGTACAGATAGGTTATTAAATCACTGATGTACCTGACGAACACCAGACCATACATTTGTTTTACCGTGAACACCTTGAGTCAGTTTTTGGTAGAACCCAGACATGTTTACTTAGTGGCTGCAAAATATGTGATGGGGTACCTTAAGGGTACAATAGATTGTGGTCTCAGCTATGATGGAGATCATGATTTCACATTGAGTGGATATACTGATGCAGATTGGGCAGAAAGTGTTTCTGACAGGAAAATCACTTCAGGATGTTGTTTCAGTTTGGGATCAACTATGATCTCATGGCAGAGTAGGAAGCAATCTAGCATTGCTCTCAGCACAGTGGAAGTAGAATACATTGTTGCATGTTCTGTCAGCTGCGAAGCTATATGGCTTCGAAAGTTGCTGACTGACCTATTTGACTTAGAGAGGAGAGAAACCTTGATCCTATGTAACAAACAGATCTACATAAAGATGACAAAGAATCATGTATTCCATGACAGGTCAAAACACATAGAGATCTGATATCATTACATTCGTGACATGGTGCAGAGAGGAGCCTTAAAAGCTCCAGTACATTAGCACGGATGAATAGGTTGCTGATGTGTTGACCAAGCCACTATATTGTATAAATTTTGAGTACTTTCGAGATAATCTTGGTATAGTCTGAAAGGACCCTCCTCGAAAGGGGGAGTAGATGTTGAGATGAGACATCTCTTGCTTCCAACCTGATGGTTGTGACGTAAAGCAAGATGATGTGATGTGACTAGAACTGTGCTTCCAGCTGTATAGCTGTGACGTAAAGCCACTCTAGTATCCTTCTTCCAACCTAATGGTTGCGATGTAAAGTAGGACGAGTACCTTGCTTCCGACCTAATGGTTGCGACGTAAAGCAAAATGATGTGTGACTAGTACTATGCTTCCGGTTGTATAGCTGCGACATAAATCAAGTCTAGTACCCTTCTTTTGACCTGATAGTTGTGATGTAAAGCAGGATGTGTACCTTTCTTTCGACTTGATGGTTGTGACATAAAGCAAGATGATATGATGAGACCAACACTGAGCTTCCGACTAGATAGTTGTGTCGTAAAGCTAGTCTAGTATCCTGCTTCCGACCGGATAGTTGTGATGTAAAGAAGGACGAGCATCTTGCTTCCAGCTTGAGTGCTATGACGTAAAGCAAGACAATGAGATGAGATTAGTACTATGCTTCCAGCCTAATGGCTGTGATGTAAATCCATTCTAGTATCTTGCTTCCAGCTTGAGTGATGTGACGTAAAGCAAGACAATGAGATGAGACTAGTACTGTGCTTCTAGCCTGATAGATGTGACGTAAAGCCAGTCTAGTATCTTGCTTCCATCTTGAGTTTTGTGACGTAAAGAAAGATGATGAGATGAGACTAGTACTGTGCTTCCAGCCTGATAGCTGTGACGTAAATCCAATCTAGTATCTTGCTTCCATCCTGAGTGTTGTGACGTAAAGCAAGACATTGAGATGAGACGAGTATTGAGCTTCCATCTTGACAGTTGTGACGTAAAGCCAGTCCTGTATTATGATGAGCCAACCTCGTGATGTGATGATGATGATGATGATGTATAAGTTTTTATACTAATACATAGTGATGCAGATGATGATGGAATTCCTTTGTGAATGACGATGTTGCCGATGAAGAAAACTTCCGATGATTTATAGATACGCCAGTCAGTGTTCTAGGATGATATTGATGATGTTGTCCCCTCACCCACTTAATGTTGTTGATGATAAAGGCCTCTCTCTCTCGCATGATGCTGCTGAAGAATACCCTTCTTGTTAAGGGGGAGTGTTAAAATAATGTAAGTGCAAAGTGTATTCTTATTATTATTTGATATATTATTCATTGGATCAATCCCCATTGTGGATTGATCATGTCGGTTATTATAAAGTACCAAATCCCCTTTTGCAGATTGGTCAAAAGATAATTGTAATAGGCAAAATAAGAAGTCGGCCCTAGAAAATATTAAAGGGGAACTGAATTATAATAAAGGTGGTTATAACCACCCAATTGGAGAAGTCGGCCCTGCCAGTGAAGAGACACTTCACAAGTGCCAGTCTAATATAAATAAGGAGGCTAGTGCCTCACTTAGAAACAACTCACTTGATCATTTTGAGAGACAAATTTCATAATTGCAGAAGAAGGAGAGAGAGTGGCACATCTTTGGGAGAGGAACTTCTATTTTAGTTTGAGTTATCTTTTGGCATTGTATTGGTTATCTATAATAAGGAAGTTTTGATGGGTTTTCTTCCCCTAGAGGGTTTCCCAGGATAAATGTTGTGTCTCTTGTAATTATGTATTTCTCAGTGATCTTGTATTATGCTATTGTTATCTATTGAAATGAAAAGAACTATAATAATGGCTTAAACATTAACATACATCATTATGACATTAGTCGCATGTGTCGCGACCTATCTACCATGTTCTCAATAGGGTTGGAACCCTACAAAGGAACCATGATCCAATCAAGATATGGGGTGTTGGACATTGGGTTCAATGCTTCCTGCAACTTTTGTGACATGGGTTAATTTTTATATAGTTATTAACCCCCTAAATATTGAGCCATCATCTCCTAAGAGGTCACCTATCCAATTCAACAACTTTCATCACTTCTTCCATGAGTTTCCAGCCCAATTTTCACTTGTTCTCCCTTTTCCTTCATTAAGGGTGTGACCAAGATGTTTGGTCACCCTTTCTGGCCTGCTAGGGAGTGACCAGTCGCTCTGTCTATGTTTCTAGGGAGTGACCGAGCCTAAAAACTCCCATTTATGGACTTGGTTGCAATGGATGAGGCCTTCCACTGATTTCTTGGGGTTTAGTCTTGAGAAGGCTTCCATTATGAGTTCTAGAATCTTATCCTAATAACCATATGGCCTTATCCCTAAATCCCTATAAGAACCAATCCATTTCCCATGGGAATGGAGAGGAAAGAACTAGTAAACTTATGTTGCTACTTTGGCTACCAGATTTGGGAAAGGAACTTGAAAAGAGATTGTTGCATCAACTTCTCCATTTGTAAGTTGTAATGTTGTTTTAGTAATTAATAGAAGGTGTATTTGACATTTCCCTCTATTCAATTGTCTATTTTCTTGCATGTATTCATCTGGAAAAAATTAATATATTTATGTGTTATACTCTATTAGTAGATTTGTCATTTATTTGTATGCATATACTTTGATCTTGGAAAGGATCTTGTTTCATTTTGTGCAGATCATTGTCTCTTGGAGATGGAATAATCTTTGCACAAGAAATCAACCAGGAGTGTGCAGGGACAACCTTAGGAAATCAAGTATGCTTCCTCACTACAAAGACTCCTAGTTATCTTTAGCTTATAGATCAGATCTTGAAACTCGCATAGATTACATATCTATCTTTGTCTTAGGTATAGGAATAACCTAAGGGAGTTCAACTCCTGCGGGGCTCAAAATACCTACAATAGAATGGTGACCATACTAGGCATGCCCTTTATGTACTTTTCTTCCTTCTTTATGTGTTCTCTTTCTAATATATTCATCCACTTAAGTGTCTTGATATGATTTCCAACATTTGTTGTACTCTTTCCTAAGTTTAGTCGGAGAAACCTCTACCTTGGATCTGATAGATCTCATCCATATCTAGCCTTTTTCCTTTTCTCTGTTTTGGTCGCACCATCTCATTGTATACAGAGCAACCCAAGACCCTATGGTCACCCTTTTCCTTCCTTGGGGGAGCGACCATCTATGCTCCTAGCCTAACCAAGAGTGACCATACCTTTTAGTTGCTCTGTTCCTCTCATTGGGGAGAAATCGGGTTTCTCTGTATCCCTTTCTAGGGAGTGACCAGGTCGCTCTATATCCATTTCTAGGGAGCAACCATCCTCTTGAAACCCCATTTTGGAGAGTTGTCCTACAAAAAAATTATCCATATCTATTTCCATTGGTCTCCTTCAACACTCCAGACCTACCTTAGGCCTGTCTCATTGATTTTCCTCAAATCCTTTTGAAATCTATAAAATTTATCTACTCCTTTTCACCATCTCATGTGATTGATGGGTATAATCAAAATCATCTAGTCTAATCCCTTCAATTAAGTAGAAGGTTATTGACAACTGTTTGAGAAGATTTTTTTGCAAAGTCTTTCATTTTATTGTGCAAGTCTCTTTTTCATTAGTTTGAATGCTTGTTGTTTCCCAAATCATTTAGAGAACCCTTCAAACTATTATCTAGACTTCAAAAAAATTTGTGTGCTTAAAGTTTGCATGTTTGGTTCTTTCTTTTGACTTTTGCATTCACTACAGAACATTGTTCATCGAAAGTAAGAGTTTAAAGAAGAATTTTGTTTCAATTTTCAAATAATTAAAAAAAAAAAAACAATTGTATTTGGAGTACTTTAAAATATGGTTGAAACACTATGTGTTTGGTTAGGAATTTTGAAAGTCATCCAATAAGTTTGGTTGAAAATTTGTCCTTTTTCTCATTTGCGAGAATAAAAGTGAATCGGTATGTATTAGGGTGTTTTGTTACATAAGAAAAAAAATTAAAGCACTCTTCTCCCTCCCATAAATACGATTCATTGAAAAGAGAAATGTTGAAATTTCATTATTTTTCACCTATTTAGAGTCGAGTCCTTTAACCTCATGATTTTCACTTCCACACAACCCTTTGAGTAAAAAAAACTTTAAAAACGAACATGCGTTGATAAAATTTACTAGACTTTTATTTTCTAAGAACACGAAAAATAGGCCAGGTTTAGGGTCTTTGGACTAAGACAAGTGAGTAAACTGTCCAAGTCCACAAAAACAAACCATAGAACACTAATGAGCGCTTAAATCGAACTTTTGTATAGGCATAGTCGGGAACCCCCTCTCACACAAGGGATAAAAATGAGGTCGCATGCGGATAGGAAACTGAGATTACCCCTCTGAGGCTTAACCAAATGTAGTGGAATGATAGTTTATTGGGGATTCTTTTTGAGAATTGGTTGTTTCCATTTGGTCTCAGAAATTCATGAATCCTGAATCCATTCGGGGTCCTCTGGAGATTTTTTCGGTCCTCTTGTTCTCATTCCTCTTGAGGAATTTTAGACTTGATATCGTGCCCATACTGTCAGACCCGTCTCTTGACTGTACCCGCTCGGAAGATGACTGCAAGTTGGTGACCTTAGTTACCATAATATTTAAGGATTTTACACAAGGTGATGATGAAGGGGAGTCTTTGTTGTACCTGGATCAGATGTTGGTCAAACTCACTTGAACTCCTTAGAGGGAAACCCACAGATAAACCATTGGGGAGATTGCACCAAGGTGAAATTCCATTAAGCAGGCGTTGACCCAAAAATCTACTTTGGGATCAACATGGTGTTTAACACTTTCATTCCTTCACAAACTTTGGAATGTGCTATGGTCCCAGTCGAAGATAGTGGTGGGGTTCATAGTTACTATGGTCTATGCCCTTGAAATAATATCAGTTGGATACCTTCAAAGGTTTGTGATTTGAGTATGTAAAGACTTGTTAGGCACTAGAGAGAATCAGGTAATAAGGTCAAGTCAATTGGCAATAGTCCATGTCAGTTCAAGGTTGTTGCATTCAGTTGGGTCAGTTCTTCCAGGAATGGTTGAGAGATAGTAAGGCCAAATGGATAAAAAATTCATGATTCTACCTACCCTACTATCACCTTATGGGAAGCAATATAAAAACCATGATCATCACTATGTCCATTATCCTCTTAAATGGTACCCAAACAGGTTCATCCCGGCCTTGTTCGGCTTGTCATAGGACCATGTTATTTCCCCCCCAGGGGAGGCCTTCTCGGGGTAAATTTTTATTTCTTAAACCCTCCCACATCATAATGCCTAATGTCAAGACTGTTCAGTTCATATTTGATGAGCTAAGAACGCAGTTTGCAAAATTGTTTATCATTGGCCCCTTTCGCTTGTCACTAGGTGGGTCCCATGGGGATGGGGTCCTTTCGCAAAGAATAAAATGAAGTCTGGTCACATTTTGGGAAATATAATGATTCCATATTGTAGGGATTATTACAAGCTTTCCAACAGGATATCATGGGCCCAATTCTAATTTTGTATGACCCCCCTACGGAGGACACAAAGTTAGCATCACCTGAATGGCCAAAACTAATAGTTGGGACTTCATAGTCTGATTATGTTAAGATTTACTTCTTAAAAGGAAAATCAAACCTAGGCATGGTGTAGGGAAGTGCGATACCTTTCCAATGGTATATCTCGTGCTTGGTTTTAAACCCCGGTTTGTAAGAACGAGCCTTCACAAATTCATGACCACTTTTGGACACTAGATTGGTTGCAATGGTTCGGGGTTAAAAAAATGTTTTAAAGAGTTTTAAATCAGAGATTCATTGATACCACATTGTAATGGACTCAAATACCTTTCCAACATCTCCTTATTTGCCTCATTCTGACCTCGAATGGCTCAGTTAGAGCTGTCACAAGTTTGTCAATTATTTTGGGCAAAGGGGGGCAACCAACTCATGTAGCGGGATTTCATGACAGATAAAACAACCATTAATGGCCCCAACACACAAATCTATGGACACCTTGTCAAATTACTTGTCGATACCTTTTTTACGGTACTTAATTTTCCTCGATTGGATATTGTATGGCGATGTGGCACCTCTCGCAAGATTGGGTGTCATGTGGACCCACCAACAAGTCAAGGCCTTTAAGTAATAACTGTTCTGGGCCAAAATTAAGGGGTGAGGTGGCATTATTTCAAATTGGTAACTGCATATTATCAACGGGCTTATCAAGACCTTTCTAATGATTTTCTCTACGTCCAATTCCGACCCCGTCTCATCTGACAACATTTTTTGGCTAAGTCAACAAAGTCATGGTCAAAAGTCAAAGTCAAAGTCAAACTTTGACTTGGCACAATTTTCGAAAAACAATAAAAAATCAGAAAATTGGGGAAATCAAGGGAGTGACACGCAACCTCACTCATGCAAAATTTGGAAATTTATTTTTTGAAAAAATAAAAAATACAAAACCCTCCCTCTCCCCTCTCTCAAGTCATTTTGGCATTTTGGCCAAGGGGAGAGGGAGCTCTACAACTCAGGCAACCATGGCAGATGAGGGGTTCCAGACAGAAACAATGGAGGGTTTCCATGGTAGGCCAAGACATACTCCATCTCCAAGCACAGAGTACAAGTAACCCACCATTAGTCCCAATTCAAAAAAATAAAACTTGTTGGTTATTCAAACAAATGGTGACTGTGTTGCTTTCTTCCTAAAAATGACAATGTTTTTCATCTTTCATGGCTCTTGGTTTTCTGTTTTCCAATGGTTGTTTTAGTGTTGTTTCAGTTTTGATATTGGTTTCTTGTTCCTTTTATTGGCTCATGTGAATTTGTTTAATTTTATGTGCTAAAAATTCAAAGGGGAGGGGATTCAAACCCCTCTTGGGCACCAAGCCCAAGCCTCTGGGCCCCTTTAGAGAATTAATATTTATGAATTTTGTTGAGTTTATAGGCCTGTGCATGGCCATTTTCATGCCCTGGGCTTTGAACCTTAGTCCCTTCCCTTTCCCCTGCTAAAAAATTCTCAAAAAATGTTGAAAAATCAAAAAGGAGGGGAGGGGGTTTGAACCCAAGACCTCCCTCTCCCAAAACTATTGAAAAAACCCACTTTGTTAAAAAATTTAAAATAAAAATCAAAATTTTGAAATAGTGGTGGTCGGCCACCCATCCACCATGGCGCTAGGGACGGGGTTTATTATGTTTTAATTTAATTTCAAATTTTAGTATTTAGTTTAATTTTTAAAGTTTTAAATTTAATTTTTATTTTTGTTTTAAATTTTATGTTATATTAAATTTTAATTTTAATTATATATATATATATATATATATATTCAAATTAAAAAATTTAATTATATTTTTTAAAGATGTTTAATTAAGAATATAAATAAAATTTAAAAAATAGGTTTTTTAAACTATATATTAAAAATTAAAATTCCTCCCCCTAGGGACACTAGACCTGTTAATTGCATAAATTCGTCATAGAGAGGCAGATTTTCTCCCGTAAATAGTAAGAAATACCGGGAGAAGTCCAGAATGCAACCATCGCATTCACCTCCTCAAGTTCAACCCAGATTTTCAGTGGCACATCCGAGAGTGACAAGGACTCATTATTGGGCCAAAAGGCACATGCCAGAAGTGGGCCTAATTGGGGGCCTCCGAGGCCAAATTGGGTTGGATGAGGAAAACCCATTTCAGCTACAAGTATGCATGTCTGTAGCATCCTATCAATTCTGGTGTCTGACCCAAAATTTTGCCCCAATTTCAATTTTTTTCCTAATCAGTCTCTCGACCGAATCCTTTCCGTGTACCTTTATGGGGCCATATCTTAATCATCTGGAGTCATATTTGTGCCAAACAAAAGGCAATGGAAAGGTAGTGATCAAATATACGAATGGGTGCAAGAAAAATTAGTTTTGAGGTTGTTTGGTATCGGGGAAAATCCTCCCAAGGTTCAGGGCCAGGAGGTCCCTTCACTGAAACAAGCCCAAATCGAAGCCATGCTTCGGTCAGCTCACAAGGAAACTTATAGGCATCAAACGGGGGGTATAATTAGGTCTGAAAAGTTCCTGAAAAGTGGGAATTTCCTTACATACAATGACCAAATCCCAAAGACCCCTTTCCCTCCTAAGAAAATCTGTAATTTACCCACACCTTGGGGATTCATCCCGGTGAATCCGACAACCATGGATGGTCAAGAACTATCCTAAATCACCTCATCTACAACAACAAAACATGGAAGCAATCAAAGAGTATTTGGGATGGCATGAATCCCAAGTCAAATGATGATGTAGCATATTAACTTTGTCATTTTATGAAAAATGACTTTTTGTAATAGTTTAGTCTCGCATAATTTACTTTTGGCATGTATACATTGTAATTAAGAGGTCAAATCAGATTTGATTTGATCCATTTTGGATAAGATTCCCTTTTTAGGATAAGTCTACTTTTTGGTAAGAAGACAAAAACACTTTAGGGTTGGTCCAATTATCACTTTTCCAAAAGTGACAAGTGTCTTGTGACCTTGTTAACTTTTTCAAAATCCCAACCCAGTTTTAGTCTCACTGAATTTTCAGCCAAATTTAAATGCCAAACTCAGTTTCAGCACTGTTTCAGCATATGTTACAACCCTGTGTTTCAGCATATACTCACAGCGGTGTTTCAGCATATGACTCAGCACTGTGTTTCAGCATCTGTTACAACACTGTGTTTCAACATCTGTTACAGCACTGTGTTTCAACATTTGTTACAGCACTGTGTTTCAGCATTTGCTCACATCGGTGTTTCAGCATATGACTCAACACTGTGTTTCAACATATACTCACAGCGGTGTTTCAGCATATGACTCAGCACTGTGTTTCAGCATATAAAAAACTTAACAGAAAATAAATTTTAGAACTGAAACATGAGGATTCTGAACATCGTTTTCAACGCAGAAATAAAATATCAGCAATATGCAAAACTCAGAAAATATAGACACAAAGATTTTGGTCTAACTTCGGCCCTGGAAAAACCCACAAGGGGAAAACCAGTGAGAGAGGGCTTTGTATTATTTATGAGCTTCTGAGAAATTCTTTTACAGCATATTCATCTTCAGATATTTACACAAACTTATCTAGACATTCCTGTAGCTTTGCTTCTCAATTTCTGAACCAGAAATTTGTACAACTGTACGACAATTAATGTTGTATGGACTGTCACGAAATTTGTGCCAAAACTCTGCTGAGACTGTATGGACTGTACGAAAATACACTCAGAAATATATTACAGCAGTTACATCAATTTTTGTGCCAACAAATGTTGTATGGCAGCCTTGGAATGCATGCCAATACTCTCAGAAATTGCAGCTGTTGTCCTCCTCAATTTCTGTGCACATTACACACTGTATGACCTCCACAAATCCGTACGGTATGGCATGTTCTTCCTTGTTGTCTAAAATCCGTAATTCTCTTTGCTTTGGGATGCGTTCTCTCCTTCAGCAAATGCTGTCTCTTTTCTCAGCTCGACCTCTCTCTTGCTCTCTCTTGTTCTCTCAACAAGAATGCTGCAACTTTCTTGTTCTTGGCATCTCACCAAGAACCTCTTGGC
>ML779586.1:577496-589515 GCA_009831015.1 Picea engelmannii | reverse complement strand
GTCTCTTTTCTCAGCTCGACCTCTCTCTTGCTCTCTCTTGTTCTCTCAACAAGAATGCTGCAACTTTCTTGTTCTTGGCATCTCACCAAGAACCTCTTGGCATCTCACCAAGAATATCTTGCTCTCTCAACAAGACTGTTGCTTCTTCTTCTTCTCTTACTCTTGGCATATCACCAAGAGCCTTTTGGCCTCTCACCAAGATTTCTTCAACTTCTTACCCAAGAATGGGTGCGCCCACTTGCCTTAATCAACCTCATGAGGGAAGGTGAGGAGTTTTCTAATCTAACGGATGAGATTAGATTAGATGGGTGGCTGAGATTTGGTGTCTCTTCACTCACCCTCACTTTAATCATAAAGTTATCTTTTAATTTGCATCTCACAAATTAATTTGACTAAGACCCACATTCGACAATTTCTCCCCCTTAGGTGCCTAGGGAAGAGAAACACTTGCCTTGGTACTTTATTTTAATTTAAAATTTAACAGACCTAACCATAAGCCTTCACCTATCCTTTATAAATAAGAGGGATTCCATTGTAAAGGGTGGAGGATGAATATAGTAACAAAGCTCTGCTGAAATTTTCCAAAGCTCTTTGTGTGTGTGATACTTGTTAAATTTTAGTTGTTTGACATGTCACTTGTTGGTTAAGAGTTGAGGGGTAGAAGTAAAAACTTTTTATGTTAGCTATCTCTAGGAGGGATTGGTTAGCTAGGTGTTTGTTGTTTCTTCCTTGGGTTTAACTTACTTGCTTTCATTTTCTAACAACTTTGTTTAACTTGTTTGATGTGTTTTAGTGCAAATTTTCTGAAGTATTTAGTTGTTTTCAACCTTAGCTAATGGTCGGGAGTTCGAGGGCCCCTTAGGACAACCCTTAAATAAGCTTCTTAGTTGGTTGTTCATACTTCTTTGCCTCCTTATCTCGTTCATGTACATTTCTGTTATGTTTTCCTGCTATAAACCTTGATGTCCCAAACAAGAAAATTGACCATTTTGGTCAATTTCTCCCTCGGGACAACCATCTTAATTGGTTGTTATCTATCTTTAATGTATAAGTTTATGTTTCATTTATTTTAGTTTTTTCATATATAAACACTAAAATTTCATTGTTTGCTTGCAAGGATATAATCCGGTCACCTATTCTGCTTCTCCTAAGCGGTTGGGGACCACTTAAAGACCTATTTGAGGCAAAGGGGCCAATAAGACAGTGAAGAAAAACATCAAATATAATATGTAAATCCACCCAATCACTCTCATTTTCACCTTACATTCACTTGGACTCATTCCAAAATTTTTGACACATGTACCCATGTCGATATACTTTGCTTCTGTAGATAGTTTGAGTAGTTTGTTTATAAATTTTTGTTTATAAAATCTGATCTATATCATCGTAAATAATCATCACTATTTCGAATTCCAATAAGTAAACTTCCAATCCCCATACAAGGAATCAGTTGGGGCTTTCATGCACATGGAGACCTTGTCGCTCACAAAGAGCCTCAGCCCATTCCTTTGGGTTGAATGGTATAATTGTTTACTTGTAAATTAGTTGATTTTGTCATCTTTCATTGTATATTTTCTCATACATTAATCTATAGGTGGCTTCCCCTAAAGGGGCCATGCAAAAAATCAACAAGTTAAAACACTCAAAAAACCACAAAACACTTGAAAAAAAGCAGGGGTCCACCCCATACACTCAAAACAAAACCTATACTATTTAGCTATATGTGTACACATATTATTTAGCCGTGACATATATGTCACATACTTATTTTACTTGTTTTTGTATAAAGATTTAGATAGATTTCAATTCATTGACCAGATGGGACACTTGTGAAAGCAAGACGTGACCTCGCCACGTGGATGGCCTGGTCCTTTATTTCAAGCAATTTCAATTTCATAGAATACCAAATGTCAAAGCCAGGGAGTATTCATCAGGAGCCCCTCGAAATTTGTCTATTTAGTATAAATTGAGTGGTCTTTCCTTAGTACCACATAGTTAAGGAGTTGAATAGCTCAACTTGGTTGGAATACTACTCTACTTGGGTAAGCTCAGTTAAAACTCCCTTTAGGGGGGTCCTGGGCATCTTCCTTTTCGTAGATATCCTTCTTCCATCCAAGAGGCTTTAAGATCCCGAAAGTGTGAGTGATGAGAAGTGGCTAATCCCTGCTTCTCTGAACAACATGGGGCACTCTTCAACCTAACCACTGTGTTCTGCTAAGACTACTCTTCTTATACTGGTTGGCACTATTCTGGGATGTGTTTTCTTGATCAGGATAACCTTTAAAATAGTGTGGTGGCCAAGGCATGTGTTAATAACTAAAAAATAATCAATAAAATACATTTAAAGTCAAACCTTTTTCCAGTCCACCCTTCATCCACAAACCAAAATTGCAGTTGTAAATACTCTCCTAAAACATAGCTATAACAACTTGTAAAAAGGCTATCCATCTCCATTTGCACCCCCCCCTTTTGATTCGGTAATTTTCTGGGATCACTTCATGGGTGACCCCCGGGGGTACCAAGCCATTATGGGCTTATTTCCCTGCCGTAAAAGCTTTGAACAATTTGTTTTTCACTATTTATAGCCATCTAAGAGGACTTGGTTGTAGATTTTAAATTCACTTTTCAACCTTATTTTTCACTTTTTCACTTAAGGCATCCACTGGTCTATTGTCTATGACCTTGGTTTATCCCGGGAACCCATTCTGGGCCATTTTCCAAGGCTTTAAAGGAGTGAACAACTCATTGTTCTCTTTGGTTAGTTTTCTGTCCTAAAAATCAATGAACTTATTTTCATTCCATTTTCCATAATTTTCACCCCCCAGGCCATTTTGGCCATCCAGGAAGCTTAGGGAGGACAACACCCAAGGTGGGTGGTCCTAAGAAATATTTCTTGAGAAGTATTTCACCTCTCCTTTTCCCCCTTCATTACCACCTCATGCGAAGGACTACATGAGGTGTGGGTAGTCTCTGCCTCGTTTCGAGCTATCAAAGATGCTATAACTGGATTCACAACCAGATGAGTTGGATCTATCCCAACACACAGATTTTTCTTATAACACGTCCCTTTTCTGGCGACCATACTAGGAAACTTACAAATCTCTTTAGTTTTGCTTGTATCCCAAACTTGTATTGAGCATTGGACAAATTCTTTGGGGTCCTTTTCCCATTTGTTGACGTAATTTTGTAGCAAGGTATTTCAGTCATCCTTTGGAATTTTCTTTGGTACTTGTTATAGTTCAGTTCCCTTGCAATTCCGTTGCATTTGGGAGTCATAAATACCATCGAGTTTTATTTTCCTCTTACCTTGTCATTTTCCGATTTTACTTGTTTGAACTCACGTGAGAAGTTATAAATCTGTCATACTTTACCTTTCACTTTGAGAAGAATGAAAACAAGCTTTGTTTATAATTGGGTTAATCAACACCGTGTCATAAAAAATAGGATTGTTGGTGTGATACACCTCTTATACTTAAAGTTCTTACTTGATCTCCTTGCAAGTTGGCAAGGCGAAAATATCCTAAGACTAGGGAAACAATGTCCCCTAGGAATACTAGAAGTCAAAGTTCATAAAATAAAATAAATAGCGAGACACATACACCTGGGAAACCAGAGAAAATTGTTACACCTTCTGTGAGAGCTGAGTCACCCTCTTCCTCTTCTCATTTTCCAATCCCCCTACTAAAGAAAGCTTTAGTCAATCTGACAATAGTTACTAACCCTTAGGTTGTTCCTCTCGTCATTCCAACAACTGTTGTTGTTCCTTCTGTAGTTATTCCTATGGAAATACCCTGGCAACCCAAGACTCCTTTGAGGTTGCCCCAACCTCTTCATGACATGCCTGCAAATTCCCCAAATAGGCTTCGTAAGTTCAGTGGCATTGGTACATTGAATGTCACTTCTATGATGCATTAACACTCATGGACATAACAATTCCCTATGTCATCATTAGAATTTTTGTAAGAACCTTTGAGGGTGAAGCAACGAGATGGTATCACTTTCTTCCCAATGATTGTATCCTGGATTGGGACACTATGGTCCAAGAATTCAAGAAGCATTTCCAAGGGGCAGATGATGTGGCTTCTCTACTCAAGGATTTCACAACCATCTCCATCCATGAGGGGGAGAAAATTTGAAACTTTAACCAACGCTTTACCTCAACCTTGAATAGCATCCCAACTACTTCCCAACCATCTGGAAACAATTTGTTCCATTACTACATGACCGCTATGAATCCAAATGTAAAGTATATATTGAAAGAATAAATCAATACAAACTTTATATGCGGCCAAGGCTAACGCCTTATAAATTGAGAGAAACATGGAGGAATATGGTATGATTCTCTCACCTTTAGCGCAACCCCATTTTAGCATGAGGCCTAGGAATGAGGTACCTCAAAATGAGGATCCTCGGTATGAACCCCCACCTGCCAAAACTTTGAGGATTGAAGAAAGGGGAAGTTCTAAAATGCTCAAGTTGTTATTGAACATGAACAACCAAATACTTTCCCTTAATCGAAAGGTGAATGACTTGCAGTTTACTTCTCTTACGAGGCCAAGGCCTCCTTTTCCTCCTACTCCTCCTCCTAGGCAACATGTTTCTAAAGTGGATTGGTGCCACTTTTCCAAGACATCCATGATCTTGATTACTGTTACTCGTATACATGTCACCTAGAATTGTCTAAAACCAACAAAGCCCCTTTACCTACAGTGAAAAACAAGCTTTCATCCACTTCCCAAAATGACCAAGTTAACATGGAAGATTATGTTCCCAACGATGATGATCCTCTTACCTCCAGAAGCTTTGTTGTAGAAACTAGGAGTCAGGCCCCTAAAACCACTCCACAAGGGGTGGAAGGGACAAAAATGGATCCTAAGGACAATGAAAAAAGAAAAGTTCCCATGAATGGTATACTACCTTCCCCTCCAAGGAAAAAGGTTCCATGGACTCCAAACAAGGTAAATTTTCCTAATAATCCACCACCCTGCTTCCCAACAACGACGCCTTACAACAATGTTGAAGATATAGTGAAGGTCCCCACCCACATGATGCTATTAGATGCTCTTAGAACACCTTCTTAGTTTTAAAACCTTTCACGTGTTCTACAAGCACCTCCTACTCCAAGAATAGAACAAAGAGTCCCTCTTTCCAAAGAGTCCTCTTCTTAACATAAGGAGGCATATGATGTTATTGATATAGACCATGATTTCTGATTTTTTGCTCCATAATTGTGTCACTGACACATGAGCGAGGCATGAGGATATTGGGTTTTGAATGCATGGGCCCATGTAAAGATCTGTTAGCTTTGGATTCAAGGACTGTAGAAACCGTTGGTTACATCAAGGACTTATCCAATACTTTCAACCAAGCTCTGAATGTGAACATCCTCATAAATGTGATCGTAGCAGACATACTTGAAGCATATGGCATGCTTTTAGGGAGGGAATGGTCCACCAAAGTCAAAAAGGATTTTTACTTCATGGAAGGAACCCACTTCACCTTTCCTCATAAAGGTTTTGAAGTTCTCATTAGGAGGGAACCAAAATACCAAGAGTAGGTTGTACCTGCTTCCTACAACACAAAACATGTGTCTTTTCAAGATATGGGTATGGGTATGTATACTGTGTTATGTGAGGAAGATTCACATGCCCCTCTTTCTGAGTTGGAAGAAATGGTGTGGAGCATGGATTTTGATGGTGCTAAATCCAAGCACAGAATTGGGGTTGGGATCCTTTGTGTGATCCCAAGGGAAAGGAAATCCCTTTCTCTTTTCGATTAGAATTCCCTAACACTAATAATATGGCTAAATATGAAGCATTAGTTCAAGGCCTCCAAAAGGCCTTAGACTTAGGAATTCACCATTTATTGGTGAGCGGGGATTCTGAATTGGCTGTGAATCAAATCAGAGATAAATATGAAGTTCATAACCCACACCTCAAACAATACGACCGAAGGGATAAGGAACTTATTGATAAGTTCTTATCTTTCAACATTCAAGCCATACCTAGTGTCGCAAACCACTTAGTTGATACTTTGGCCTTGGCTAGTTCTTTCTTCACTTTGGATTTCGTAAGGTCTATCGAAGATATAAAGTCAAAATTTTACATAGACCCGTGTTACCTGATAACATTGACTCTTGGCAAGTTTTTGATACTGAATAAAAAATCTATAGGTTCCTTCAAAACAAGTAGGAATTCAAAGATTTACATATCAGCCATGAGTTGGAAGAGGAAACTGGGGGCATAATCCAACTGAAGACAAATAAAATCCCCCCTTGGTTTCTCTGTACTGGTATTCATGTTTGATTACAATGATGCCACTACCTCTGCACCTAGTATTGATAGTGAATCTGTTAAGAAGGTGCAAGAAGCCATCCCTATAAGCCTGAGAACTGAGAAAGATCCAAAATTGGTTTATATAGGGTCACAGTGTTCTCCTTCTGAGATCACTCAATTCACAGAACTCTTGACAGAGTTCAAGGATGTTTTTTCTTGGTCCTACGAGGATCTCAAGGTTTTAGATATGCAGGAGATAGTCCATGCCATACCCATAATCCCTGATTTGAAATATTACAGGCAGAGACAAAGAAAGAACAACCCTACTTTGGAATGAACAATTAAGGTTGAATTAGACAAGATGGAAGCATCTAGGGTCATATACCATGTCTGTTACTCATAATGAGTATCTAATTTGGTTCCCGTTAGGAAGAAAATTGGTGATATTTGTTTGTGTTTCGACTTTCGACATTTGAATAGGGTGTGCCTAAAAGACAACTATCCCTTCCTGTCTATGGAAGAGATCCTCCAACAAGTCTTCGGGGCTCAAATGATGTCCCTTTTAGATGGTTTCTCAGGTTACAATCAGATAGCCTTCAAGCCTTTTGATAGTCACAAAACCACCTTCACTACCCGTTCGGGCACATATGCATATAACAAGATTCCTTTTGGCGTGATCAATGCCGAGAACACCTTTCAACGTGCCATGGCCATTTCTTTCAAAGGATCATTGGGTAAGATGATCGTTTTCTACTTCGATGAACTCACAGTATTTTCCAAAGAATAAAGTAGTCATTTTGATCACCTTAGGCAGGTTCTTCTTAGATGTGGTAAGTTTGGCATATCTTTAAATGCCAAGAAGACCATTTCATTATTATGGAGGGAAAAATTTTGGGTCACATTGTCTTTCGATAAGGTGTTAAATTTGATCCTAAGAGAGTGATAGCAATAAAAAATCTGCCCTTACCTACTAATAAAAAAGAAATGCAATCTTTCTTTGGAAAGATAAACTTCCTGAGACGCTTCATTCCTGATTTTCCTCAAGTAGTCAAACCTCTAAATAAACTTATGAAGGACACTTTGATTAAAATTGGACCCCCCTTCTCGTCAGGATTTTGAATCCATTAAGCAAGACATTTCTTTTTCCCCTCTATTAATGCAGTAAGCTAACTTGTGAGCAATCTTCCCTCTCGAGTTCCGCTTTTCAATCAAGCAAATGGGCCGGAATCCAACCAAATTTTCAGGGGTAGTCTGAGTTTTGCATGGATCAATGTTCCATGCATTGTAGGCTCTTAACGTAGGGGTTTTGTCCCATTTTAAACCAACCCAGATGCTCAAAAAATCGATCGGAGTTTTGGATTGGCCATAAATTTAAAAGTGGTTTGCCAGAAAACTTGTCGGAAAAGAAACTTAGAAGGGAAGATTGCACCCGAGTTAGCCCACTCCCTCTACTAATCAATCATAATCCCTCTAAATACTTTGTCATTTACACTAATTCATCAGAGGAGAAAATTTATCCAATCTTATTGCAAAAGGGTCGTGAGGAAAATCTTAGGCCAATTCTTTCATGAGCCAGAATTTGAAGACACGCCAACTGAACTATTCTACACTGGAGAAACATGGTTATTATTTGTATAAATCCTTGGAGCAATTACGAAATTACATCCAAGGCCACAAATTTCATGTTTTTGTGCCTACATATCTCTTAGTCACTGCCTTGAATAAAACCGAATTGCATAGTAAGTGGTCCAAATGGATCATGCACATGCAAGAATATGACTTGGACATCAAACCGATGAAAACCATAAGGGGGACATGGTTGGCTGAATTGCTAACCCAATCCCACCCCCCGGTCATAGATGAACCACCTCAAGTAGATGACTTGATTGCTTTCGAATAACTAGTTAATGAAACCAAGTTAGCCTCACAACCATGGTATGGACCTATCATGTATTTTCTTATCAAATGTTTTTTTCCCACCAGACATGTATACTAAATCCAAATGAACACTTTGTTTACAAGTTGTCCGGTATGTTTTACAAGACCAAATCCTTTACTAAAGAAACCTTGATGGGGTTTTGTCATGATTCTTGACTCCTGATCAAGCCCAAATGGCACTTGAACAATGCCATTTAGGGGTTTGTGGAGGTCACTTTTCAACCAAAACCACTGCAACAAAAGTTTTACATGCAGGTTACTTTTGGCCTTCACTCCACCAAGATGCACATTTATTTGTTTGAAAATACGAATCTTTCCAACACTTCACCGGGAAGCAAAAGTTAGTTTCCTTACCTCTTAGGCCTTTTGAAGTGCAAGTCCCTTTCGCAAGATGGGGCATGGACTTTGTTGGGATAGTTTCACCACCTTCTAGTGCCAGTCACATATTCATCTTAACAACTATAGACTACTCTACAAAGTGGGTTGAAGCAATTTCTCTTAGGAACGCTACGAGTCAACAGGTGGTAGAATTCGTTGAATGTGACATTTTATCCCGTTTTGGAACCCTTGCTAACATACCAACTGATAATGGATCAACTTTCATGTCTGATGTCATGCTTCACCTTGGTGTCACATATGGCATCCAACTTTTCTGATCTTCCACCTACTACCCCCAAGGTAATGGATTGGCCGAGTCAACAAATAAAAATCTGATTCAGATCCTCAAAAGAACGGTCAAAGATAACAAGTGTGAATGGCACACAAAGTTAAACTTTGCTTTATGGGTTGATCGCATAACTCGAAAGACAACAATGAGTCAAATTCCTTACACTTTGGTGTATGGAACCCTTATTGTCCTTCCTATTCACTTACAAATTCCATCCTTCAGGTTGGCTATTGTTGAGGCAGAAGATGATTTCCAACTTTTACAACATTGTTTAGACACACTCATTGAAGTAGAATAGGTAAGAAAAGACGCATTCCAACACCTCCAAAAGAAGCAAGACATTGTTAAACGTTCCTTCAATAAAAGAGCCACAATGGTAAATTACAAAGTAGGAGACGATGTCCTACTGTGGGACAAAGCGCACAAGGCCCCATCCAAACATTGCAAGTTTGATTCTTTATGGTTGGGTCCTTACACAATCTACAAGGTTTTAGGGACAAATGCTTTAATATTAAAAACCTTGGATGGCGAACCACTTTAGTTTCCTGTGAATGGTCATCACTTAAAGTTCTTTTACTCCTGAGAGACCTCGTCATCTTGTCCATAAGTCATCACTTGTTCATTTTTTGTTTGTATGTATTCATTGTTGCTGATTTTCCTTTTTGTATGTATTCATTGTTGTTGATTTTCCTTCTTGTATGTATTTGATGTTCTTGTTTGTATGACTGTATATATCTCCTTGGTTTCAATTTTGAGCCTTTTTCCTGCTTGGTTTTAATTTTGAGTCTTTTTGCTTGTTTGATTTTGATTTTGAGTATAATCCCCCTTTGATTTTTCCCCTTGTGTTTGGTATTTTTCATTTTAATATCGTAGGTTGTCTTCTTTTTGGTTTGTCTGGTGTTCAATGTGAAGGGTATTGTCCTTGTTATTATATGACTATTTGAAAAGAATGTACCCTTAGGAACCCTTTTATCATGCTTGGCCTATGCAAAACTCTGACTTAACATCATTTTAAATAGGAGTAAACCTGATTTTTATTTAATCATAGTCAGCGAGGAAAGTCTAAGGGGGTATCATATCATTCTTTGGTGAAGCCAAGACCATGATGACATGATGGCTTACATAGCTATGTGATTGCAACTGCACTTTACCCGACCACTTAAAAATCTAATTTTTCCAAGCAACGATCATTTTTCCTACAAAAGTTCCATCACTTGTGAGCACTGAGATGTTTCAACACCTACTACCAATTTTTTTTCATATTTCTTTACTCCCTTGATTGACTAGTTTGCTTGCTAGTTTTTCTTTGATGGGTCATTGATTTCAAAAGATCCCTATTTTATTTTTTTTGTGTCGAGAATCAAAGGTATGCATGAAACTTTGTGTTGAGCTAAGGTTCACCTTAAGCCTCAATTCTCACAGTTAAGCCATAATTCGGGTGAGGGACTGTTAGGTGATTTATATGTACTTAAAAAGACACTAAACTACCCTCAATTAAATTGTCAACCCGGGGTAAGTAAACTTAGAGTTGTAGCAAAATATATGCCAAAGGTAAAAGGTTGGTAGGAGTATAGTCTAACTAAGGAAAGCACCTATCTAAGGATAATCTACTCAAGAAAACCTATCTAATGAGAAAACCGTACTAAGCAAAATGAAACTAGGTAACCTAAGTACTTTTGGGCCAAGGATAAATGGATGGTTCCTAAGAAAGAGAGAAAACCCTATGTAAAGGAAACTAGTTCAACAATAAGAAA
This sequence comes from Picea engelmannii, assembly GCA_009831015.1. Lineage (NCBI taxonomy): Eukaryota > Viridiplantae > Streptophyta > Pinopsida > Pinales > Pinaceae > Picea > Picea engelmannii. The sequence continues at coordinate 578,881 of ML779586.1, read as the reverse complement.
AAGCAAACCACTAAGCATAAAGCATATGACAAAAGAAAACTTCTTTAACTTGCCAACCTACATCCAATGAGCAACTACCCTATGAAAGAAAATAAATAAGAAAGTAAGAAAAATCACCTATCTAACCTATTAAAGAAAATAGACAAGTAAGCAAAGACACCTAACTAACCTACTAAAGAAAAAGACAAGTAAGCAAAGGCAACTAACTAACCTACGAAAGCAAAAGACAAATACGCAAAGGCAACTAACTACTGCAAGCAAAACTTCTCATTGAACAACTATCTAGCCTAAGAGGCAAGTGAACTAAATGCCTAATGCAAAACTATTTCTAATGCGTGAAAGGAAATCTAAATGATCAATGCAATGCATGAAAGGAAATCTATTGTATTGAAAGCAATAAAGGAAACTATCTCTTCTATGAAAACAAGAAACTATTTTCTAATCTATGAAATTCAAATGCATTCTATACTATTATAAGCAAACTTATGCTATACTAAATTCAGTCATTAACTACAACTTGAAATTGCAATCTAAATCTAAGAAAGAAATTGCATAACATAAACTAAACTAGCTCTGTATTAATAATTCAAATTGCAAAAAGGAAAAAATACTCATAAACAGAATTTAAAGACTATTTCAACATATGACAAGAAAGTAAATAAGAAACTAAATGACGAATTAAATAAATAAAACTAAATGGCAACTAGATCAACAAACTAGAAATGAAAACTAAAGACTAATGACTATCCATCCACCAAAACTTCGTTAAAGAAAACATAAACTCAAATTTATGTTCTATTCTATCTCAAACTCTATTTTAAACTAGATTCTACAATCATAAATCAAAGCATAATCTAACATATAAATGCATGTGGGGTTAGTGTATGATTTTGCAAACTCATTCCTAATTATAAAATCAATGCATATTAACAAAAAGCCTCCATACTAACCTGCAAAAGAGAACTAAAAAAATTAAAATACAACAACAAATTAAAGAAATGAAGGAATAGTTCATGTACAAGAAATAAAGAGACATCTAAGCTATGAAATGCATAAATAACACAGAGAACAGTTACCAAACTACTGGTGCCCCCCCCCAGCAAGTCGTGGTCACCTCTAAAATGCACACCACGAGCTCAGCAAAGTGATTTCACCATTAAAACTTGAAAAACACAGTCTTATACAATTATGGCAATTGAAATGTAATGTCCCTTTCCAAATAGGAGCTCTATAAAAGGAGGATTATGTTGGAAGATTGGTTGTTGTCATTGATGTCAACCCTAGTCATGGGTTTTGGACCAGAAGATTGATGAAGTTATTTGGACATGAAGGAAAATGAAAATGAAGATACAACACCCATGGATGGATAGTATACATCATTCTCT
>ML779586.1:552608-566210 GCA_009831015.1 Picea engelmannii | reverse complement strand
CCATTTCAAATTAACTAGGGAAATGTGTCCCAAGACACAGGAGGAGATAGAATACATGTCCAGGGTCCCATATTCATCAGCAGTTGGTAGCTTGATGTATGCAATGGTTTGCACAAGACCATATATTTCACATGTAGTGGGAGTTATGAGCAGGTATATGAACAATCCAGGTAAAGAACATTGGGAAGAAGTAAAGTGGATTCTTAGGTATTTGAGAGGTACTACTACACATGCATTATGTTTTGGAGGTTCAGACACTTTTCTACAGGGATATGTTGATTCAGATATGGCAGGTGATAAATACAGCAGGAGGAGCACCACAGGGTATGTTTTTACTATAGGTGGAACAACAGTAAGCTAGATTTCGAAACTGCAAAAGGTTGTTGCATTTTCAACAACAGAGGCAGAGTATGTTGCTGCTACAGAGGCTAGTAAAGAGATGATTTGGTTACAAAGGTTTATGGAGGAATTGGGAAAGAAGCAGGAGAACATCAGGTTGTACTGTGACAGTCAGAGTTCCATTCACCTTACAAAGAACTCAGCCTTCCATTCGAAGACTAAGAATATACAGTTGAGGTACCACTTCATACGATCCGCCTTGGAAGATGGACAATTGAAGATGGAAAAGATTCACACTAGCCAGAATCCTGCAGACATGTTAACAAAGGGAGTAACCAGGGAGAAACTGAGTTCTTGCTCAGTTTCAGTTGGTATTCAAGAACGAAGATGAAGATGAGAAATTTTCCAGGTCCAAGAAGGTTCAGAGTCCAGCATATACAGCAGCGGTGGAGTTGTTGAGATCAATCTCCAAGTGGGAGATTGTTGGTTTTGGAGCCTGATTATCTTCTTGATTCAGAGGTCCTTGCTTTCAGCCATGTTTATACCCCATGAAGTATTTACACCCCAGAAGTATGTACACTCTAGGGGGTCCATCCCCCCGGTTGGGCGGTTTGGGGGCAAGCGGGCCCCCAGCGGGGGTTCAAGGGCGAAGCCCCCGAAGAAAAAAAATTGCCTTATAAAAGTATAGTGTAATTTCACTGTAAATCTGGACCGTTCATTATAAGGTTGCAGATCTAACGGTAGAGATTATGTTAGGGTTTTTTGCCCTAGAAGGCAACCCTCTTTTATGAGGGAAATGTATCGCGGCTATGATTGATGGTGAATATTGTATTCTGAGAGATTAGACTGTGAGAGAAAGAAGAGGAAGTTACAAAGGGTTTTGTTGTAGGTTGTATCCCTTTATTTGCTGGATAATAATAAAGGAAGGACCTGGCAATTTCTCTGGTGGACGTAGCCCACTCTGGGTGAACCACGTAAATCTGTGTCTCTCTTGTATTGTGTGTCTTCTGTGTTTTGTTTCTGCATTTGTTTTATTTTATTGCTCCGTGGTCCTGTTTTTCTAACAACATCATCAGTGGACAGGGGGTACAGGTGCACCAAGAGAATATCAGGGCGATTCTGGATTGTCCGATGCCCAAGAATGTGACAAAATTGAGGAGCTTCTTCGAGATATGCAGCTATTACATGCGGTTCGTCCGGGGGTTTTCTCAGCTTGGAGCACCACTGACATATATTACCAAGCATGGGGACTTCATATGGACCAAGAAATCATAGGAAGCCTTTGATCACATGAAGGAAGTCATGGGTACTTGTCTAGTGTTGGCACTACTAGACTTCACCCTGCCATTTGTACTAGAGTGTGATGCATCTGGCGAAGGGATCGGTGCAATTTTGATGGAAGGAGGACACCCCATTGTATTCGAGAGACGAAAGCTTAGTCAACCTGAGAGGTTGTACTCCATTTATGACAAGGAAATGTTGGCAATCATGCATGTGTTGACCAAGTCCAGACAATATTTGGTGGGAAACAAATTCGTGGTCAAGACCGATCACAATAGTGTGAAGTATTTCCTTGAGCAGAAGGACCTCAGTGAGCACCAAAAGAAATGGGTGACGAAGGTACATGAATTCGAATTTGACATAGAGTATGTCAAGGGGAAGAAGAACATTGTGGCTGATGCACTATCGGGGAGACCCGAGACATGTTCTTTGATGGAGATTTCAGTAGATTGGAAATCCCACTTGTTAGTGGAATATTCCAAGAACAAGTTCACTTGTGAGGTGATGGATGGGCAGATACAGGGTCATTGACGATGTCATATTTTATAATAATAGAGTTTACTTGGTGCCAGATTCATGGCTTAAGAAGAAAATCCTCACCGTAGTTCATGATTCACCTCTAGCAGGCCATCAAGGTTTTTTCAAAACCTACAGACAGATCAGAGATAGGTTCTCATGGAAGGGCCTCAAACAAGACATTATGAGACACGTCAGTGAGTGTGTGACTTGCCAGTAGAACAAGTCAGAGCATGCTCTTCCAACAGGGCTACTTCAGCCACTTCCCATTCCAGAGCAGAAATGGGAGAGTATATCTATGGACTTCATCACCGGTCTACCCAAGGTCCAAGGTAAGGATTGCATCTATGTAGTGGTTACATGGGGTTCTATGCCATACCGACAGAGTACAGTGCAGTTCAGGTAGCTGAGATTTTCTTCAGGGAGGTATTTAGACTTCATGGGTTGCTAAAGAACATCGTCAGTGACAGGGACAGTCGGTTCATCGGGACATTTTGGAGAGAGTTGTTTCGGTTGGTGGGGACAGAGTTGACACCTAGCACTAGCTATCACCCTCAAACAGATGGGTAGACTGATATTGTCAACAAGTGCGTTGAAGGGTATTTGAGGAACTATGTAGGAGGACAACAGAGAACGTGGGTAAAGTGGTTACATTTAGGGGAACATTGCTACAACACCACCTTCCACATGTCCATTGGTATGACACCCTTCCGAGCATTGTATGGATATGATGCGCCCACTTTGGTAGACTTGGTCTTCAAAGAGAGCAGAGCTCCCAAGGCCAAGGATTGGATCATAGAGAGTCAGGAGATTCTCAAATTGTTGAAAGAGAACCTGCAGACAGTGCAAAACCGATAGAAGATGAGCGTGGACAGGCATAGGATAGAGCACAACTTTGAGGTTGGAGATTTGGTTTTCTTGAGACTGCAACCCTACAGACAATCATCTCTGAAGAAGAGTGGAGTTGAGAAGCTCAAGCCCAGATTTTATGGTCCTTACAGGGTCATGCGCTGAGTAGGCGAGGTTTCTTACGAGATAGAGCTTCAAGAGGGGAACAAGATTCATAACGTGTTCCACGTGTCTTGCCTAAAAAAGGCAATGGGACAATTCATTAACACATCAAAGGAGCTTCCCCCATTGGATTAGGAGGGACAGTTGGAGTTAGTTCTGGAGGAGGTTTTGGAGTTTCGAGAGCAAAAACTAAGGAGTAGGGTCATCAGAGAGTGTTTGATCAGATGGAGAGGGATTCCAGTAGAGGATGCTACTTGGGAGAGCGAGAAGGTGTTGCAACACCCTGGCCTGGTATTGCTTGAGGACAAGCAATTTCGGGAAGGGAGGACTGTAATGTCCCTTTCCAAATAGGATCTCCAGAAAAGGAGGCTTAATGGTCTAAACCACCCCGTTAGACTATAGCCAGGGCCAAAGAGGGGTAAACAGGGTTACTAGAACTCACTCTAGTCACATGTGTTATAGTCAGAAAGTGACATTGAGCTAACAAGGGTTAACAATGCTTTCAAATCATTATGAGCTAAAAATAGAAGTCAACAGTGAATTAGGATTTCAGCATGATTTAGGGTTTTGGAAAGCTATAAAGGAAGGGTCAGTGACCTAATTCATCATTATGCAGATTATGATTTTTCATTGAGGAGAAGAGGCACATCTCAGGGGAGATAGTTCACTATATTCCAGGAGGAAGACACCATTTGGCTGATTTCGGTGTTGAAAGACACACCCTAGTCATCGGGAAGATCATCCAGGTCTTCCATCATTCTTCATTGATTCCGCAGTGCTCCCATATTTCGGGTATTATCTTTTAGTTGCTTATTTGTATTCTGGATACAATCCTTTTGTCTTTTGATCTAGCCGAGTGTTGTTATTTTATTCATCCGCAGTTGCTTATTTTTCGGCTAAGATCCTTTGTATGTTGATATAGTCGAGTATTGTCAGTTATTCAGCCGCATTCGACCATTTTTGTAATCCACAGAGATATCATAATACAAACTTGTAGTCCTTTGTCACATTTATTATTTGTATGATCATTTATATGCTGTAAATCTTTGATCCTACACACACATTAGCAACGTTTCCCAGACTAGCCAAGTTAGGAACATTACATGAAAAATGCAAAAACAAAAGAAAACGTTTTTATCTCTATCCTCTACTTTGTCTACTGCTCCCTAGCTATTGTATGACCACCATGGTGGTATTTATAATATTTACAAACCAAGTGGTCAACCACAGGAGGTTCGAACCGCTTCTAAAATTGGTAAATTTCATTAATGGTGCCCTAACTGCCGAAACTGAGTGAGCCAATAATCACCTTCTTTGGACAACTGAAATGGAATTGTCTTGAGCTTAGTAGCTGGAGGGGGTGATCATGAAGAAAACCCATGTGCCTTATTTGTCCATCATTGGCCACCAATGCCATAACCTCCAACTCGCCTTGCATTTTTGTGCAATACTAGGTGTCGGAATGAGTGTCGGATTGAGTGTCAAATCAAGTGTCGGAACTAGAAACATGGTGCATTTTTCCCTGTAACAGCAGAAAAACACTAATTAACTCTTGGAAATCATAGAACATGATGAATTACACTTGATTTAATCATTAAACATGAATTACATGTACCTTATGCCAATCATACCATTTTATCATCAAATTCTCCAAAAAGATGAAAAAAACATATATACATATGAAAAAAGTGTATAATAGCCGTCATGAAAATGATAATATCTCCGGCCCAACATTACCTCCACACCTAAGATTTTGCAGGTCCCACTGCAAACAAAAATGAAATTGCCCTTTATGACTAAACTTGCGAAGGAGGGGGTGGATTAGCTTTAGAAGCTTCTCCCTCTTGCCCAAGGGATTTTTGACTTAGGATTTTTGTGATGTTTCAATTGCATCCAGAGACTACTATTGGTGTCAGTTAATATCATCAACCTAATGCTATAGAGAATTCATCTTGGCTTGTAGGACAATGCTATCATGGCATAAATGACAACTCAATGTTTCATGCTCTCTAAGTTTGAACTGGAGGGTTTGGAGTTTTTGGAGGCTATTGATGACATTTGAGGAAGCCTTGCAATGTATATTATACCCTTTATCCTTTAAACCATGCAAAACAACAATTTTTCCTTTGCAAAATTAGTTCCAAAAGTGACTTCCCATAAGCGCAACAATTCTAGCTTGGCGAATTTATGAAAAATAGGTATCAAAGTGATACCTGTAACTACAAGAAAGTAAAACCTTGTAAAAACAGAGAGATGTTTTTGTTTTTTAATATGTCCTTGACAAAAATATCTCTTGGTTTTAAAAAATTCACTTTCAATTGTTAGGAAATCACGAAAAGAAAACATGTATAAAACAGGAAAAACAAAGTATTTTATTTCTTGAAAAACTAGGCCTCTAAGAGAATTGAATATATACAAAACCATAATGTATATTTATAAACTGAGAGAGGTTATTTTTTTTCAATATTTCCTTGGTACAAAAATCTCTTGGTTTCCAAAAATTCACATCCAGTTGTTAGGAAAACACGAAACTAAAATATGACTAAAACAGGAAAAACAGAGTGTTTTATTTTCTGAAAGTATAGGCCTCTAAGATGATAGAATATATCACAAACCATAAAGTATATTCAAAAAATGAGAGAGGTTATTGTGTTTTGGTATGTTATGAACACAAAACTCCTATAGGTTTCAAAATTACTTTCTCATTGGCTCAAAATCCCAGCTTGAAGTTGGTTACTCAAAACTTGCAGAAGCACAATGTGCTCTTTGAGAGGGATTTTGGAGGCCTTCCCGGAGTATTTTTGGGCTGAGAGTGGTATGGTTGGAAATTTTATAATGTCTGATACAAAATGGAACCATAAATAACTACAAATGTCTTCTCCAACCCTCTGAAAAATTGACTTGAAGTCAAACTTTCCAAATGTCCAGAAAACTCTCCTATAGCGACTGTATTTGGGGAATTTCTCTAAAATGATAAAATTTGTGCATAAACTGAAGGAGGTTTTTGTTTATTGGTATATTATGGACAAAAACCTCTTTCACTTTTGTCAAATTCATCTTCCTTAATTCAGAAACCAATTTCAAAGTAGAACTTTGACGAAGACAATTATCTGAAAATTTATGACAAGGAATGATAATATGACCACGATGAAGATTTATGACCTTGGATGAGTGGAGGGAGTAGTATTGACACATAGAAACACCAATGACAATTTTACAACCAATATATGTCAAATTTTATTTGAGAATTTTATTTTGAAAACATAACCATTTGACCTAATAATCCTATCAATCACATGAAAGAGTAAATTTGATCACTGGTGACTGACATAATTGACAAATACTAACAAAAGGCTTGGTTTGTACTGGTAGGCATGGTGAACAAGAGAATTTTTATTGTCTGTCATTAATATGTAACAATTCAAACAATTGATCCTCTTTTCATAAGATTGGAATACAGATGACAGTAAGTATCTAGTAGTTGTAATCATTCTGTATTTGTCACAAAGAGTAGTTAAGTATAAGAAATATTCTATAGAATAAACATAAAAATGCACAGGAGATTATAAAATGTGCAATGATGTCAGCAGTATATAATTTAGCATACCAATACAAACAATTGCTAATATAATATCCCAAGACTTTGTAAAAAGATAGTATGACGGAATTTTGATAGAAATCCTACTTCCTCTTCTCATTGGTTTGCTATAAAAATGGGAAATGCTTAACATTTTTAGATCAGGAAAACTCCCCTCAGACCGAAGCTATGGAATTTCCTCGTGCCATGAATTAGCAATAGGCTTCTTGGTCTTTTTGCCTGATGAGGTTGCAGAGGTATCGACAAGTTTCTTGGACTTTTGGTCCGATAAAGGAATAGCTTGAGCATGAGGGTTTGGGTGGAGTAACAGTCCCTAGATCAAGAGTCTTCTTGCTAGTCTTGATTGTAATATGAGGGTTTTCAAATTGGTAAATGAACTCATCCCACATTTTCTCCTATTTTTCCAACTCAGGGAATACAGGTAGTTTGATAAGGTCACAGTGAAATAGGTTGTCGTGGGGATTGGTTACATGTTTCCTCATTTGGGAAGACATATTCTCTAGACTCTTCAATAAGTAAAAGGGAAACTTACAATGGCTTATTGAATGGAAAGTGAGCTAATAATTGAAATTGATAGGCTTTAAACACGGAATATCTACCTTCATATGTAATCAATCGGGTGATTACTATGAGAGGGTTGATTAGCTCCTGTTTTATCCACTCCTTGGAGTATCCCTTAGCTCCAAAGATGTTCAAAAATGCGGTTTTGAAAACCTTGTTATATCTTTCTCTTGGAAACTAGTGGTGTTTAAATCAGTGGTCTCCAACTCTTGGGAGCTTTGTGGCTGAGGCAATTGATTCCTCAGAGGCCATGAACACAGTGAATATGAGTTGAGGCAGGCTAAGAGTGTTCCATTGTTGTTGATTTTTCCACCATTCTCATTCAATCCACTTGCATAGAACATGTAATGTCAAAACCTACAATGGACAGGTCATAGAAAGAATAAAACATGTATTTTCAAACCTACAATATGCATCATGTAATGGAAGATAAATCGATAAAGAGTGGTCTGTTAAGTGTGTGTTCAGTAGTTTATAGCACACATGAGTTAATCATTTCAAAAATAACATGACTATCAATGTAATAACCTGTATCATGGTAATAATACAAAAATTCTTGCAAAGACTTATTTCCTTAGGAAATAATCATTTGTCAGCTCACGAACCCCTCCCCCACACCTAAGTATTGTGACACTTCACAATTAAAAGTATAGGAAACCAGTCAATATCCCCCAATAGCCAAAGATTTATAGTATGTCAAGTGTAGAAATAAATTTCACAAATTGTTTTGACGAGACAATTAGGAGATGGCCCCACCTATAGGATAAGAGATCTTATATATAGATAAGAAGAGGTAGGCAAGAGAGTTTCAAGATAGTCTTAGATCTATTTCCTAATGGCAAGTTTATGGAGTTCATTAACCTTAGCTTAACCACACATACTTCATGTCAGCTTTGTCTGCAAGTAATGTCGTACATTAGGACAAGATAAAATTTATTATTTATTTTTTTGTTAGACTACCATCCTCGCTAGGTAGAATGCCTTGCTACCAACAAACCTGTTGAGTACTTCGGCGGGTTTACCTAGTCATACCACAGGTCGGTACTTGCTGCCAGTAGACCTGTTCAGTATCCTGATAGGTTAGACTCTTAAACCCTTAAAGACTGATCCTCCATCTTTTTAAAATTTTAGTATAAGATTGCTTTATGCAAGAAGATGGGGGGACAACTATGAAAACAACTTTTTCTTTCTCTCTCTCTCTCTCTCTTTTTTTAATTGGGATGGTATTTATGTTAGAGGATGACTTTCTATTAAATTATTAGTGATTGTTCCGATATAAGGGGTACTTAAGCGGGCGTGGCCTATCTAAAGATATGATATAATCAAGTTATTTAGTGTGTAGTGGATGGTACCATTGAAAAAGAATAGAAAGGCATCTCTAGGCTCAACTCACTTTCTTCTTTTGTAATTATTCTGATGTTTCCATGACTAACTGCTAATTAGACCTCCTTGTTACTCTTTGATAAAGACACTTGACTCACTTATTCAGGTTTCTTGGAAAAATTGTACAAGAGACCTCTAGGCTTGATGGTTACGGTGTCACTTCCTTATATAGTGGTGAAGGTTTTCTAGAGCAATTGCTTCTTAATATGCCTTAAGAACAAGAAGATGAAAATCTTTGCAAAAACATGGCTAACTACAAAAAGTCATTATTCATTTGATGCTTAACAGACAACAAGGTCCAAGTGTAACAATGTTTTTGAAGAAAATCCTTCTTTTCTATTTCCTTGGAATTGTCTACCCTTGGTGATATAAATACCTACAAAGATCTCTAAAACTGTTTGCAAAATACACATTCTAAAATATAATAAACTAAGGAGATCAATGAGATCAATTCATAGGAACATGTATCTCATAGTTGTTTTATTAAAAGAAAATGTAAACTGAGGCTGCATTAGACTTCTAAGCTAAACTAACAACTTGCAACTTTTATTTACTATCCTACCCTACCTAAAAAGAAAGGGAAAATATTTATTCAAGTGTAAGAACTCTTCCAATGTAACCATGTGCGGAGCAAGATAAGAAGCATACTCATATCCATATATGAAAAAGTTACTGCAGTGATTACCTGGATATGAAGAACCAAGCAACCTACTTGTTTTGGCATCAGAAGGTGTTGAAGAAGAGAATAGTATTGTGACTTGATGACCTCTTGAAACCAAATTTCAATGTAATCTTGATGTTCATCAACAACAATTTTTATGCTCTCCTTCATCATGCTATGCAGATCCTCTTCTTCTCGATGATTGATTTCTGAAGTACATGAAGGATCTGTTGAGATGGATGTTGAGAACTCCTCAATATTAGGTCTTAATGATTTCTCTCTATTGGATGTAGTCCATAATTTTTCAGCTTCCTTCACATTTTGGCAATGAAAATCATTTTGTAGCTCATAAGACCTTGACTCTTCTAATATTTCCAGAGAGGTAGACAAGTTCTTGGCTGTTGCCAAAATATGTTCTTCTTGAAAAGAAGAAATCCCAGATGCTACTAGGATTTGAGAAAGTTCCCTCAAGCTAATGGTTTCTTCTAAGTTCATCTCGCCATTTGATAAAACTTGGTTCACACAAAGATGATGTCCAAATAGTTAGGATCTCCTGATGGTGGTGTAAACGAAAAGGTTGTATTTTTTGGTTCTATGGAAGGCTCGAGTGGTCTTGCCTCCTGCCCCAATACTACTACTGCTTCAATTTTTTGTTCTATAGTGCTCCCTGTTTTAGTCTCTTTTAGAGACTGCTTTAGCTCTTTGGGATGAGCTAGCTCCTGTTTTTCGATATTGGTCTGCGGAGCTTAAGAGTGGAATGTTCCTTCCCCCAAAGAGATCGAAAGGAACCTTTTCTAAAAGGTCTGATTTAGATTTAATGTATCTACCTTGTGGGTCTCTAGGACTATTCATAAAAAGAAATCAAAAACAAAAAAAAAAACTACCATTTCATGAAAGAAAACAAAAAAGAAAAAGAAAAACTACCATTAGGTTTGGGGGAACCTACTATATCAGATGTGTGGGTTCTTACCTCTCGTCTTAAAGTTCCCCCACCACCAAGCTAATTCTAAGGTCTAAGGATGATCTATTTCCTAACTACTTCTTACCTTGAGAGAACTCCACAACAACAATGCCAAAATGTTAGGTGATTTATATGTACTAAAAAAGACACTAAACTATCCTTAATTAAATTGTCAACCCGGGGTAAGTAAACTTAGAGTTGTAGCAAAATATATGCCAAAGGTAAAAGGTTGGTAGGAGTATAGTCTAACTAAGGAAAGCAACTATATAAGGCTAATCTACTCAAGCAAACCTATCTAATGAGCAAGCCCTACTAAGCAAAATGAAACTAGGTAACCTAAATACTTTTGAGCCAATGATCGATGGATGGTTCCTAAGAAAGTGAGTAAAACCCTATGTAAAGAAAACTAGTTCAACAATAAGCAAAAGCAAATCACTAAGCATAATAAGAAAATGACAAAAGCAAACTTCTTTAACTTGCCAACCTACATCCAACGAGCAACTACCCTATGAAAGAAAATAAATAAGAAAGTAAGCAAAAGCACCTATCTAACCTATTAAAGAAAATAGACAAGTAAGCAAAGACACCTAACTAACCTACTAAAGCAAAAGACAAGTAAGCAAAGGCAACTAACTAACCTACGAAAGAAAAAGACAAAAAATCAAAGGCAACTAACTACTGCAAGCAAAACTTCTCATTGAACAACTATCTAGCCTAAGAGGCAAGTGAACTAAATGCCTAATGCAAAACTATTTCTAATGCGTGAAAGGAAATCTAAATTCTCAATGCAATGCATGAAAGGAAATCTATTCTATTGAAAGCAATAAAGGAAACTATCTCTTCTATGAAAACAAGAAATTGCTTTCTAATCTATGAAATTCAAATGCATTCTATACTAATATAAGCAAACTTATGCTATACTAAATTCAGTCATTAACTACAACTTGAAATTGCAATCTAAATCTAAGAAAGAAATTGCATAACATAAACTAAACTAGCTCTATATTAATAATTCAAATTGCAAAAAGGAAAAAATACTCAGAAACAAAATTTAAAGACTATTTCAGCATATGACATCAAATCAAATAAGAAACTAAATGACGAATTAAATAAATAAAACTAAATGGAAACTAGATCAACAAACTAGAATTGAAAACTAAAGACTAATGACTATCCATCCACCGAAACCTCATTAAAGAAAACATAAACTCAAATTTTTGTTCTATTCTATCTCAAACTCTGTTTTAAACTAGATTCTACAATCATAAATCAAAGCATAATCTAACATATAAATTCATGTGGTGTTAGTGTATGAGTTTGCAAACTCGTTCCTAGTTATAAAATCAATGCATATTAACAAAAATCCTTCATACTAACCTGCAAAAGAGAATTAAAACAGTTAAACTACAACAACAAATTAAAGAAACGAAGGAACAGTTCATGTACAAGAAATAAAGAGACATCTAAGCTATGAAATGCATAAATAACACAGAGAACAATTACCAGACTGTTGGTGGCCCCCCCAACAAGTTGTGGTCACCTCTCAAACGCACACCATGAGCTCAGTAAAATGATTTCACCATTAAAACTTGAAAAACTCAATCTTATACAATTATGGCAATTGAAAAATGAAAAAACAAAAGAAAACGTTTTTATCTCTATCCTTTGCTTTGTCTACTACTCCTTAGCTATTGTATGACCACCACGGTGGTATTTATAAGATTTACAGACCAAGTGGTCGACCATAGGAGGTTCGAATCACTTCTAAAATTGGTAAATTTCATTAATGGTGCCCTAACTGCCGAAACCAAGTGAGCCAATAATCGCTTTCTTTGGACAACTGAAATCGAGTTGTCTTGAGCTTAGTAGCTGGAGGGGGGGATCATGAAGAAAACCCATGTGCCCGATCTGTCCATCACTGGCCGCCAATGCCATAACTTCCAACTCGCCTTGCGTTTTTGTGCAATACTGGGTGCTGGAACGAGTGGTGGATCAAGTGTTAGATCAAGTGCCAGAACTAGAAACATGGTGTGTTTTGCCCTATAACAACAGAAAAACATGAATTAACTCTTGGAAATCATAGAACATTATGAATTACACGTTATTTAATCATTAAACATGAATTACACATACCTTATGCCAATCATACCATTTTATCATCAAATTCTCCAAAAAGATCCTTCAAAAAGATGAAAAACACATATATACATATGGCAAAAGTGTATAATAACCGTCATGAAAATGATCATGTCTCGGGCCCAACAGGGACTCGTGTCACTTGGGCCACATTGCTCAACAAAACCTAGGTCATTATTCCCATTCTTCTATCTTATGTGAATCCTAGTATAAATTATGTTGTATATATTTACCACACCACTTTCATTCTTTAGTTATCCCTAATGTGAAAAATTGTCCTTATACTACAGTTGAATCCCCCCCCACCCACCTCGATCACTTCAAAAATATAAATTTCCACTGAGTATTCCCACCTGTCACGTCAGTGATCCCATTGTTCTACATTCTTTAGAAGGCATTTCCCCTATGAGGCCAAGAATGTTGACCAAAAAATCTACGTTGGGCTCAACATGGTGTTTAACACTTTCATTCCTCCACAAACTCCAAAATGTGCTATGGTCCCAGTCAAAGACAATGACGGGGGTCATAGTTACTAGGGCCTCTGATCTAGGTGGATATCGGTGGCCACCCACCTTTTCCAAATGGCTCAAAACGACTTTCTGGCAATTTTGGCAATTTACTATTTTTAGCAGTTTTTTCGGGTCCTGAACTTCTGGGGCCATTTTGAGGCCCTAAACGATGTTTTTTTTTGGGTATGTTGCTCTCAAAAAATAACATTTACGATGATATTTTGACTTGAGCGTTGTAGGCCTCGGATAGATCTTTCCAACAAGCTATCACACACCTAAAACGAAGATCATATGCAAAAGTTACGACCTGGAGAAGTTGATGTACTCACTTACCCAAACGGGGCCCACATGACTTTTGGTGCTTCATCTCCTAGGGTTAGGTTTTTGGATGTCTAGGACTTTTGGCATTCCCGTTTATTGTAAAAAGGCCTTCAGAGCCTCATTGTAATCATCTTCTTGCGAATGCGAGTAGCCGTTGTTGGACACACCTACCACACTTAGAAGGGGGGGGTGAATGAGTGTGGGGCTCTTTTTCCCAAAAATTCCCTCTTGCACAAAAACTCATCAATTAGCATTCAACATTTGTCATTTATAACCAATTATATGTGAGCACATATCAGCAACATATATCAGCAATATATCATCA
>ML779586.1:527092-539691 GCA_009831015.1 Picea engelmannii | reverse complement strand
GCCGCGTTGGCTGGGGCCGTGGATGTTTCCCCGTAGGGGTTTTACCACGTGAAAACATTGGTGTGTTGATCTTTGATCTGGTTATGTGAGTGGTTACTGAAGGTGTTCGTCCTCTGTTGGAATACCTGTGTTGTCGAACAAAGGCATGCACTGGAAGGGGGCCTAATTGGGGGCCTCAGAGGCCAAATTGGGTCGGATGAGGAAAATGTAGATTTTAACCTTGTACAATATTTACTGCAAACATATTTTCAGTAAAAGAATAGAAAATATACAATGGAAAATACAAACATTACATAGAGATTTTTCCCTTAGAAACTCAAACCAAGAAAACCAACATATTCTATATTCATTCATCATGATACATTGTTTACAATACAATATACATATAGGATCTAGTGACATCCAAAAACCTAACCCTTTGACTTGGATTAGTCAACAACCCTAATTCCTTAACCATAAATAGAAAACCATCAACAAAAACCATGTGCCGAAAAACCGCCCAACAATGGACATGAAAATCGAGGCAACATGAAAAATGAGGCAAAAATGTGACACATTTCCTGAGGAAAAAAAAAATCTCAGGGGAACTTCCCCCAAACCCCACTGTGCGCTCAGTGCAACACATACACTACTACTCGTGCAAATAATATAACACATACCCAACATTCTCCTACTTGTTTTCTTTGCATACAGGGGGTTACAGGGTTACATAGTCAACAATCCAAGGCAGTAATGCCCATGGATCCTCTACACCAAGAGAACTTCTCAGTGCTCATAGATTTTGTTAATGAATCTGCAAAATTATTCAAAGTGTCCACCTTCATCAAAAATACTTTATTTTCTTCAATCATGTCTCTCACAAAGTGATATTGAATATCAATATGCTTTGTCTTTGAATGATAAGTCGGGTTGTTCACCAGGAAATGCACTCTGGTTGTCACAATCTATCCTTACAGCTTGTTGTACCAACCTAATACCTAAACATAATCTTTGTATCCATACTGTTACTCGTGTAAAGAATATAACACATACACAACAAAAAACCCATTTCAGCTACAAGTATGCAAACCTGTATCAACCTATCAATTCTGGTGTCCAACCTAGAATTTTTTCCCAATTTCAAATTTTTCTCTAATCAGTCTCCCAACTGAATCCTTCCTGTGTACCTGTCTGGGGCCATATATTACTCATCCAGAGTCATATTTGCGCCAAACGAAAGGAAGAGGAAAATTAGCGAACATAGATACAAATGGGTGCAAGAAAAATTAGTTTTGAGGTTGTTTGGTATGGGGGAAAATCCTCTCAAGGTTCAGGCCTAGGGAGTCCCTTCACTGAAACAAGCCCAAATCGAAGACATGCTTCGATCAACTTATAGGGAAACTTATAGGCATCAAAGGGGGGATATAATCAAGTCTGAAAAGTTCCTGAACGACGAGCATTTCCTTACATACAACGACCAAATCCCAAAGGCCCCTTTCCCTCCTAAGAAGCTCTGCAATTTCCCCACACCTTGGGGCTTCATATCGGTGAATCCGAAAACCATGGATGGCCAAGAACTCTCCTAAATCACCTCATCTATAGCTTCAAAACATGGAAGCAATCAAAGAGTCTTTGGGATGGCACAAATCCCAAGTCAAATGATGACGTGGCATACTAATTTTGTCATTTTATGAAAAATTACTTTTTGTAATAGTTTACTCTCACATAATTTACTTTTGGCATGTATACATTGTAATTAAGAGGTCATATCAGATTTGATTTGATCCATTTTGGATAAGATTCCCTTTTTAGGATAAGTTTACTTTTTGGTAAAAAGACAAAAACACTTTAGGGTTGGTCGACTTGTCACTTTTCCAAAAGTGAAAAGTGTCTTGTGACCTAACCCTAGGCCTTCACCTCTCCTTTATAAATAAGAGGGATGGCAATGTAAAGGATGGAGGATGAATATAGTAACAAAGCTCTGCTAAAATTTTCCAAAGCTCTTTATGTGTGTGTGATACTTGTTAAATTTCAGTTGTTGGACATGTCACTTGTTGGTTAAGGGTTGAGGGGTAGAAGTAAATACTTGTTATGTGAGCTATCTTAATGAGGGATTGGTTAGTTAGGTGTTTGTTGTTGCTTCCTTGGGTTTAACTTGCTTTCATTTTCTAACAGCTTTGTTTAACTTGTTTGATGTGTTTTAGTGTAGATTTTTTGAAGTATTCAGTTGTTTTCAGCCTTAGCTAATGGTCGGGAGTCCTAGGGCCCCTTAGTACAACACTTAAATAAGCTTCTTAGTTGGTTGTTCATACTTGTTTGCTTCCTTATCTCGTTCATGTAGATTTATGCTATGTTTTCCTGCTATTAACCTTGCTTTCCCAAACAAGTAAATTGACCATTTTGGTCAATTTCTCCCCACGTGGCAACCATATTAGTTGGTTGTTATCTATCTTTTATGTATAAGTTATGTTTCGTTTATTTCGGTTTTTCATATATAAACACTAAAATTTTGTTGTTTTCCAACAATGATATAATCTGGTCACCTATTCTGCTTCTCCTAAGTGATTAGGGACCACCTAAAGACCTGTTTGAGGAAAAGCGGCCAACAAGACAGTGAAGAAAAAAATCAAATCTGATCGGTAAACCCACCCAATCATTCTCATTTTTACCTTACATCCACTTGCACTCATTCCAAAATTTTTGGCACATGCACCCATGTCGATATACTTTGCTTGTGTAGATAGTTTGAGTAGTTTGTTTATAAATTTCTATTTATAAAATCTGATATGTACCATCACAAATAATCATTACTATTTCGAATTCCAATAAGTAAACTTCCAATCCCCATACAAGGAATCAATTGGGGCTTTCATGCACATGGCAGCCTTGCAGCTCGCAAAGAGCCTCAACCCATTCCTTTGGGTTGAATGGTATAATTGTTTACATGTAAATGAGTTGATTTTGTCATCTTTCATTGTATATTTTCTCATACACTAATCTACAGGTGGATTCCCCTAAAGGGACTATGCAAAAACTCAACAAGCTAAAAACACTCAAAAAACTGCAAAACACTTGAAAAAAAGCAGGGGTTCGCACCATACACTCAAAACAAGGCCTATACTATTTAGCTATATGCGTACACATATTATTTATCCATGACATATATGTCACATAATTATTTTACTTGTTTTTGTATAAAGTTTTAGATATATTTCAATTCATTGAACAGAAGGCATGCTTGTGAAAGCAAGACGTGACCTCGTCACGTGGATGACCTGGTCCTTTATTTAAAGAAATTTCAATTTCATAGAATACTAAGTGTCAAATCCAGGGAATCTTCATCAGGAGCCCCTCGAAAGTTGTCTAGTTAATATAAATTGAGTGGTCTTCCCTTAGTACCACACGATCAAGGAGTTGAATAGCTCATCTTGGTTGGAATACTACTCTTCTTGGGTAAGCTCAGCTAAAACACCCTTTAGGGGGGTCACGGGCCTCTTCCTTTACACAGGTATCCTTCTTCCATCCAAGAAAATTTAAGAGCCTGATAGCACGAGTGACGAGAAGTGGCCAATCTTTGTTTCTATGAACTACATGGGGAACTCTTCAACATAACCATCGTGGTCTGCTAAGAATACTCTTCTTATACTGGTTGGCACAGTTCCAAGATGTGTTTTCTTGATCGGGATAACCTTCAAAACAATGTGGTGGCCAAGGCATGTGTTAATAGCTAAATATTCACCAATAAAATACATTTAAAGTCAAACCTTTTGTCAGTCCACCCTTCATCCATGAACCAAAATTGCAACCCCCCCTTTTTATTCGGTCATTTTCTGGGATCACTTCTTGGGTCACCACGAGGGGTACCAAGCCATTCTAGGCTTGTTTCCCTGCTATAAAATCTTTGAACAACTTGTTGTTTGTAATTTACATCCATCTAAAAGGACTTGGTTGTATATTTTAAATTCACTTTTCAACCTTATTTTTCACTTTTTCACTTAAGGTATCCACTACTCTATTGTTTAGGACCTCAGTTTACCCTGGGAACCCATTTTGGGACATTTTCCAAGGCTTTAAAGGAGAGAAAAACTCGTTGTTCACTTTGTTTAGTTTGTTTTCCTAAAAATCAACGAGCTTATTTTCATCCCGTTGTCCATAATTTTCACCCCCCGGGCCATTATGGCCATCCAGGAAGCCGAGGGAGGACAACACCCATGATGGGTGTTCCTAAGAAGGATTTCTTGAGAATTCTTTCACCTCTCCTTTTTCCACTTCATTACTGCCTAAGGTGAAGGACCATCTGAGGTGCGGGTAGTCTCTGCCTCGTGTCGAGCTATCAAAGAGGTTGTAACCAGCTTCACGATCGAATAAGTTGGATCTATCCCAACGGACAGATTTTTCTTATAACAATGGGTAGCCAACGTAATTGATCCACCCACTTACCCTCAACCCTCCTCACATGTTCCTGCAATGTTGGATTTCATTATCAACTAGTGAGCTCATTGTGAGAAGCTTTGGTTTGTTTGCTTGATTCCTAGATTCCTTAGCGCGTGTTGTTTATTTCCTTTAGTTGTCCTTAGGAGTGTCATTGTCATAATTTAATCCTAGTTGGCCAAGACCTGCGTAGGTCTCGGAGGATGCAAGGTTTTCCTCCTTTACATTATGAACCATTGCCTCCCAACTCACTCGAAGACCGTCCTCAAGAGGAACTCCATGAGGAAAACCACTCTAAATCTAGAATTATTATTACTCCTTTGATCGACCGCCCAAAAGGAACCAATTTTCAAGAGGTTTTTATCCCTCTTGTCAATCCACCCTTGACAAACCCTTTTGGTACCATCCTCATACAGGTAAAATCTTTCTAGAGAACCTTAAATTGATACCAATTACCCTCATATACCACGTGTACCTTGCGAAATCGTCATGAACATTAAATCCGAACAAATCCACCAGTCAAAAGGATTCACCATGCCACCATGGGTTTCCGGTCCATCCAACCCTACCCAGACCCCTGAACAACCCTTTGATCATGAAAATTTCAATCGGTTAGATACAACTATTGACTTAGATTTTAAAGTCTTGCATCAAGATCCTTCACATGCCTCTTTACATGCTCCTCATCCCCCCACATCTGACCTCCCCTAGATGTTTTAAACTTCTTTCCCTTGTTTCTCCCCCATCCACTCTACATTACAATAGGCTCAACTGAATGTCGTCTCAACCCAAACATCGACATTGACATCTGTATCACAAGTTGTACCAACCATCTTACCACCACCTTTAGGAACCCAACCTTCTATAACCCCCACTGGGGGCAACCTCTATTTACCCCATTGTTCTTAGGAGGTGATCCCAACATTTTTGGACAACAACCTTCGACGAGAGGATTTCCTCCCCAAGGAAGTCTGCTAATAGGTTTAGGATAACAAACATCTATCAGTGAACCTTTCATTAGGGAAAACTCATGTACTCAAGGAAAATATCTGGTCAACATCTAGTTGGGGGCTAACCCTAAACTTCCAGATCATTTTCAACTGGGGCATACCCTCCCATTGAGAGCCAACCTTTATTCAATTGGAGGAAACCACTCATTGGGGGACAAACCCTAGCCACAGGGCCATACTTTCTCTGGGGGCATCAATCAACTCGGGGAAAACACCCAACTATCGAACAACAACCAACATGGGGCCAAACTATTCCTTCTACCACCAACCTACTATTAGGCCACCCTTAACCAGGAATAACATATATTGTATGGAATCAACATCATCAACCCTTCAACCTTGCAATTTCCACTCAACCAAGAGGAGGACCACCCTATGGTGGTGGACCACCCCATGGCGGAGGGGGACCACCCTATGGTGGCAGACCCCCTGGATGATCTCCCCATGGAGGAGGACCACCCTATAGCGGTGGACCTCCTTGAGGACCACCCTATGGCGGTGGACCTCCTTGATGACCACCCTATGGAGGAGGACCCCTTAGGGGACCACCCTATGTTCGCGGACGTCATGGAGGACCATCCTATGGTGAAGGACCCATTGGGGGACCACCATATGGAGGAGGACCACCTTATGGAGGAGGGCCCCCTGGAGGACCACCCTATGGTGGAGGAACCCCTAGAGGACCACCTTATGGAGTAGGACCTCCAGAAGAATAACCTCCCCATGGAGGAGGACCATATCACGAACCTCCACACATCAAAAAATAACTCTCATTCTTGGTAACTTTATATTTTCTATATCTTTCAAAGTTAAGTAATGACCCCATACACCATTCCCCTTTTTGGCCCCCCATTCCCACCAAAATTCCATGAGACATTTTGAAATTCGACAGAAAACCTGGATAATACCCAAATAATCACATAATGACTTTCCATCTATGGTGTTCTTCAAACTCCTTGATGGACAACTCTATTCTATTATGACTTTTCCAGCGAACCCTTACAAAATCAATAGTTAAATGGTATATATAACTGCTACGTAATTCCTTTAATGACTTTAATTCCCTTTCCATGGAATTTTTGACACACTTTCAATTACCTATCCACTATGAGAGTTGTACTTATCTCTTAACCTCATTACTCCAATCAACTTCCACCCATATTTCAGATCACATTCATGAGTGGAAGCGTCGATGGCGATTAATCAAAGCCACAATCCCATATCAATTATTATTTGGTTGGTTCACAAAGTCTCTTTTTCCATCTATAGATCGAGATGTTGCCATGGGAGGCATTGTTACCAAGGAAAAAGATATCAGTTGAGCCCAGTATTTATATTTGGTATACTCTTAATATGGCACATTATATGACTTTATTCCTAATGCTCCTTGATCGTCGAATGATCAAACCAAACTTGCACCTAGACCCCATGCCGATGGTATGATCAGTCTTGTTTCCAAAGATACAACTGATCAGATGATTGGGAAGCATAGCTAATCAACTAAAGCTACCAATCCTAAATCATCTGTCCATATAAACACTCCAAGTAAGCCCCCTACCCAAACCTTCGAGGTTAATACAGTGCAATCAACTGTGTTGAAAAACTCACAACAATATAGAGAAAAAAAGAAGGGTAATAATAATAAGAAAAAGAAAAAATCTTCATAGTATTTGGGCCTCAAAACCCAAGAAAAAAATGTTGAGGGGAAGAGAAAATGAAAGGCTAAATATCCCTGCATGATTTGTAAAGAGGATCATTTCACTAAAGATTTTCCTTGTCTCACTGAAATTCATCAATATCTCAAGCAAGGACATCCTCTTCTACACCTGCAGTTTTAACAAATCCTTTCCCCCCCCAACACCAACAAATTGTCACACAAACACAAGCACCCCCACTAGGGGGCAACCCCAAGTCCCCATCATTGAATATCTTGATGGTTAAATCTATGACCATATCTACTATAGCCAAGAATTACAATTCTTTGGAAGGCGATTCTTTACCCAAGGATCCCCCCTCAACTATCCCACCTAATGTCCCTCTCACACTAGAGAAGCCAACTATCGAACCTGCCTTATTCCCTCCAAAGGGAGTACTTCATCAAACTACACATAATCCTAAATCTAGGGTAGCCCAACACTATAGTATAGTCAAAGATCTTTCCCAAGCCCCTTGTGCAATGTCGGTGTTGGAAGTACCGTAGTCCTTCCCTACGCAACGTAAATCCTTATTATCATCCATTGGTTGAATTGACCATGCGGAATCCAATGTTATTTCCTTCGACATGAATTTCAATGAATCCTTCCTATCACACCAATTAGCATTACAAATCACTAGTCAGTCTCTCAATAAAAACATTTTTCGAATAGTGCTCGATGGATGCACTGCAACATTCATCATGTCCTTGACATGTTGGAAAGCTCCTGGTTCTCCCCAACATACCACATCTAAAACCATCCATAAATATTTTGATGGACATTAATTCAAACCCCACGAAATTCTCCCATCCTTACCAGTTGAACTTGTGGGAAAAACCATTTTGGTAGAAGTCGAGGTGATTGACGTCACACTCAACTACAATTTTCTTTTAGGTCGCACCCAGTTTTACTCCAGGAAGATCATCACTATATACCAACTAGAATTTTGTACACCAAATGTGCGAATCAATCCTAATGCAAATGTCCCTTTTGTAGGAGAGTCTTCTTCGAGATGTGAAATCAACGAAGTAGGCCTTTACCCCTCCTTAATGGGGACTTTTTCCCTTCCCACTATAAATCACCCCAACAATCTCCATTAATATGATCTCTGTGGTTATTGGTACACCCATCGGTTACAATGACCCCTGGGTAATCCCTCACCCATATACTATAGAATCTTATGGAGACACCATGCCACTATCACCAATAGAGTTGGCATATTCAGTAATACAATCAACATGAGAATCTCCTGATTCTCGTTATAGTCTCCTACTGGATGAGGAACTAGATCAATTTTCCTCTCGCTATTGGGTTAACCATACTTCAACGTCCCATGGCTTTCTCAACATCATCCTTCCTTCAAACAAATCCATTATGGAAGTCATGACTTTGCAAGATAAGCCTTAGGAAGATTTTCACCATAGATCCTCCTTGATGTCCTTTGGAGAGAAGAAAGAAACCCAAATACAAACCCTCACTTTGACTGATATTCAAGATCCATCCCTTTTACCTTCCACATCATATCCTATTATGTTTGAAGGAAATTTGGGCAATATTTCCAAAACCATTTCAATCGATATTTTAGTTAAACTCGGGATCGTGGAATACATCCAGATAGGTGCATATTGTTCCCCTGAAGAAATCAAAGATTATACTTCCCTATTCAAATAATTTTGCGACATATTCGCCTGGTTCTATGAAGAGATGTCAGGAATCGACCCACGAATTATTGTCCATGAAATTAAAACTTACCTCGGAGCTCGTCCAGTTCAACAAGGACTCCACCAAGTTCATCCAAGGAAAGATGCAACAATTAAGGTAGAAGTTCAAAAATTATTGAATGTTGGTTTTATTTATCCCATGCCCCTAACTGAATGGGTTTCCAACATCATACCAGTTAACAAAAAGCAAGGCACCATCCGAGTATGATTTGATTATAGGGACCTCAACAAGGCCCATCCTAAAGACAATTTCCCAACTCCTTTCATCATTCAAATCATCTATGATTGTGACAAATGTTAAGTCTTCTCATTTATGGATGGATCCTTTGGCTATAATCAAATCAAAATTACTATGAAAGACCAACACAAAATCACCTTTATCTTCCTATGGGGAACTTTTTCATATCGAAAGTTACCATTTGGTCTTAAAAATGTTGGTGCAACATTCTAGTGGGCCATGTCTTATGCCTTCCATGACATCAAACATATTGTACAACCTTACTTAGATGATATCCCTGCCTGGTCTCCCAAGATATCTGATCACATAGATCACCTACGCCAAATCTTCGTACACTACCGATATTACAACATTCACTTAAATCCACACAAATGTATTTTTGTCGTGGAGTCTGGTCGTTTACTTGGTTTCATTGTATCCAAGTTTGGGATTAGAGTTGATCCCCTTAAAGTTAAGGAAATCATCAACTCGCCCCCTCCCATCTCCGCAATCCAACTTCAAAGTTTGCAAGTGAAAGTAAACTTCCTTATACGCTTTGTTGCCAATTATATCGAAATCACCAAAGGTTTCATACGATTATTGAAAAAGGGTGTACCTTTTATTTGGGATGAACATGCCTAACGATATTTTAATATCTTGAAGTAGGATCTTACATCCGGACCATTACTCAAACCCCCAAATTACAATAAATTTTTCATCCTATACTTGGAAACTTCCGGTACCACCATTGGAATGGTATTAGTCCAAATCGATGATCAACATACCGAACATGTTATTTATTATCTCAGTAAGGGCTTAGTTGGTGTTGAACTTCGATATCCCTACATTGAGAAGTTGGCGTTGGAATTTGTATACGTTTTCCAACAATTCCAACATTATATACTACTTCGAACCACCACTGTTGTCTTTGATGTGAACCCAATGAAATATATTTTGTCATGGAAGATGTTGGGAGGGAGATACTCTAAATGGATTGTCTTGTTATAGGAATTGATCTTGAATTCTCCACCCCAAAATCCAAAAAATACTTGATTTTTGTAGAATTAATGATAGATCTTCCCCAAGCCTTTGATGAATCTGTGCTACAAGATTCATTTCCTGATGAATCTTTGTTTCTCACTGACTCGTCTAATCCTTGGTATGGAGACATATTGATTTATCTCCAAACCCAACACTTTCGACACAATCTGTCTAAAGATGACCATCGCCACATACGCCACCAATCCCGAAACTATCTCATCGTTGGCAATACCCTTTACTGTCGCAGAGTAGATATGGTATTACATCGGTATGTCATCCATTTTGAAGTCGAACGAATCCTAAATGACTGCCACTTTGGAGCATGTGGTGGCCATTTGTCTAGGTTAGCCACTGCCTAGAATATTTTACGCACAAGTTATTTTTGGCCTACAATTTTGAAAGATTGCAATAATACGATATAAAAATTCCACCCCTATCAAATATTTTCCAAAACAATGCATGCTCACCCCGCTCCTTTACATCCAATCGTTGCAGTTGGCCCATTTTCTAAATGGGGCATTGATTTCACCACCTGTAAACCTCCTTCTTTCGCTGGTCATAATTACATTATTGTGGTCGTTGGTTATTTCACAAAGTGGGCAAAATCCATGCCTACCTTTTATAATGACGCCAAGATTGTCATCTTGCTCATATTCAATCATATCATCACATGTTTAAGTGTGCCTAAATCCATTGTCACCCACCATGGATCACATTTTTGCAATCACATGATGACTAAATTATCTACTCTATTGCTTTTTGACCAAGAACACTCATCTCCCTATTACCCTCAAGAAAATGGTCAAGTTGAGTCCATCAATAAGGTACTAAAAACAATGCTCCAGAGAATGATCAGAAAACATAAAACCAATTTTCATTTAATGTTATTCTCGACCTTGTGGGAATATTGGACCTCTGCCAAAACTGTTGATTAAGGTTGGTTGTCATTGATGTCAACCCTTGAAGAAAGACCCGTAGCACAAAGGTTTGGGTAATGGACACAATAGTGTTTGATGTAAATATGACTCATTATTTTTTTTTCATGGTTGATAAGAAGTAAATATGGATGAACTCCAAAGTGGTCCCCTTATGGTGAAAGCCCTCACGGGAAGACGCTTTGTGGAGTAAGAGATCCCATGATTAATTGTGGAATGATGAGATGAAGGAAAGTGAATTTGTCAGGGAAAATATCCTAGATGGATAGTTCTTTTCATGTCATTTCCGGTGGTATGTGGAACGTCACATAATTCCTCACAGTTAGAGAGTTATGGCCATGAGAAGTTGGAGACCCTAGGTTTGGGTAATGGACCCAAGTTTGTTTGATGGCTAACTGTATGAGTTATGATATATTTTTAGATAATACTATTCTATATGGATAGTACATGTCATGCCATTTTTGGTGGTATGTATAACATCACATAACTCCTCATAGTTTGAGAGTTATGGCCTTTCGAAGTTGGAGGACCCTCATATATCATCTAGAAGCCCCAAAAGGTCAAAGTAATCAAAGTGGTTTAAGAGATTTTAAAAGGTAAATAATAAAGTGAATTGATGAGTGTATTATAATTCAAAGTGAATACAAAATAAATTATTTCAATAATAATTTTAATGGAAAAATTAGAAGTGGACCCAACCCTAAAATAAGAAAAGTGGGGCCACGTGACCTAGAAGAGGTTTTTAAGGAAGCTACTTGGAGAGTATAAATAAGAGGAAAGGCTCTCTCATTTGAATCACACTTGAGAATATTGAATATATATAGGTTTCTGAGGTATACAAATGATATCTAAGTCGAAATTCTGAGGAAAGTGAAGAAAAGAAGGCCGAAATGCAATGAAGGATAAATTCTTTTGATGGTGCTTTCTAAGGTATGTTATTTTCAGGTAATCTCACCATTTTCGCTATAACTTGTTTTATATAATGATTCAGATCCTGAAATTTCTATGCAAGTGAGAAAACAAATCCAAGTATCTATGGTTAAAAATTCATCTTGTGGGTCGTTCTATTTTGGTAGTTACACTCTGTGAAAAATAGGGTTTGTGGCCAGTCCTGAAACTAGTCAAAATCAGTTGTTTCGGGTAAAAACGTCATAACTTCTTCATAAGAGATACAGATTTAGTGAGAATAAATGGGTTGGTTAGGGTATAGTCCGTAGTATGATATGTAATAGTTTCAGATCATTTCATCAAACATTTTTTGCAGGGCACGCTCTACAAGGTCGCTCTCTAGAATAAACCAGAATTCAACAAGGTATGCCATTTTTGCTATAACTCATTTTTTGAGAGGTTACAAGTAGTGCCACTTGGAGGAATTTCATAAAACACACTGAAGAACATTGTATATTAGTTTCATATATTTATACATTATAGGTTCAAAGTTATGATTACTTCAAGTAAAGTTATGATTACTTCAAGTTAGGGTTGTTGACTAATCCAAAACTAGGCATGTGAAACTAAAGAAAAGTTTGATGAAAATGCTAGTCTCTTGTTTTTAAAGTTAAGGAAGGTTT
>ML779586.1:479800-491195 GCA_009831015.1 Picea engelmannii | reverse complement strand
GAACACAAGCCTTGCATGCTGGAGGGATTGAACTTTCAACAAAAGTTCTTGAACTTTCACCTTTATAGCCTTCTTGAGGAGGTGAACTTGAAACAAAATTTGTTCTTGGAAATTTTTCCCTTGTCTCCTCAACTTTGGAATTTGCTTCATCTCTTCGTTCATATCCAAGACCACAATACTTAGGTCTTTGTTCAACAACAATAGGCTCAACAATTCCTTGTGCATGCTTGCCTAACCCTTTACCTTCATAGCCCATTTTTAACAATAACTTGGACCCTATTCCTCTTGTGTGATTTTCAAAAACACCAAAGCATTCATCTTCTGAGGAATTTGAAGATAAACTAACATTACCTACCTTATGTTCATGCATGTACTTGGTAAGGGTTTCCTTTGCCTCATGGAGTTGAATCTTCATCTCATGCAACTTTTCAAGAAGCTAGTCTTTCTCCTCCTTCATGACCATCAACTTCTCTTCAAGGGAAATGCTCTCCTTTCTATCTTCACACATATCTTTCATCACATCTCTCATGGTTAGTAACTCCTTCAACATCTCTTTGTCAAAGAATTTGGATAATGAATATGTATGAGAACTACCAATGTTTGAAGCTTCCTCCATCCTTGCAAGATATCAAACTTCAACACAAGACTTGCACAAATAACAACAGCTAAATCTCAAGCTATCAATGGAAAACACATGAGCAAAACAAACTATGCTCTGATACCACCTGATCTGAAAATAGAAGGCTGACTTGTTATGCTATGCAAGCACCCTCTACTTCATTAAAATAAACTTTATATGACCTTGCTCCATGTGTTAAGTTCATGCTTCTTTTAAATGGTTATGTGTGAGGTCTTTGCAAGATTAAATATGTTGTTTTCATAAATACAATAGCAAATAATAACTTGCAACAAATAATAACCAACAAACACTCACAACAAGAACAACATGATAAAGGAGTTCACCCCTCTCTGGGCTACATCTCCTTGAGCCTCCATTAATGGTCTTGGCTCTCTGGGATTAAGTTGTCAAAATTTCTTTTACAAGCTACTGCTCAACTCCAATGGAAATTCTGACTGCACCATTGGGATCAGAACACATAAAACCCCCAAAAATGACTAATAGAACTCTGAAAACGGATCATGGCTCATCCGGGCATGACCTCTTCTACATGTGGCCTAAAGCTTCCCTGAGATTCCTTGTGGAAAAAACACCTGTAAAAGTCCTCAAAATCCTCTGAAACCTGTCCCAATGTGTTCAGAGCACAACAATTAGCCAAAAATGACTATTCATTCACAGAAAACAAACTTGGACTCACCAAAACATGACCTCAATCAATGAGGGCTTCAAGCTCCCTGGAGCTTCCTGAAACTTCAATGGTTAAAAACCTACAAAAGAAGTCTTCAAATGGTTGTGAAAATAGTGCCAATGGATTTAGAACATCCAAAAACCCCTTACTGGGCCTTTACGACACCTCATTCGGCCAAAAAATGAAGAAGATAGGCCTCCTGCCATTCTCTTCCTTCAAGCTTGTTGTCTCTGGTTCGCCAAAACGCACCTCCTATACGTTGAACCCAGAACACGCTCCAAAGCGTGTGCTTAAACCCAACACATGCGCACAACCGCAAAACTGTCCAAACTGTAGGACAGTTATGGGCGCGCTAGCCCCTAACCACCAAGACCACAGGCACATGAGTACCATCCGACCACACGCAAAATAGGAAAAGGGTTGAGTTTACATTGGCGAATAAATATCCGACAAGTGTCGGCATATGGTTGTAAAAATAGTTTCATAACTGAATCCAAAACCCCACGCGCACATAAACCATTGGTCATATGTAACATTGATATAACCGCGGGCTAAACATTTGAAATGTGCGCCCAAACTCGTGGTCAAATGGTTATACATTACAACCATGGCTTAACTGTGTAACTAACCAAATTCTCGTGCATACAACATATGTTATGGTCATATGTAATGGTTGTGTGACCGGGGGCTGGGGCTAAGCCCCATCCCGGACCCCTGTGCCAACCACAAAGTAATTCAAATTTAAATATATATTAAAACATATGGTTAACAAGAAACAAAGCGCGGTGTATTGGTAGGGCAGACTTTGCAAAGGCTTGGCCGGTGGGGAGGTCCGGGGTTCGAATCCCATGGACTCCATAAAATTTTGAACCAATAACCAATATAATGGTGCCATGTGGCAGCCCATGATTGGGCCACGTGGCACCCAACCACAAACCAAAAACTGCCACGTGTCGAAACATGATTCGTCCAACTGTCAGCCAACCCGAAACTACCACGTCAGTGTACGGTCATGCCACATCAGCCTGTACGGACTGCCCAGTCAACGTCCCCTTTTTTTTTCCTGTTTGGAGATTCGAAAAGATCGTGATATCTCTCACTCCCGACATCCGTTTGAACCCAAATGGGTTGCGTTGGGTTCATGATAACGAGGGCTACACACCCGTTCATTTTGAGGCAATTTCGAGAACATTGATTTTTGAGCTAAATTTTGACCCCTGGTCCAGATTTTGATCAATCCACATGACAGGTGCCAATCTTTGGAGCATCATTTTGAGTTGATTATCAGGTTTCAAAATCTTCCATGGGGAGTTCACATGAGCACTTGGACATGGGACCCGGGCTTACAATGGTGGTTGGTTCTCATGTGAACCAACCATTTCTGCATGGTGGCTTTCATTTCTGCATGGGACCCTGGTTCTCTAGTCTACTTCAGCACTATGGTCTACACTTATCCATGGGACCTTGGTATATGGTTGTAAGGTAGCTAGAGAGGTAGTGGGGGGGACCAGAGGGCCCATAGTGATAATAGTGGAGGTCATTCAATGTAAGGTGGACTAGGTCCACTATATTATTAAATAAGGCCCACTATGGTATTTAGATATAATAAATGGGTAGTTAGATATAATAAATGTAAGAGGACTTCTTAGAAGGTTCTACTACTAGAAGATTCCTCCTCTAAAATGTTATTAGGTGATGGTAGCACTATATAAATGGGTTTAAGCAATGTAATGGGACATGAAGAGAATTATTATATTGGGAGCAGTAGCTCAATAGGAGGAAGCCCCTCGAAGAGGTGAGTGAACATGAAAGGATCTCTTCCATAATAGGATCCATTGTATGGTGTTTCCCTACCTCAAGGGCTTGATATAATAAAGTGGTGTTTTTTTTATATTGTTCTTCTATATCTATTGTGGTGCTTTTACATTCAGTCTTCTCTATATTTTTATCTAAATCTTTGTGGTATTTCTATATGTAAGTATTTGGTTCTTAACAAGTGGTATCAAAGCACTTTCCTTGGCACACATTGTGGGCAAATATTTTTTATTTTTGAAGATTTTTTTTTCGAAGAAGAAAAAAGAGGGCAGCGACATTACAGAAATTTTCGGTATATTTATGTGAAAAATTTGTAGAAACTGGTTGTAGATATGAGTTCCTCTCAGAAAAACACCCAAGTTGAAAAAAAAAATCGTCTGAAACGGAGTCCAAGAAGTCAAGATATTGAAGTTGTAAAATCTGCAATTTTTTAAGGGTTTTTTCGCATACGGTGGCACGATTTTTTTTATTTTTTTTTTTGTAGCAGTTGGACGCTGAATTTTCCCAAATGAATTACAAATATGAGTTCCTATCACAATTTCACCCAATTTCAAAAAACAAATCATCCGAAATAGAGTCTGGGAAGTGAAGTTATGAGCATTTTAAATTCAGCAGTTTTTCAGGGTTTTTCCGGAAAACGCCGCGATTTTCTATAGTACGTTATTGTTCTATATTTTGAGTTTTCTCATAATGACTGTGGGACCAAAGAGTTCATAGGGTTATCAGATGGTTATTTTCTCTCAAACCCTCCAGGGAATTATTGAAGCATTCAAAACCAAATTGTATGACACATTGGATGCTAGATTGCATGACCTTGCAAATGGCCTCAATGATAGTTTCCGTAGTATTCAAGATTCATTGGATAACATGCAACAAATATTTCTTATGGAAGACATCATGGATGAATATAATCAAGAAATATATACTTAGTATGATTTTGAGGCCAGTTGTGATGATTGGTATATGGATAGTTGTCATTTATGGGATGACAACCACTTTCATATTTTATTTGATGACTCTAATCCACCTTCTGTAGAGAGCATCAATGTGACAAATCAAGAGCCAATGATTATTACCAGTGTCCATCATGCATATTCTACAGTGGTATTATTCCTTCCAGATTATGCTACGACCCTTTTCCATTATGTGGATGGATCTTCTTATTTGGATCCACATGATAGGTGTCAGTCTTTGGAGCATCATTTTGAGTTGGTTAATGGGTTTTAAAATCTTCCACGGGGAGTTCACATGAGCACTTGGACATGGGACCCAGGCTTACAATGGTGGTTGGACTACTTCAACATGGTGGCTTTCCCTTCTACATGGGACCTTGGTTCTTCAGTTTTCTTTAGCATTATGGTCCATAATTATCCATGGGACCCTGGTATATGGTTGTACATCAAGAGTTGAGGACAACGCTTTCATAAGGGGGATGGAATGTAAGGTAGCTAGAGAGGTAGTGGGGGCCCCCAGAGGGCCCATAATGATAATAGTGGAGGTCATTCAATGTAGAGTGGACTAGGTCCACTATATTATTAAATAAGGCCCACTATGGTAGTTAAATATAATAAATGGGTAATTAGATATAATAAATGTAAGATGACTTCTTAGAAGGTTATACTTCTAGAAGATTCCTCCTCTAGAATGTTCTTAGGTGATGGTAGCACTATATAAAGGGGTTCAGGAAATGTAATGAAATATGAAGAGAAATATTGTATTGGGAGCTGTAGCTCAATAAGAGAAAGCCCCCTCAAAGAGGCAAGTGAACAGGAGAGGATCTCTTCCATAA
The DNA here is from genome assembly GCA_009831015.1 of Picea engelmannii. Taxonomy (NCBI): domain Eukaryota; kingdom Viridiplantae; phylum Streptophyta; class Pinopsida; order Pinales; family Pinaceae; genus Picea; species Picea engelmannii. Next base: position 486,284 of record ML779586.1, on the reverse strand, counting down.
TAGGATCCATTGTATGGTGTTTCCCTACCTCAAGGGTTTCTATAATAAAGTTGTGGTTTTCTATATGGTTTCATATATCTTGTGTGGTGATTGTATTCATATATCTTTGAATCTATTGTGATATTTTGTATTCAGGTATTTGGTTCTTAACACCCTCAAGCTAGCCGTCGAACTCCTGCCTAAAACTTCCACCGAAGAAGAACAACTCCTCTATTTGTCCTTCCTTGTTGAGTGACGTCGCGAAGCCATCATGGCCAATGAATCTCACCAAAAGCGCATCAAACACCAACACCATAAAAAAATACGCCCTCGAACCTTCTTGGGGTGATTTAGTTTTGGTCTACAACCAAGACTGCAACAAGTCAGGTGAAGGTAATTTCGAACCCTTATGGAATGCCCCCTATATAATTACACAAATTCTTAAAAAAGGATCTTATGAGCTAGAAAACTATAAAGGTAATCCATTATTGGAGCCGCAGAATGGGATCTACTTGAAAAAGTACCATGCATAAGCCTTGCGCTATCTAGTGATTTTTTACCATATGTATTATAGTGTGCTATGGTTGATTTTATTTTTCCTTTTGTGTGACATTCATTGTCAATCTGCTTATCCTGCCTAATGCTTGAGTTGCAAATGTCTTCATTCCCCTCACCCTATTTTGGATATGCGGATGAAGTTAGTTGCACCTCTCAAAATATCACTTCCACTGCTTGGGTAATCATTTCACCCACCAATGAAATAGTAAGCTATGGGGGCATCTATATCGACCCTACAATGAACAATGTTGCAGAATACAATGTCGTTATTGAACTTTTGACCAAAGCATCCGCTTTGGGCATAAGCCACTTGATAATACGCCTAGATTCCAAGCTCGTCCTTTCACACCTCAACTCACCTTATTTTATTTGACATCCTATCCTTTTTCAGAAATATTTGAGGGTACGACTCTTGGAATGATCATTTCATTTTATCTCTTATGAACATATATGAAGACAATTCAATTCTTTAGCTGACTCACTAGCAAATTTCATATTTAATTGTCATCTACTTCATTAAAAACCATCACATTCAACATTTGTTGTATAAACCATTATACACATCATTCATCACATATACATAAGAAGAAATAAAAAATTCATATGTCCATATATATATATATATATATAAAGTGTGTCCAAAAAACATCTAAAACTAGTATAACATCACAAAAATGGGCTATCCTCCCATACATCTGCAAAAAAAATATGCATCAAAGTTCATCAAACTAAAATGCAATAATCATCACGAGGAGCCCTATAATCATTTTATAAAATCACTACTCTTGCGAACTTCTGTATAAGGCACTCGAACCGGTTCCCCACACCCATTACATTCCTCTGCATACACAGAGGTATATCATCCATGTGTGGCACTGAAATCCCAACAGTCAAATGCTCGAGGTTTTCCTCGAGATATCCTCATAACTCTGGATTGATTCTATTGCCATCCTTATACACACTTGCAAATGTCAGCTAATTCCAACTCACTTAGTGTGTCCTTGGAGGCACAATGCCTAGGTTCACAGCCCACGCTATCACTTTGACCAGAACCTCTTCCTTCTAGGCTTACTCCTAGGGAAGCCAAAGGGGGTAGACCTTAGTTACTAGATGTGTTTTAAAGTTAAGTTCTAGGAGTTAGTTTTAATTATTTACAAGGTTTGGGGGATTCTAATCCTAATATGTTAAGGAAACAATGCAAGGTGCAAGGGTTAGCATGAAAAGGTGCAAGGGTTGACCTTTTCCCGAGGTCAACTAAGACTAGTGCCTAAAGATTGGGCAAGGGGTCAACTATGTTAAATGGTGTTTCATTACAAGTAGATTACAAGTTACTTACAAGATTACAAAAGAATCAATTAAACCAATAAATATTAGATACAAGTACTTACAAAAGAATTACAAAATATCTATTCACAAATGATATATCCAGAAAGTACTTGATGCAAGATTTACAAATAAAGAATATCTAAGATACAACAAGCAAGATAACCACATTTTACTTATATGTGTGTAGGATATCAAAAGACTAAAGCATCACATCACATCACCACATTTATGAGATCATCAACAACACATTCCAAAGATTTAAAAGATTTAAGCAAGACTGTTATAAAGATTATTGAAGATGATCCACACTCTTAGTTATTAAACCCACTAGTGATCTATTAGGTTTGGTCTAGGATTTAATTGTTAGGCTTTCTTAAGATTTATCAAATTTTATCAAAGCTTTCACCAAAGCCTCCTCCACGTATTACCAAATAACTGTTGGATGCTCAATAAGTGTTGCTACCTTAGCTTCACAGAGCAACCCAAAACAAGAGTACTTCTCGGAGAGGACACACACCTGGTGCGCCACGAGACAGTCCCCTGCCACTACCCTATGTTGTTTTCCTCAAGCCCCATTTTATATGGTGAATATGGTGGTCTAAGGTACCCTAAATAGTCTATTAAGTATATATATTTATTAGGTAGACTTTTAGGTGATTATTAGAGTGTTTTGAAGATTTTAAGGCACTTTAAAATTGCAATTTAGTGATATGACCGAAACTGTTATTAGCTTTTAAGTGTGTTGCTTCAAGCTTATGCAATTCAATTATATCAACACATGTAAAGAAAATAAGATGGCTGAGAAAGAAAGATATATCACATGCACTTAAAGAGCTTGCTATGAAAGAAAAACACTAGGGCAAGAACAACTTGCCTTCAAGAGATTGAAAGAAAATTTAGCGTGTGTTTGCTTTATTAACCATTTAGCAACATTCAAGCCTAAGCAAGTGGCTTCCAATAGATGTAAGAAATAAGAGAATAAACCAATTACTTGTCAAGCACTTAGATGTTGAGCATTTAAGATTTAAACCATGTGCATGAGAGAGAAAGAAAATAGACTTGAAAATGAACTAGGCAATATGATAGATCTAGTTAGATTATTTAAGTGTTGCCCAATAGGCTTAAGATTATGATATAGATCTAAAACATAAGCAATTATATCATTGAACCATAGGTCACATTAATCATATCAACACTTAGCCTTACCTATTGGGGTATTCCTCTCCCAACTAGGTAGGTATTATTATAAGATTTTTCTTAGTTAGGTTAATTTCTTTTAAGATTTAGAGATTAGGGAAAATAAGTAAAATATAGAGAGAGAAACTAAGAAAGTAAACTTCAAACAAGAAAGCAAGCAAAGGAAAACCTAACCCATGTCCTAGATTGAGAAGGTGCTAAAAGGAAAGAGCAAAAATTGCTAAGAAATAAAACCCTAGCTAGATCTATGCTACCCAACAAGCTCACACAAAGAGGAAGGCCGTACCACTCCTTCTTCTATAGGTGTGAACAACTAACAAGCAAGAAAAAGGAGGAAAAACGTACCAAAATGATAAAAAATGAAAGGTAGGGTTGAGATATAGCTACCAAGCCCCTTTGAGGGCCTTCTAGTGTTGTGTGGATGTCCTTTGGGTAGTCAAGAATCCTCTCAATCAAATCTAAAACCTGCAAAACCAACAAGATTTGCTTGCTAGAAGAGCTACACACAACCAAGAAAAATTAAGGAAAACCCTTGCCTTTTAGGGCAAGAACTTTCCACAAGGACAAAAGAGTATATGTGATATAAATGACCTATCTAAACATGTTATGCTAGCTGAAAAATGGATATGTATGAACAACAATATAGATGAAGAGTAAAGGTTAGAGAAATGGAGTGTATGAGTGCTTCAAGAGACCCTTCTCCTTGAAGGAGTTCCCAATGAAACCCTTGAAGTATAAACCTGCAAAACCTCCTTAAGTGATATGCATATAAGAGATAATATGTTGATGTATGTAAATAAAATGACACTTCAATCCTATCTAATACATCAAGATAGATAAACCCATAACCATACAGATTAGTAGATCTACTTAGATAACACTTTACCTAAGATCAAAAGTTGCAATCATCCAAAGAAATTATTACAATATTACCTCATAAGCATAAGAAAACCAATAATACACATTGCTCCTCTATTTTTCCTCCAAATTTTCTCCTTTATATTATTACTCAAGAAAAATAAGTCTTGGAGAGAAAATACTCCAAAACCCTAGAGCATAGAATGGAAATGAATGAAATAATGGGAAGAGAGAGAGAGTGTGTAAAATCAAGTAGCATAACACTAGCTCAAGATATGGTGAGTTGTGAGTGAGAAAGGAGATCTATTTATACTTGGAGAGGCAATACTACCTCTCTTGGATCTATTCCAAGTGTCCACCACCAAGCAAATGAGTAGATCCCAAGGCTAGGGTGCACCATCTAGGGTTTGAAAGCTAGATCTAGAGTGTAGAACAATGTAGGAGGTGTTGGCATCAAGAAAAGAGGTGTGGGAGGCCTTGGGATTGATTCCAAGGAAGGTGAGAGGTCTCAAATAAAAAAAAATTAAATCATTTGTGGATTTTCTATATGGAGGGGGGCGTAACTCCTCTTGGAGGGTGCAAAAAAAGGGTGAAATGGAAGGAATGAAGGGGGATTAATGAGAAAAAGGGAGTGGGATAACCCTAGGAGGTGATGTGGGGGTTAAAGGGAGTCATACATCATGAGAGGGGGGGCCATTTAAGTCACAACATCCACCACCAAGAAAAAAAGTGTCAATCCCCCTAGGGGGGCGTAACTTTTGAGTGTGGAAAGGTGGAAAAGGGTTAGACAAGGTTGGAAAAGGTTGGGAGGGTCATGTTATGCTTAGGGGGTCTCTATCTAACCATCATTTCACCTTTTCACATCCTCTAACTCATTAATAAAACTTTTACATTTTGCCATGTTTGGACTTTAGCAATTAAAATTGTTGTTTTAGACTGACTGACACTCCGGGTGGACAAACCCATGGCTAAAGTTGTTCGACTGAGTTGAAACTTGGTCCATGGATGTAGGGGGTGCTATTCCATTTATTTTGAGCACAAATACCCCTATCAAAATTCCAAGGACCTAGTTTTTACAATTATTGCTCAAAACTAATTAATTAATTAAATAATTAAACCTCCAAACGTAGGGAAATTTAATTAAAAAATAATTAATTAAAAAAAACTGACTTAGACTCGACGGAATTCCGCGAAAATTTATAAGATGTCTTGCATGGTCATTTACAATAATTCCCTATAATAGTTACCAAAACATAAGCCCATTAGAACGTCGTTCACCACTTTGGAGCAAGTATTGCAAGTGTGAGGGAAAAACTCAAGGGAAATCAGTAAGGCTGAAAAGCCCAACTGATAACCTAAGGATAAAAAACCCTCGGTGACAAGAAGTCTCCCAGTGAACCGATCCCAAGGTAACTGACCTAGACATGACTCATGCAAACCTATTACATTATTAACCCATGCAGGGGTGCGGAAATTCCAATTACAAAATAAAGTGTTGGGGCCAAACACTTCCCTGTAGGACCAAAATTCTTCGACAACAGGGAATTTGATGATGCATCTCTTCATGGCACATGGATTTGACCACCTGTGTTGGAGAGGCGGTCAACATCTGGCTCCACATGGGGACGTGTGTTCGATCTTCTCACTCGAGACGGAGAGCATATGAGAATTCAACACCTACAACATAGTTCTCACCAATAACCAACATAAGAATACATACATACATGATTAAATCAATGAATGCTATATACAACATTTACATAATGAAATAACTAAAGTACAACATCATTATTTTACAACAAATGAAATCTATAGTACAAATTTTTTTTCTAAGTACATATTAACATAATGAATGAAATAATACAAAACTAAAATACAAGGAAGGCTTAGAGATGTGTTACAGAGGGTGTCCATTCAGACACCAAGTTACCCCATCATCTATAAAAGAGCTTGAGCTATTGCCCATTCCTTAGAATGTTGTTGGGCTCACCATCCAAATGGCTGAGATGAAAAGAATTCGGCCCTGCTATTTCCATGATCAAATATGGCCCTAGCCATAAACTGTCAAATTTTTCGTGCTTTCCAGGTTTCTCTCTGCCTTTATCTGTAATGTCCCCACCTTGGGACATCATCACAGGGCAGAGATTTATGATGAGCAGAGTAGCCAGATGGGTGCTAGAGCGAGTACAGGGGTATTTGAGAGGCATTGTGGGGTCTAGCTTGCATTGATGATCATATTCCATCATTATGAGCCATTTCGCATAGGTTGGCTTTGGTTTCGTTGCATTCTGACGATTTCCATGATTTTGACTATTTTGAGCTATAAGTCAATGGAATTCACTGAAGAGGTCATTTTGGGCACATTACTTGGAGGAACCTCTCAGTGTAATAGCTCATTGGAATTGGGAGGAGAAACACTATAAGATGGGATGGCTAGAAGTGACTTTCAGTGGCCAGGGAAGCCACAAGGAGAGATAAGGATCTTTTCAAAGGTAAAAAGGTTAATTAATTAATTAAAGTGATTTAATTAATTAATTAAATATTAATAAAATTAAAGTCACTTTGG
>ML779586.1:440576-459409 GCA_009831015.1 Picea engelmannii | reverse complement strand
TACTCCTTTCCTTTTCCTTTCTTAAGTCAACTTAAAAATATAACTTTTAACTTCTTGACTTTTCCCCCCTTCAGTGTGAGACTATGACCTAGTGGGGGTGCCCAGGCCACTGAGTCTCCTCATTACCTCTCTAAGAGGTGGGGTACATTACAAAGGAGTAGTGAAAGGATCATGTGAGGAAGTTTTCCTCAGGAGGATGCTTTCAGATATGCATATGCAACAAACAGAGCCAACACCCTTGTTATGTGACAATCAAGGGGTGATCAAACTTTCTAACAATCCAGTCTTCCACGAGCATACCAAACATATTGAGGTACATTGCCACTTCATTAGACAACTTGTATAGGATGGATCTATCGAGTTGTAGTACTATCCCATAGAGGACCAAATTGCATACATTCTCACCAAGTCTTTGGGTCAAGAAAAATATGTAAAATTCTAGGATAATCTTGGTGTAGTTAGTAGATTGGCCATTAAGGGAAGGTTTTGAAGTGAATATTAGCTTATAGTGGTCGATTAGATATTAGACTTAGACATTAATACAATCAACTTGAATTTAGATTATTTTATGCTTTTATGTATTATTTCACTTTATTGTGTTTCTCATTCTATCCCACATTCATAAAGTGGATTGACTCGATTTTATTGTAATCATGTATAAGAAATATTTCAATTTCTCATTAAATATACAATATAGAGAACTCTTTCAAGTTATCTCGGTTTCTTTATGTGCTCGATTTTTGTAATATATGAAATATAACATCTCTACTTGCAAAAAAATTATGAGTAATGGGATCATACATTTTGCAAGCTTTATGGTCAACACAATAACCAATTAAGATACATTTGATCTACTTTGCATCAATTTTATTTCTATCTTCCTTTGGAATGTGAGAAAATGTTTAACTCCCAAAATTTCTCAAATAATTCACAATTGGTTTATAACCATAGAATGCTTCAAGAGGAGTTTTATGCTCTAAAACTTTGGTTGGACTTCTATTTTTTAGATACACAACAATACTTATTACTTCAACCCAAAAACAATTAGGAAGATTCTTATCTTTAATCATACTTCAAGCACATTCAACCAAGGTTCTATTTTTCCTCTCAACCACACCATTTTGATAAGGAGTATGTGAAATTGTGATTTGTTTTTGAATCCCATTGTCCCTACAATATTTGATGAAATTTCATGATGTGTATTCTCTATTCTAAGGATCTTGATGTGTTTTATTTTCTTCTTTTCAACATGTTTTTAAACTCTTTGAAATATTCAAACACGTCACTTCTCTTTCTTATGAAATAAACCCATGGAAATCTTTTTCTATCATCAATAAAGATTAAAAAAAATAAGAAGCTTCCCAAGTGATCTAGTTTGCATTGGCCCACACACATCAGTATGCACTAATTCAAGAATCTCCCTTTTCCTTTTATCTATATTTATAGGAAACTCATTCCTATGTTGTTTTTCCAATGCATAACCATCACATTCAATATGTTCATTCTTAAAAACTGGAAGACCCTCCACCATCTCTTTCTTTTGAAGTAAAGTTGGATCTTTAAAATTTACATGACCATACCTTAAGTGCCATAGTTCATCTATAGACATAGTTGTTGATGGCAATGCTTGATGATCCTTAATAGTAACATCAAGTTTGTAGAGGACTCCCACTCTAATTCCTTCTACTATAACTTTGTAGTGATCCTATATGTCCTTTACAAGACAACCTGACTTCACAAATTCAACTTTTAAGACTCGATCTTTAATTGTTGGAACTGAAATTAAATTTTTCTTAATCCCTAGCACACACATTAAATTTTTTAATTGTTTCACATGACCAGTTGGAAAAGTCACACATATATCACCACAACATTTTATTTCATGACATCTATCATCACCTAGATAGATTTTAGCATCATTATTTTTCTCATTATAAGTTTCAAACCAACATGTAAGGTACCATATGTAATATAATGTGTATAAACAAGAATATTCAGTAGATATCAATGCAACAACAAAATATTGAGAAGAGAAACACCAAAAATAATACCTTTATTCAAATAAATCAATGTTCACTTGCCTCTTTGAGGGGGAAACCTCCAACAGAGCAGAGCTCTATTACAATAATTCTCAAGACAATATTTCTCATAGCTCCTACTCTTAATTATACTAATTCTATATTCTAAGGAACATTCTAGAGGAACATCCTTCTAGAAGCATAATCTTCTATTAGGTCTTCTTACATTGATTTGTTCACATTTATTTAATAGGCCTCTTTAACTAATGTCAGTTTTTATTACACGGAAAATATATATCATGCTAAGTAATAACCAACTGAGAGGGGTTAGGGTCAGATCCTAACATGATCTCCCCCTTCAAAAGAAACCTTGTCCTCAAGGCTGAAGATGTGGAAACTGTTGTAGTATGGCCATTGGTTCCCACGTTGCATCCTCTAGAGATGTGTCCTTCCATTTGATCAATACTTATTTGATAGTTTTTCCATGCAAGTGATGCTCGCGCATGTTAAGGACGGATTCTAGTTGCAGCCAAATGGAGCCTTGTTTATCTAATTCAATAAGGACAGATTGATCTTGATAATTCTGACCCACCACTTTCTTCATACATGAAACATGGAACACAGGATGTATTTGGGAGGTAGCTAGAAGTGCCACTTTGTAGGAAACTAGACCAATACGTTTGATAATATGATAGCGGCCATAAAATTTGGGTGCCAACTTGTGGTGGACATGGGATTTGAGGGAGGTTTGTTTGTAAGGTTGGAGTCATAGAAACACCTGATCACCTTCTTGGAAAACCCGTTCAGGACATTGTTGATCAACTTATTGCTTCATATGATTTTGGGCCATGTGGAGGTTATCCTTCAAAGTCGCGAGGGTAGTTTCTCTACTTTGCATCAACTTGTCAATATCCTTGACCTTTGATGTGCCTGGAATATATGAAGTTACTGTAGGTGGTTGTTGGCCATACACTGTTTCATATGTTGTCATTTTGGTTGTTGTATTATAGAAAGTGTTGTACCACCATTATGCCAAAGGTAACCATTGCACTCAATGATGTTGTTTATCCGATTCAAAAAAACGCAAGTAGGTTTCCAAACATTTATTGATAGCTTTCGTTTGGTTATCCATCTGGAGGTGGTATTTTTTGCTCATGTTCAACTGTTTGTCGTGTAATTTAAACAATTCTTTCCAAAATGTGTTGATGAAAGTCAGGTCGCGATCAAACACAATAGAGGTTGGCATGCCATGAATTTTGAAAATTTGATCAATGAAAACTTGTGCTACCATAGTGGGCATAAAAGGGTGTATTAAGGCACAAAAATGTTCATACTTTGAGAGGCGATCTACCATGACCATGATGACTGACTTGTTTTCCTCTCCTGGAAGGCCCACGATAAAGTCCATGGATAAGTCAGTCCAAATAGAAGTTGAAATGGGTAATGGTTGGAGAGATCTGGGGGTCTTAACAGTTTCACCTTTATTGCATTGGAAAATATCACATTTTGTGACAAAGGTAAGGATGTCCTTCTTCATGCCTTTGCAGAAAAAAGGACAGCGAGCACGAGCATATGTCTTTTGGAATCCTGAATGACCTGTGATGGAAAATGAATGAAACTCATTTAAGATCATGGTCTTGAGTGCTCAAGTCGAAGAAAAAACCAAGTGATCCTTATATCGAAGGATATTGTTTTTCCAAGTGTAGCCGATGGGTGGGTTAGGGGCCTCTTGAAGGCGCTAAACTACCTAGGATGTAGTTGGGTGGGTGAACCACTCTTTTCAAATTTCCTCAATCCAATTAGGAAATGGTAGTGATAAGGAAAAGAGGGAATCTTCATCCTCATATTTTCTAGACAACGCATCTTCCACAACATTGTCTTTGTCTTTTTTATATATGATATCATAATCATAGCCCAACATTTTAGTCAGACACTTGTTTTTTTCTAGGAAAGATAACCTTTGTTCAAGGAAATACTTCAGACTATGGTGATTTGTTTTGATATGAAAATGGAGGCCCAATATATATGGTCTCCAAGTGTGCACAACATGGAGAATGGCCATCATTTCCTTTTCATATGTAGATTTTCCCAAATTGCGGCCACTCAAAGATTGACTAGTGAAAGCAAGAGGCCTACCTTCTTGTGTTAGAACTGTGCCAATACCAGTGCCTGAAGCATCAGATTCCACAACAAAAATTTTGTTGAAATCAGGGCGACTAACATAGGTGTAGTGCACATGGCCTACTTTAAATCTTTGAAATCCTATTATGTTGTCGGTGTCCAATGAAACGGATTCTTCTTAAGAAGGTTTGTCAATGGCTAGGAAATTTTTCCATAATGGTGGAAAAATTTCCCGTAATAGCCTGTGAGGCCCAGTAAACACCAGAGATGTTTCAAGGTCATGGGTCTTGGCCAATCTTGCATAGCTTAAATATTTTTGGGGTCCACTCTTACCCCCTCACAACCCACAATGTGTCCCAAGTATTCGACCTCGCTTGCCCCAAATTAACACTTGGACTTTTTGACAAACAATTGATTTCCCTGTAACAATTGGCGTAATTTGTCCACATGGGGTATATGAGCATCCCAAGTGCGGTTGTAAATGAGGATGTCGTCGAAGAATACCATAAAAAAATTTTGAAGGTAGGGATTCAAGAGTTCATTCATGAGACTTTGGAAGGTATATAGAGCATTGCAAAATCCAAAAGGCATTACCAAGAATTCATAATGGCCTTCATGAGTTCAGAAAGAAGTATTTGGAATAACTTCTTCATTCATCTAAATCTGGTGATAGCCGGAGCGAAGATCCAATTTTGTGAAGACACAGGTGCCCTAGAGTTCATCCAAAATATCATCAATGATAGAAATGGGAAACTTATCCTTAATGGTCAATTTATTAAGGTCACAAAAATCTGGACACATGTGCCAAGAACCTTCTTTTTTTAAGACCATTACAACAAGGGATGAATATGGGCTAGTACTTGGGCAAATGACACCGACCTCCAGTAGTTTCTGCACTATTTTTTTTATTTCATTTTTTTGATCAAATGGATACCTGTATGGGTGTACATTGGGGGGTTGATTTCCTGGAAGGAGAGGGATGCTATGATCATGTTCACCCCTGAAAGGAGGTAATCCTATGGGCATCGCAAAAACCCTGTGGTGCTTGTCCAAGACCAGTTGTATATCAGGATGGACTGTTGGGGATGATTGATCACTTATCTAGATAAAATTAAGTTGAGAAATCACACCATGGTAGCCTTTTTGCAGAAGTTTCTCCATCCGGTGAGAACTGATCATTTATGGGGATCCACCTTGTAGGCCTTGGAGGGTATAAGTGTGAGAATATTGAGTAAAGCTCGTATATAACTCTAGATAATACATGGTAATCAGTCCCATGGTGCGAATCCATTCAACACCCAATACAATATCACACCCAAATTGAGCAATCACACCATGGTGGCCTTTCTACAAGATTTTCTCCATCCGGTGAGAACTGATAATTTATGGGCAGCCAGCTTGTAGGCCCTGGAGGGTATAAGTGTGAGCATATTGAGTAAAGCTCATATATAACTTCTGATAATCCATGTTAATCAGTCCCAGAGTGTGAATCCATTCAACATCCAAGACAATATCACAACCTCCCATGGAAATGGAAAACATGTGACTTTTTAGGTGATAATCGCCCATTTGGAGTTTGACATTCTCATAGGAGCCCCCATATTTCATTATACCACCATTAGCTATGAGAATTTGAAAATTATAAACTGGTCTCACAAAGAAATTGACATCGTTAGCTACCATGCAATGAATAAAATTATGGGTTCTACCACTGTCAATCAACACCATGATCGGTCGATGTTTGATGTATCCCTTGATTTTTAATGTCTGTGGAGAAGAAATACCCACGAGGGCATAGAGAGATATGATAGGTTCCTCCAGTTCCACCGGATATGTGACTGGATCAGGGATGGAGGAAGTGAGTTGTGTGTCCTCTAAGTCTATGGCCTCACCTGACGTGCTGTCCTTGGCAGAGGTGGTTGTTGACCCATCAATTTGGAAGAAATTTTTTTCACGACATTTATGGCCTGACGAATACTTTTCATCATTGTAATAGAAAAGTCCTTGCTTTCGATGTTCAACGATTTATGTTGAAGATGCCTTTTGGACTTTCAAAGTTTGGTTTGGAGTAGGAGTAGTCCCCGAACGAGGGAGGTTGGGAATTTCAGAATGAAGGGGTTGGACATGAAGAATGGTCTCAGCCTCCAATGCTAATTTGCACACCTGCAACCTGGTAATAGGGTGGTGCATGCAAACATGATCCGAAATGGTGTCTTTTAAACCATTGATAAAGAATTCAATATAGAAATCATCAGATAGGCGTTTTGTTATGATATCCAACTATTCAAATGTAGTAATTAAGTCTAACCCTGTTTGTTATTACTAACCCTGTTTGTTTCATCTTGGTGAGTCGTCCCAAAAAATGAGATTCTCTATCAAAACAAGCACAAACTGCCTTGGTGAACATGGTCCAAGTTGGTTGTCCTGGATAGCATTTCTTATTCCATTGCCACCATTGACATCGTTCTTGATCCAAGTACAGAACTCCCACTTGGATTTTGGTCTCATCATCCTAGATATTATGGAGAGAGAAGTAGTGTTCCATTTGGGATACCCACCCGTCCGGGTCTGATCCATCAAATTTGTACATATCAACTTTGGGAACCTTATTTCGTGAGTTTGGAGAAACCCAAGGAGAGTGGGAATGATGAATATGCTCATAATGGGAAGAATGAGGAGCCTCTTGATGGGACTTTAGGTGCTTACCCTTGATGTGTGACATAAGGTCCTAGACTTCCTTGGTGAGTAAGTTTGGGTTCTTAGTGAGGGTTTGCAAGTTCTGGTTGAGGGAGTTCATGCACTGGTTCAGGTTGTCCTTAGTGTCCAACTCTTCCTGGTTCTAAGAGAGGGTGGTAGGGGCCATTGGGGAGGCTAAGTTAGAATGATACCGCAATGATCAACACAAGATAGGGAGTATGGTAGGATAGTTGGAAAATAAGGGTGGCAGGAATGGCGGTCGGGTCCACTAACAAAATTAGGATAAAAAGTGACAAGTACCATGAAAATCAGGACAAAGAGAGGAATCCAATGGTAGAGGTCCCAATTAAGGCTGTCAAAAAGGGGGTTGGGACCAGAGGAAAAAAAATGTAAAAAATGATAGGTATCACAATGATTATGAAGAAAAGAAGAATCCAATGGGATAGGTTACAAATAAGGGTGTGGCCAGGCCCTAGACTTTTTTTTTTGTTTTACCCCTACGGAGTTATACCCCGATCTGAATACTTTTGTAGCATCAGAATGTCCAAATTCTTAACTGTAATAAATGTGTAGTCAATTCGCAACCATAATGCAAGAGGCTAGGTGGCAAAAAAATATATCTTGTATGTCCCTTCTTTGTTCTATTCCCGTCCCAAGGGTTAGGGTTTTAAGGGTTCCTATAGACAAAGGGTTTTCCCTATGCTATAGCTCTCTAATATATGTGTGGGGTCGAATAGTAGTACTCGACCCAATATCGCAAGGCACCAACTAAGGAGGCTCGATCATACCCTTAGTTGTACTACCCAATTACCCAAGTACTAGAGAGTATCTTCCCAAGTGTTTTTCTCGGTGGCACTATAGTAGTCAGGCAACCGATCGATTGATCAACGGAGGGTTTCAGGATGTCTAGGCTAGTTTGTATACAAGTGTTGTATGATGTGCTACCACTCGAAGGGGTACCAACATGGGTTACAAGGGTGTCCAACAATGTGAGATTAAATACCTCTTGTATTCCCTACGTGTATGCTTCCCCAACCATGTATTTATGCGTTGAACGACAGATCTCTATAACTTAAAGACATTGAAATATGTCTCTACCCTGAAAAAATTTAACCCACAATTCTTTCCCAGGAAAGAGCTTTGATACCACTTGTAAGGTACCATATGTAATATAATATGCAGAAACAAGGATATTCAACATATATCAATGAAACAACAAAATATTGAGATTCGCAACACCAAAAATGATACCTTTATTCAAAGAAAGCAATATTCACTTGCCTCTTCGAGGGGAAACCTCCAATAGAGCAGAGCTCTATTACAATAATTCTCAAGACAAGTTTTCTCATACCTCCTACTTGTTGACGTCGAGGGACTAGAGAGTCCCCAACACCAACATCTCAACCTCCCGTAGGGATAGACAGGAAGATACGGGAATTTCACTCTAGGCTTAGAGCCCCCAACAAGAAAACACATTAAACTCCAGGCTAAATTTCCCCTAACCTATAGTCCAAGCGTGAATCCCTTTGCCTTGTAACTTTATTTTTTAATAATATTTGATTTTTATGTAATTTATATTTTTTATGCTTTTATGTGTGATTTTGTACATTTGTAATAACAAAATTAAATCCTAAAAGAGTTTAAACAACTAAAGAGAAAGCTACCTGTTATCCACATTTTTGGTCATCGAGATGATGTCATGATAGTGTCATGATAATGAAAAATCAAACTCTTCACTAAGAACATTTTCATGAGAAAGGTTACACTTGACAGCTTCCAGAAATCATATTTTAAAGATAGTTCGCAGGCTGCATATATACTCCCCTRYGAGAATGATTCATTCCCGTAGGCTGCATTCAGCTAGGGTGCGAACTTCTCGCACTGTACTCAAGGTTAGGGTGCGAACATGTTTCTAAAGGAGGAAAATGGATAAGTTCTCGATCCTTCTAGAAGGAATCTTCTAGAAGGATGAGTTGGCTTTCGAATGGTTGGCAAAATACTGGCTTTCCAGATATCTTGGGATCATTCTCTATCCATGTAACTAAACTCTCTTCTCTTATATATTGAGGAGATTTCTCATGGAAAGGGTTAACAATAAAGATTAGAAGCAAGCTAGCAAGAGATTTATGGGAGAATTAGTGCAAGACTGTATGGAGGACTGATGCTACAGCAACAAGAGACAACAACAAAGTCATTATATGTGGTTGATTTTATTCATGCATGAGCAAGTGTGTGTGTCAGAGCTAGGAGCCATCGAAAGTAGACCTACGACATCAAGGCTCAGGATGTAAGTTTCTCTTTCAATTAATTCAATACATGAATATGTACCTTTCCCATAATGATGATGTCATCTTATTACATGATTCCTTGATCACATGTATAGACTAGATATTGAATATATTAATCTTCTTGTACTTCGATTGGTTTGTACTGTTATGATTGGACGGTGCAAGAGCATCGAAGTGGAGCGAAGAACAATAGAGAATAAGGAGAGCATTCATAAGGTATGTCCGTTATCCATTTCTCTTAGTTCATTCAAAGGTCTAGATCTAGGGAAAGAGTAGTATTCTATCATGTTTTGTTCTAGATCCAGGTGGATCTAGGGAGATTGGTCTGTGTCCGCACTCACGAATTTATCCAATAACACTACCAATAAGATTAAAAATGAAAATGTTTTATTTGCATTTACTTTAGCAAAAAGTAACTAAAGAAAAACTAAACAGAAGTTAGGAAAAGTTAATACTAAAGTGATTAATTAGAAGAGCAATTTATTAAACAAGAAATTGATCTAATAACTACCAAAAATTAATTATAAAAACAGTGTAAAGGATTGATATTTTAATCTCTCTTTTTTTTAGTTAAAACAAGATAAATTACAAAAGAAAACTAAACAAATGAATAAATAAGGATAACAAAAGCTTATACCTAAAAAAACAAATGAGAGGAACTTATATACATCATGTTACAATAGTCATAGTTCATTATTTTCTTTTGAATTTATTTCCTTTTTTTTATTTTGAATTTAGGGTATTGAATTAATAAAGATGGAGAAAACTAATATTTAATAGAAAACAAATAAGAAATCAAATTAGAGCATAAAGGATTTTGATCTCTAATTAAAATTTCTCCCCACACAATTCTTGGAGTTTCAGGATTTACAAATCTCTGCATAGACTTGGGCCAGGTATATGGTCTTTAGCCATTCTAGAACAAGGTTACAATAGAAAGACCAAGAGCGAAAGAAAGAAGAAAGCTTATCCAAAATGGAATGGAGTGATGGCAGCGATAACACAAGGCGAGGACCTGCACATCATGTTGATATTATGGTAGTTGCGGGAGGTATTTACCTCCACATGTAAACCTAACGAGAATAGAATATTCTAGGAAGCAAGAAGAAACCCTAATTGATTGGTTAATAACCCTAGAAAACAAGTTGGCTCAAGGGAATGACTTGTATTAGGTTATTAGCCTCCAAGACAAGAAATCATCTAAAGGAAATAATATATACTAACGAATTAGTACCCAGAATGAGAAGTCGATCGAGGCAGTTTGCCAGATTTAGTATAAATACAGGAGACCAGTCTTCATTCTAGCAGGCATTCTTAGAACTACAGAAGCATCACTTGTGCACACTACAGTTGGCCAATTTGTGTGCAAGTTTGGAGGAGAGTTGTCGTTGCAGATGCTGCAGCTAGAAGATTTCAGTTTTGGCTTGGACTATCTCTTGGTTATGGTTTGGACTCTCTGATCAGCTCTTGCTTGGTGCGCTATCCTTGGAGAAAGGTGTGACGCCCTTTGTTTAGCTATCTATCCTAGGGTTTTCTTCCATAATAATTCTCTGTCAAGGTTAAGGTGCTCGGAGGGTGGCTTTGTCCTATGGTTAGGTGACAATAGTGATATTGTCTCTGGTAAAATGAGCACAATCCATCATATTCTAACACATCAAACACTGATCAGCGCTGAAATGAAATCATGATTAACTACATCATATTGATAAGAAATCCTTTCACCTTATAAAACTGATCTGAAATCGGATTCAGAAGCCTGCCAGGGCATGAAAAATGTTCAAAAATGAAAGTTCTCGGAATCCGACGAAACCAACACCATTGCGTCTGTCTCGTCTTCCTGATTCCGATGGTATACTTTTTTTGTCATACAGAGTCTGTATGGAGAAGATATCGCATTCTGTCCGCCAAGCCAAACAGGCAAAATTTTCGATGTTGACTGTACCTGTCCGTACAGTTCGTACAGGACACGTGTCAGTCCGTACAGGACACGTGGCAGGTCTGTATGATGACATGTGGCAGGTTCCGTATAGGACACGTGGCATCTCCAGGGAGTGACACGTGTCAGGAAATTTTGGCACTTTTGGCGTATGGCTGGACCAATCCCGAGGTGACACGTGTCACCACTGGAAGGGTGACACATGGCACGGGTGACATCAACAGCTAATGTGGCAGTCATACGATGATGTCAGCAGCATATGTGGCAAGTGACGTGGCAAGGTACTGAGAGCTGACGTGGAAGATGACGTGGGCGAATCAGCGATGGACACGCGGCATGATCTTGTTGGTGGACAGTCGTCGAATCAGATGCTGACATGTGGCATTTAATTGGCAAGTGATTGGGTTCCACGTGGCCCAATCATGGGCTGCCATGTGGCACCCCATTTTTAGTTAATGATGGCTATGTCAAAAGTGTTTGGGGATCGGGGGATTCGAACCCCGGACCTCCCTACTGCAACACCTTTGCAACGAGCTTCCAACCAATGCGACACCGTGCGTTGTTTAACAAATGTATGGTTTCATTTGTAATTGAAGTCGAATGTGGTAAAGGTTCGGGCCGCGATCGGGCTGGGGCTTAGCCCCAACCCTTGGTCGCGTGCCCTATTATATGTGACCGTGGTTTTGTTCCCCAAACATATGCCCGGTGGGTTTATTGTGCGCGGGGGTTTGACGGATGGAGCCCCTGGTCGTGGGGGTTTATATATATATATATGTTGCAACGTGACCAGGAGCTGTCGGACAGGGCGCAGGGTTATGATAATTGTTAGGCCACGGTTATAGCCCGTTACCATGTGACCGCGCGTGCGAATGGGGGTTTCAAAAATGGCACATGTTAAAGCCCACGGTTATGTCTATGCGCCATGTGACTAGGAGTAGCGCTCAGCGAAAGGGGCAAGGCCAGCGCCTAGCCCAAGGGCTAGCGCTTGGCCATATGAGTGTGCATATGACCAAGAAAGGGGGCGCGCGCCAAGACTTGGGGGACTTAAGCCCAAATTTAAACTATAATATGGTTTTTAAGTGGTTTTTTTAACCAAATTTGGGTTTTTATTGTTAATTAAAGCCTTTTTAATGTAATTAACTCATTTTTGGGAGTTATTGGGCATTTTTAGAGCCTAAATTCGTGGAGGAAGTTGGAGATGAACAACTAACTCCCCCACTATTTAACCAAGGCCATTTTGAGGCCATGGGGACAGCTTTTGGATGGTTTTTGAGAGCAAAGATGCTGAGGAAAAGCCAAGTCAAAGCCAGTTTGAGGCAGGGAAGCTATTGAGGAGGAGATGTTGTTAGACGATTTCTAAGAGCTCCGGACATCTGTTTCGCGTGTCGTCTTTTGTGCAAGATTCTAGAGATCTGGGCGAACATGACCAGATCAGTCTGGAAGCCATTCAGCATTGTAATGATGTACCATTAATCTTTCAAAAAGAAATAAAGAAGCCTCTCCCACAGCAAAAAGGCCTGGAGACGTAGGCAAAGTTGTGTCGAACTCCGTTATCAACCTATGTATTATGGTTTGTTGTTTCTCATTGCATTTCAGATCTACATATATTTATATGGATGTATAATTCCTTCTCTTTTCTCGTTCTTTCGTTAAGTTTCCCAATGGTCAATTAATGCATGCAATTAAAAACTCAACCATAAGTCATTCGAAAAATCCTGACGGATCAAGTGGTATCAGAGCTAGTTGACATTTGGATTTGAGTTTTGCATGTTAGCCAGGGAAGAGCACATATCAAGGAGGAAAATGGCATCTACAGGAGGACTTTCTCAAGATGAGAAGGAGTTCATAGATTCGGTGTTTTCCATGGCCGAGATGGTGAAGGTGTTGTATGAAGACTACTTGGAACGAAAGAGAACGGTTCAAGTGAAAGCTTCAAAGAACAACAAAGGAAAAGAAGAATTGAAGGAAGTGCCTTCTACATCTATTTCAGAAAACACATCTGAGGTATGCAGTGAAGGTTACTCATCAAATTTTCCTCATACTCATCAAGTTGGTTTTGGTGAATTCGAAAAACACACAAAAGGTGTAGGTTTGAGAATACTAACCAATATGGGTTATGAAAAAGGAAAGGGCCTTGGATGTAGAGGTCAAGGCATTGTAAATCCTATTAAGGTTGAGGAAAGTCCTCGATACTTAGGATTGGGATATGGCGAAGGGGACCTTGGAGAGTCTTCCAAGATAGGTTCCAAAACTTCGGAGGCAAGTAAAGCTTCAAATGGCCAACTTAAGACATTGCAAGAACACTTCACAAAAGGATTTGGCGCATCACTTCAGGGTTGTGGTAGTGAATGCAAGTCGTCTCCAAAGAAAACTGAAGATCAACATGGAAGGTATAATGGTCATGTTTTTATTAATTCTCCTTTTGATTATAACAAGCATAATCAAGTAAACCGGAACTTGTGGAAACTTTATCCATGTACTTATTGTCTTTCACCTAAGCATTGTGTTGCGAAGTGTTGGAAGAGACAAACTTTGTACAGGAACCCTATGTCGTCCAGGAAGGAAACACGACGTAAAGGCTCAAGTCCACAACGGGAGAAGGAGAAGGGTAAGCAGGTCTGGATGCTGAAAACTCATTGTACGTTTTGCAACAAGAGTGGACATCAAAAGACTAGTTGTTGGAAGCTTAATCCAGAGCTTCGTCCAAAGAAGGGCAAAAGGATTTTTCATGCACCCACGAAGGAGGACGGATTACCAGCAAAGCAAGAAGAACACCGTGAAGGAAAGAAAGCAGTCACTTGGTTCTGCCAGAAGTGGATGTCTCAACTTCATTGTATTTTGCTTCCATTAATGTAATCGGATCCAGAGCAAGCCGGGTGGCCTATCCCGAGCTTGTTAAGTGGTCAAGTAACCTTTTGGGGACCAAAAGGTCTTATTGTTGGGAGGTGTGATCCGAAATCGGATTCAGAAGCCTGTCAGGGCATGAAAAATGTTCAAAAATGAAAGTGCTCGGAATCTGACAAAACCAACACCATTGCGTCCGTCTCGTCTTCCTAATTCCGGTGGTATAATTTTTTTGTCAAATGGAGTCCGTATGGATAAGATATTGCATTCTGTCCGCCAAGCCAAACAGGCAAAATTTTGGATGCTGACTGTACCTGTCCGTACAGTCCATACAGGACATGTTTCATTCCGTACAAGACACGTGGCAGGTCCATACGATGACACATGGCAGGTTTCGTACAGGACACGTGGCGGCTCCAGGGAGTGACACATGTCAGGCAATTTTGGCATTTTTGGCGTATGGCTAGACCAATCCCGAGGTGACACGTGTCACCACTGGAAGGGTGACACGTGGCACGGGTGATGTCAGCAGCTAATGTGGTGGCCGTACAATGACGTCAACAACATATGTGGCAAGTGACGTGGCAAGGTACGGAGAGCTGACGTGGCAGATGACGTGGGCGAATCAGCGATGGACACGCGGCATGATCTTGTTGGTGGACAGTCATTGAATCAGATGCTGACACGTGGCGTTTAATTGGCAAGTGATTGGATGCCACATGGCCCAATCACAGGCTGCCACATGGCACCCCAGTTTTAGTTAATGAGGGCTATGTCAAAAGTGTTTGGGGCCCGGGGGATTCGAACCCCGGACCTCCCTACCGCAACGCCTTTGCAACAAGCTTCCAACCAATGCGCCATCGTGCATTGTTTAACAAATGTATGGTTTCATTTGTAATTGAAGTCGAATGTGGTAAAGGTTCGGGCCGCGACCGGGCCGGGGCTTAGCCCCAGCCCTTGGTCGTGCGTCGTATTATATGTGACTGTGGTTTTGTTCCCCAAACATATGCCAGGTGGGTTTATTGTGCGTGGGGGTTTGACGGATGGAGCCCCTGGTCGTGGGGGTTTATATATATATGTTGCTACGTGACCAGGAGCTGTCAGACAGGGCGCGGGGTTGTGATAACTGTTAGGCCACGGTTATATCTCGTTACCATGTGACCGCGCATAAGAATGGGGGTTTCAAAAATGGCACGTGTTAAAGCCCACAGTTATGTCTATGCGCCATGTGACCAGGAGTAGCACTCAGCGAAAGGGGCAAGGCTAGCACTTAGCCCAAGGGCTAGTGCTCGACCATATGAGTGTGCATATGACCAAGAAAGGGGGAGCGCGCCAAGACTTGGGGGGATTAAGCCCAAATTTAAACTATAATATGGTTTTTAAGTGGTTTTTTTAACCAACTTTGGGTTTTTATTGTTAATTAAATCCTTTTTAATGTAATTAACTCATTTTTGGGAGTTATTGGGCATTTTTAGAGCCTAAATTCGTGGAGGAAGTTGGAGATGAACAAATAACTCCCCCACTATTTAACCAAGGCCATTTTGAGGCCATGGGGACAACTTTTCGACGGTTTTTGAGAGCAAAGATGCTGAGGAAAAGCCAAGTCAAAGCCAGTTTGAGGTAGGGAAGTTGTTGAGGAGGAGATGATGTCGGACGATTTCTGAGAGCTATGGACATCCGTTTCGCATGTCGTCTTTTGTGCAAGATTCTAGATATTTGGGCGAACATGACCAAATCAGTCTGGACTCCATTTGGCATTGTAATGATGTACCATTAAGCTTTCGAAAAGAAATAAAGAAGCCTCCCCCACAGAAAAAAGGCACGGAGACGTAGGCAAAGTTGTGTCGAACTCCGTTATCAACCTATGTATTATGGTTTTTTGTTTCTCATTGCATTTCAGATCTGCATATATTTATATGGCTGTATAATTCCTTCTCTTTTCTCGTTCTTTCGTTAAGTTTCCCAATGGTCAATTAATGTGTGCAATTAAAAACTCAACCATAAGTCATTCAAAAAATCCTGACGGATATTGTCTCTGGTAAAATGAGCACAATCCATCATATTCTAACACATCAAACATTGATCAGCATTGAAATGAAATCATGATTAACTACATAATATTGACAAGAAATCCTTTCACCTTATAAAACCCAACAAATCCCATCCTCACTTTGCCCATTCGTTGCTTCGCAAGACCCCCTACTGTCAACAATCCTGGCAATCCCTACTGAAAGTAGAGGATGGATGATGAATTAAAAAGAAAAATCTCACTGCTCTACAAACATACCTCTCAAAGTTCTCTCTCCTAAATTTGTTTCCCCTTGAGATGGATGTAGGTTGCCTCATTTATATTCTTTGATGGGAAATTTGAGTGGTTAAGGTCGTTCCCAACTGAAGCATGCCAGTGAACCATCTTGAATTAATAATAAAAAAAACAAATTTTTTTTTTAAGAAATTTGTATCCACTTGCCATTTTTTTTGCACCTTCTTCGTAATTTCGACCTTAGGTTGAATAAGAAATGCGCTATAGGTTTTACTCTTATAAAATTTCCATCAAATATTCCATGATAGGTTGCTCAAATGGATCATTATTGATGTCTACGTAATTCAGATTGTTCATCGAGGATAAGTCTGGTAATGGGCCTCCCAATTGATTGTGTGATAGGCACATTTGATTTGCTTGCAGTGCCCTCAGGGAAGTAATATTTTCACTAACTCTTAATCCTGATATTCCACCACATAGTAGACCAACAAAGGCATAAAAGCAATGTGATCAAGGACACAACCATCATGAAGAAGGATTTTCCAATCCAATCTAGCCACACTCAAAAATGAATCGTAATTGGATTATTTGACACCACTGCCACTTCAAAAAGAAGTCCAAATTTCCAATGATCTGTTATGGAAGGATTTATAAAATGGTTGTAGTTGATGCTAAATGGATATTTATCTCCCTCACCAGTAGATTTTTGCTGACGATTGATCGTCATACCCAATGACCAGACACTCTCCACAAGACCTACGTATACTCCATTCTTCTATTATTTGTAATTCCTCTCATAATTTCGCAATCACCTGCCTGACTTGCTTCCCCATGGAACACTGGTAAGTATTCATAGGTGACTGGTTGTGGTGTGGGAAAGGAATAAGTCCAGCACAAACACCTGGAATAATGAAAAGCTCAATCTCTATATGAGTAGTGGAAGGTGTTGCTTCCCCTTCATAGAGTGCAACCAATGCATTGTTTTCCTCATTAGAATTGAGATATTCCACCAAACCCTCTCTCAAGAAATCGTCAAATGTTCAAAATCCATCCTTCAATTCTTTCACATGATGTTCCTTTATTCTAGAAACACCTTTATCAACAATCACCAATGGTCGACAAACACAACCGCCATCTGAAGCAACATACACATAATTTTTTTTTACATTCACAAATACACTCATAAACTCTCCAATTTTAACCACACGTCATAGCTTCCTTAGAGCATCAATTGTTGTTGCCCTTCCCATTACAAGAACAACTTCTATTGAACAACCCATTCACTTAATAGATTGATAAATTAAGCTAGCACAGATCAATGACAATGCTCTACATTACAATGACAACAAGATCCTTCCTATTAACTGGCTCATGATGCTAAGATGCCAAAATTACCATATATGGTGTATCAGGTCTGATCTTACCCATCTATCTTAGCAAGATGTGAACACAATCTTCAAGGCCATCCTTTAACAAAATTTCTTGTGGTTTCAAGTTAGCAACATGGCAATTATGGAATTTCATATATGAACCAAGCTCTCCAAAAGTACTTCGATCATCTACAAACTCCACATTCCTGATAAACAACAAAGCAGTAGTGAGTTGCTTGACAACAAGAAAAGTTGGCATTATATTTGTGCTTTTATCATCCAAAGAACAATGCAACTTAGATTGCATATCAGCAGAGTGTGAGTTGTGGATCCAACGACGGATTTCTTCAAATGTATAGATGTCTATTTCCAAAAGGACATCCTTGATCAATTTCACTAAGAACAATGTGTTAATATTTAACGAGAATAAGAAAAACTTTATTCTATCTCGTCTTGGGAACATAACTCCAAAAACCACCCTTACATCCTAATAAGGGAGAGAGATACGAGATAATTTTGGAAAATGAGACATGTAATTAAAAAGGAAGTAGTGTGTTGGGTCTATTACATGATGGTAGGGAACATAGACTAATCCATAATCCATATTTAAAGATAAAGTCAAACCCCAAACTTATTTATTTTGAATAATGAAGTTTTTATATGGAAAGGAACTTGGTAAACATGGTATGATATAATGATAAGTTTATTGCTTTTCAAATGGGGTGGGAGAGGCCAAAACCATAATCTTGTGTATGAGGCCATGACTAAAATATTGGAGAAAGATACGGGACATAAAAAGTGAGAAGGTAGTAGGGTAATGATATAGTAATATGTTTTTTGGTTTTGGCATCATAATCAAAAGGCATCTTGGTACTACCTTCATGTCATAATTAAATGTTGGAAGATGAATGTTGGGCAATTAAATTGCTTAAATTGCTTTCATTTAATTATCAACCAGGGATGCTCATAAGCTTGTGATGATGCCGACAAAATATATGCAAGAGTAGGCATCTAACTCTAATCTAAGAAAATTCAATAAAATCCTAACTCTTTCATTCCACTTAATAAGACTTAGTTGTTGTAGGAAAGAAAACACTAGCTCCCTTACAGGAGGTCCTCTCATGATGTTTCACAAAACCTATCAACAATCAATATCATCAAGTAAACACTCATGCATCGAAAATAAATACACTTAAAAAGGCTTAGTTGTTGTAGGAATGAAAACAATAGCTCCCTTATAGGAGGTCTTCTCGTAATGTTTTAAATAACCTATCAACAATCAAGATCATCAAATAA
>ML779586.1:427639-439489 GCA_009831015.1 Picea engelmannii | reverse complement strand
TCAAATGCATGGAATCCATCCTCCTCATGGTAGATTTGATTTGGAATATGTGTTTCATATGCAAATCAATGATGCATTTTAGGAAATCAATGAAGGTGCTTTATAAAAGCAACAATAATCAGTTGGGAAAAACATGTTGGTCACAACATATGAGGTTATAAAAGATATAATATAGGATAAATGAATGGCATATGATGAATACCCCCCCCCCCCAAACTGTAGATATTTTCCATCCTCAGAAAAATTTAGCAAATAGGGAAGGGCAGTTGTGAATGGGAAATTTTCCAAATACATGCCTTTTAGCATTTAAGGAATTATTGATTAAAGATTGGAAAACAACATACCTTCACCTACCTGAGAAGATCATTCGCTATGTATCTGAGAGATCTTTGTATGGCTGGAATATTTTGGCTACTACTATTGGATCATGGATCTTTGGAGTGAAACTAATATGATCTGCTTGGGTGTATGAACATAGAATGAGATCTGAAATTGGTACATCTGTACCATCTTATTGTTGGAACTAAGTTGCTGGTGTTGAACTCTGGAGTTGAATATTTGATTTACTGGAACACTATTGCAATTTGTTGTGAGTTTCATGGAACCATACAGTCTTCATTCATATTTGCATCATGGCATAATTCTTATCTATGTGTATAATTTTTGTTGATTTCGAACATAGAAAGAAATTATCGGATTACCAACCATTAATGAATGTTGTTAACCGACACGAGACTACTTACCATTAATGCCAATGAGAGTCAAGATGCCCAAGTACATCTTACTAGGTATGAATAAATGTGTCACACATCAAGTCACCTAGAAGATCCGACAAATAGGGGACATTGATGTATTCCCACTGTTTATGGGCGAAAGAACTTGCCATTAAGGCATGCAAGCCTCAAGGTACTGAAAAGGTCTCTAGTCTCAATCCCAGATGATGTGCTAATGTCGATAGGCCAAGACTTGTCAGAAGGAGGGCCATACAGAATCCCCCATCATCTAACGCGAGTACAGAGTAATGATTTAGAGGACCATAGATGAAAAATCAAGAAGGATTTATTTGGCAAGAGGAAAATGACAAGGTGATAACTCAGCTTGGTAAGTGAGCTAAGTGACTTTATTCATGGGTTATGCGTGAGTGAAAGTGAGGCGGGAAAGTATGAAACTTTCAAAGGGGTTGAAGCCACAATCTAGTAGTGATATAAAGATGACAAGTTTAGGATTGACTTCAACATGTTAGGCTCAAAGGAAAGAAAATGAATCATCACATAATGGCTCTGAGAGACTTCTTTTGATAGCAATGGTATGATGGATATCATATGAAATATAATGATATTGACTTCTTCAGGATTTAATTGGGACATGCTTTTCTCAAGAGTATGTGGTCTTTGAAAACCATTAGTGCATAAATTGGTCTTCTTCATCATCCCGGAACCTACAAAAAAAACTTAGCACTGACCTGCAATAAAACGTGAGTTTATCGAAAAATAGAGGTGATCAGTCTTTCTTCATCCAATACATATGCAAAAATTCACAAATAGTACTAAATAGAACAAATCCAAGGAAAATAAATAAAATGAAATGCACCTTTTACCTGTAGGGAAGTGGTGCACCTTGGACTACCCGTCAGTATTTCTTTGATAACTTCTCGGTTTGATGTTCAATTTCAGTGATTCAAAAGCCAAATAAAAATATTAGAAGCATTTTTCAATGATATGATGTTCTTAAGAATTTTGCGAAGTCTATTGGATATGAAATCAAAAAATGACCAAAACAAATTGATATCCTCAAATGCTGGTGGAAATGCCTTCATGACATAGAGCTCATTGAGATTTTTCCAACTACATTAATGGAGAGGCCGAAGCCCTCTATTTCCAATTGAGGCGGATCGATACTTGGACTGATTTGATTGGATTTATTAAATAGAGTGGGAACCCGTGACCTCTGATCATTGTGCCATCGTGTCATGTTGTAAACTGCACACCGGATAATTATAATTCAAGTTGATTTCAATTGCTTGAAAATCACAATGGTTCACACAAGCCTTCTTCAACAAATTCGTGTCCTTTCTCACTGTAAATTCATGGTTTTTTTGGCTGCAAAAACCTGGTCCTTTTCTGCTGTCATTTCATGGATCCGATCTCGTGAAAATCGTGCCCATTATCTGAGCAAATTGATGGTCAAAATTCTTTGTGATTAGAGCACAAATTTTATTTCTTATAAGGGAAAAAGGCTAAGACCCTAATGATGCTCATTGAACCTGCAACCTGGCAATCCAATCTGCATTTTTTTAAAAACTCTTTTTTGGTCTTCTGTTGAAACCCAACTCAATTTTTCATTGTACAATTAACCTCTTTCATGATTGGATACATTCTCTTCTCCACAGTCTACGCATTCACCTCCCAAGTATTTCCTTAATGCCACAATTTTATCCACAAAGACGAAAATGGTGTATGTTGATAGTTAAATTGTCAACATACTGTTCGTTTTTCAAATGTTTGTCAGTAAATTCGGGATGGCGTAGGCATAGGAAGGAACATTCTTCTACAAAATAGGGATTCTTGATTTGGTTTGGTGTTGGAGTGGAGCAAAATGTGTTAAGAAACAAGTGCCAAAATAGGAGCACCGACAAGAATTGAACCAATGATATCCTTTGTGCCATCCAAGTGACTTACCAATGTACCAAAGAATAAAATTATTTGAATTGTATTTATTGTGACAGGTGTAAGATGTCCTCCGCACACCGAATAAAATGTCTAAACAAACACACCACACATCAAATTATTAAATAACCACCGGAATATTATTCTTTTGATTTGATTTTAAAGACCTGAATAATAGCAATGATTCGTGGATCTAAATTGTCAACCTAGCACCGCATAAACAAGTGTTTTCTATCATTCCAGAGGGCAGAGATTTGGTTGACGCGTAGGGTTGTATTTTATTGCAAGTTGCAGTTTGGAATAAAAAAAAAGGTCGAAGCTCGAGCAATGGAATTCGGAGGATCTATACAAGGCCGAAACGCCAAAACTATAATCGCCAAAGGATTTATTCATTCGCCAAAGTTTGGATGGTTTGCGCACATAATTGAGTTTTTGTTTGCAGGTTGGAGTTTCAAGATTCAAAGGTTGAGGCTGAAGCCTACATGGTGCAGATTGAATGTGGGACTAGGTGTAAACCAAGAGCCACACCCATGCGGCCAACTAATGCGCATGAGGTTGGATTAATAGAGCATAGCCGAAGATTGATTAATGCAGGGTGGAAGTGTTTATACAAGGCCAAAACCGAGCAATGGGAACCAAAATCAATGCACCGAAGGTCTGATGGTTTATGCGGAGTTTTATTTTGTTGCAGGTTATTGTTGATGTTTTCAAAGGCCAAAGCCCTATCAATTATATGTTTGTGGAGCGCATTAACCAGTGCGCCAAAGGGTCAGATGGGTTTGTGGTTTGCACGTTGTTTTTATTTTGTGCCCAAAGTTTTATTATGCGACAAAGTTCTATATGCATGGTTTTTATTTTTATTTTTAAATATAGTTTTTATTTTTAATATATATTTAATTTTATTTTTATTTTTAAACTATGTTTTAAAACTATATATTTTTTATTGATTTTTATTATGTTATGTTATATATATATATATATATATATTTGTTTGTTTTTATTATATATATATATATATATATATATATTAATTTTGAATTATATTTGATTATATATACAATTTTATAAGACAGATATTACGAAATGCATAGTCTATGAGGAAGCCTAGAGATGAGCAAATTGTAAATTTGGAGATGAAAATCTAGACTTTTTTCAATTTTATTTATGAATATTTGTCGCAAAAACGTTGGAAATTTTCAAATCAAAATAGACATTCAAGACAAACTTATTTCCAAATTCTCTTTTTTGATCTTCCAGATCACAACAAGGCGCAATAAGAAAGCATACTCAGGAACTTGGTGACACTTTAAATCTTTGAAATCTACAACTTTGAAAAGCATTTTAAGAAAAAAAATACCTCTTAAGTATATCACAAATGCTTAGCTCCTGAAACTCCACTTGTTTTCCTCCTTGATGTGTGTCCCTTTTTCCTGTAGATCTTCCTGCCAATGATTAGTTACTATATACTAACCGGTTACTATATACCGAAGGACCATTTTGGTGACATTTATATAGCAGAACTTAGAGACAATATTCTCAAGGACCAATCAACTACTTCTCGTGGAGGACCAAATTAATGTTGCTTGATTCAATTTCAAATACACATTTCTGCTTCTCATCAAAACTTGTTAAGATGCGCATTTAAATGCATGTCCATTAGATGCTCTCAATTGCAAAATATGTACTCAGCACCTGAACGCTCCATAGATCACACCAGTCTGTAGTCCGTCGTACCATCACCTGAACTCTCTCCATGCCAAGCTTCTTCATTCCACGCAAACACTTTCACTAGTCCAAACTATGGAAACCTTAATCACATATGTACGCCACATTCGTAGACTACTGAAGATGCCAGTAAATAAGTCACGCGATCCAATTTCGCAGGGAAACCTACGCTTTAACAAGACATTCATCTCATCTCTCAAACCCTCACAACAACCTTGCTCTGATACCAAATGAATAAAATTCACCATCATAATAATGGAGCAAATAATTATTTATACAATGAGAGAAGATGTTACAGGAAATAATATCCTCCTACAATCTCTCCAATAATCATTCCATGAATCTCTCAAATATATTTCCTAACCTTAATTATACTTTTAATTATACAGGAAATGATAAATGTATCGTTATTCCAACAAATATCACCCAGTTTATCCTTTAGTTCTTTAATTATGAATAGAAAATTACTAATATTTTCATTTTCTTCCATTTTTATTGAGATCTTTTTTTGTATTGGTTGTCTCATACAAACCTTTAAGTAGCTCCCATGTTTATGGGGACATTTTGCACTCCCTTATATGGGGAATCATGTTATCTTTTGCGGTCATCTTAAGGGGAATCATGTTATCTTTTGCGGGCATTTTTAAGAGAACATTTTCCTTGTTTTCTCTTGTCTCCCAATCTTGATTGTTGGGGTTGTTGGCTTAATTTCATCTCCACACGCAATTGACCAAACATTGAATCCTTCCATTAAGGTCTGCAACTTAAATTTTCAATTTACATAATTTTCCCCGTCTAATTTATTTGATTCATTTAATTATGAATCTGTCAAATAATTTAACATCTTTGGGAAGCACATTATAAAATACCAACAATCTTCGAAACCAATCACCAAACAATTATCTTTCAAAAAAAATGATTGAGTTACCTTCAGCGGCTTCCTTCTTTGTTGCTCTCTCTTCCACGCAATGATCATAACATGTGTGGCAAGGATGTGATGGTAGTGGCGGAAGCTCTAAATTTCCTTTGTACAAAACCCTAAGATAAATCTCCCATACATTGTACTCTCCACAACAAACTGAATCGAGCAATGCAGTTATGGTGATTTCTTCCTACTCATACAATCTCCACAAAACCACGTCCTGCAAGTCGGGGGCATCCCAATCCAAATAAAGGGCCCTAATAACCTCCTATCGCATGCCTCTTCCCAGTCAGTTTGATGGGATTTATCATAAGCAATTTTGGATTGCAAGACTTGGAGAAAAAATTGGTCCTCTACTTTTGCTTGCGTATTGGTGACATAAGTGTTGTTGTAGCTTCTTTCTTGTAACCTTGCAATGAACAATAGAAGTGAAAAACCAAAGTGATCCCAAGATCTGATAACAAAATAGAGAAAGAGAAACAATGCACAACCGAAGTGATCCCAAGCTATGATACCTAAACAGAGAAAGAGAAACAATGCACAACAGTCTCATGCACAAGGTGAGACTAATCTATCGCACCACTACCTTGAATGAATTGATCTTGAAAATGCATACATATATATAGGATGAAAAACAAATACACCACTCTTATAACGGATATTACATAACTAACAATCTTAATTAATTGTGTAACTACCAGCGTAACAACTTACTAATAATTAATTTCTACAATTATTTATATCAAAACGCCCATTCCCTTCCTATTGACTTTCACTTATCTTTGGAGTGTTTTCATCTTTACCTTGGTCGACTTCTTTTTGGGATTTGATTGAAGCCTAAACCAACCCCTCTTCAACCCATGCATTCTCCTTTTATGTAGCACTATCACTCAATGGAGAAGCCAAACACCTCGTCTTTCAAGAGCCTTGGAATGTCAAGATATCCCCATTGAATTTCAACGCATTCTCCTTTCCAACTGTCCTCTCTAGTTGTTCCTTGAATCCATTCACTCTCCTTCTATCTAGTGACTGTTGATTAAGGTTGGTTTTCATTGATGTCAACCCTTGAAGAAATCCCTATAGCACAAAGGTTGGGTAATGGACCGAATATTGTTTGATGTAAATATGACTCGTTATTGTATTTTCATGGTTGATAATCAATAGAAATGGATGAACTCCAAAGTGGTCCCCTTATGGTGAAAGCCCTCATGAGAAGACGCTTTGCAGATTGAGTTATCCTAGAAGTATGGTTAGAGAACCCATGCTTATTTGTGGAATAATGAGATGAAGGCTAGTGAATTTGTCATTGAAACTATCCTATATGGATAGTGATTTTCATGCCATTTCCAGTGGTATGTGGAACGTCACATAACTCCTCACGGTTAGAGAGTTATGGCCATGAGAAGTTGGAGAACCTAGGTTTGGGTAATGGACCCAAATTTGTTTGATGGATAATGGTATGAGTTTTGATATATTTGCAGGTAATACTATTCTATATGGATGGTACATGTTATTCCATTTATGGTGGTATGTGGAATGTCACATAACTCCTCACGGTTTGAGAGTTATGGCCTTACGAAGTTGGAGGACCCTCTTATGTCATCTAGAAGCCCCAAAAGGTCAAAGTAGTCAAAGTGGTTTAAGAGAATTTAGAAGGTAAATAATAAAGTGATTTGATGAGTGTACTATAATTCAAAGTGAATGCAAAATAAATTATTTAAATAATAAATTTAATGGATAAATTAGAAGTGAGTTAATCATAAAATAAGGCAAGTGGGCAAACTGACCTAGAAGATGTTTTTAAGGAAGCTATTTGGAGAATATAAAAAAGAGGCAAGGCTCTCTCATTTTAGACACACTTGACCATATTGAATACCTATAGGTGTCTGAGGTAACCAAAGGATATATAAGCCAAATTTCCGAGGGAAGGTGAAGAAAAGAAGGTCAAAATTCAAGGAAGGATAAATTATTTTGATGATGCTTTCTAAGGTCTGTTATCTACAGGTCATCTCGCCATTTTCGCAAAAACGTTTTTTCTAGAATGATTCAGATGGTAAAATTTCTATTCCATTGAGGAAACATATCCAAGTATCTGTGGTAAAAATTTCATATTGTGGGTCATTGTATTTTTGGAGTTACACTCTGTGGAAAATATGGTTTGTGGTTAGTCCTGAAACTAGTCAAAAAAAGGTATTTCAAGTAAAAACGCCATAACTTCTTCATAACAGATCAAAATTCAGTAAGACCAAATGTGTTGGCTAGAGTATAGTCTTTAGTATGATTTTTAACGGTTTTAGATTGATTCAAAAAATATTCTATGAGGGGCACTCTCTACAAGGTCTCTCTCTAGAATAAGCCAGAATTCAGCAAGGTATGTCATTTTTGCTATAACTACTTTTATGAGAGGTTCCAAGTAGTGACACTTGGAGGAATTTCATAAAACACACTAAAGAACATTTTGTATCAGTTTCAGATCTTTATTCATTACAGGTACAAAGTTATGATTATTTCAAGTTAGGGTTGTTGACTAATCGAAAACTAGTCATGTGAGACTAAAGAAAAGTTTGATGTAAATGCTAGTCTCTTAAAGTTAAGGAAGGTTTGCAGGTATGTGATCATATACACCAGGTCTATTACAGAGTTATAAATCATATTTGGGTGATGAAATTGATGAGTTATTTTGGTTGAGTTACAAGTTGGGTACATGGTTGAGACAAGTAGTTGATGAGTTGGCACATACATGAGGTGTATAATTGATGATGTTGATACATATTGATGAGTCATATTTGATGAGTAGTTGACACATGATTAGTACATACTTGGTACATGGTTGGTTGCACATGTTTATGGTACAAGTTGATTACAGATTGTTTGGTACAGGTTGGTGCATGGTTGATGCACTTGTTTATGGTACAGACTGGTGCATGGTTGATGCACTTATTTATGGTACAGGTTGAGGTACAGGTTGATGCATGGTTTAGGTTTATTGGTATAGGTTTACAATGGTATATCTCACAGTGATAGTGTGACAGTAGTTCCATCATTCTACTTCTACTTCAGGACGGTTGGACGAGGCAACGACAAGTGGTTGTAGATATCTTTCAGTTGTAGCCAGAGAACATAGAGGTTTGTAGCCAGAGAATTTTGGAGTTGGAGCTTCCCTCAGGATGTAGCCTGAGAAACTAGGGGGTTGGAGCCTCCTTCCAGTTGTAGCTGGAAAACAAAGGAAAATGGTGCTTCCAATGAATGTAATTCTTCAAGACATATAAGAAAAAGAATTATGTGGTTTTCTCCCAATTTGGGTTTCCACATAAAACACTGGTGTAAKGTGTAAGTGTGTGATTATTCATTTCTTATTGCTTATTCTTGGATAATAATTCTACATTGATATAAAACTTGGATTATTTGAAGAAAAATGAATATAATTATGTTAGCACATAATCTTCTATGTGAGGTGTTTTCCTATAAAGTGTCCCCTTCGGCGAAAAAGTGGCAAAGAATGGGTCAAAAACCCACTTATCCTAAGTCAGGGGTGCATAAGCACTCTGGATTATGCAGCGCGTAGATCTGGGAGGTCAGAATATGCACGCCTAGATCTTCGGTTCAGATTCAATTCCAGACCCCCCCCCGTGCGTCGTTCTACCTTTAATGATGGGGGGTCCGATATGACAGTTTTCCCGTGCGCAAATCTAAAGGGTCAGGAAAGCCACACCCAGATATATGGTTAAGGTCCCATTCTAGACCCCCCCCCCCCCATCGTTATGCCTTTAATGATGGGGGGGGGTCCAATATGGGTGGTTTTCCAGTGTGGCCCCCTTTGCTATCATGGTACCCCCTCCTTGCGTCTCCCCCCTCCTCTTGCCACCTGTGTTCCACTAGACCTCCTATCCACCAGTCACATCACTTGTTTCCCCCTTGTCTCATTAGGACACACTCACATTCCACTCACCCTCGTGGCATGTCATTTTCTATTTCGCTCCCTCTTGTCTTCCCACACCTGTCCCTCTCCCTATCACGTCGTCCCGTCATAGAAGACGTGTTCCCCTTCGACAAATCACATCCCACCACCGTATCTCCATGGCCCCCACAAGATCTTCCACATTCGTCCTTTGGCCTCTCCTCGTCTCACTTTCACATCTAATATGCCAAATCATCCCTATCTAGTCACCACTCATCCGCCGCTCCCCATCAGGTGCCCCAGTTAGCACGTCTACCTCCACATCTTACCATGAAGTCATTTAGCATATCGAGGTGGAAGCATGAGAAGCCTCCATGTCCCAAAGGTGTGGAGTTGACCAAGGCCATTTCCAATCCCAAGGAAGCAGTTATTGAAATGGTTGGTGGTGGGTGGACATCGTTTCTACCATAAATGGAAAGTCCAAGAGAGGACTATCATCTTGTCAATTCCTTGCAGGCTCGTTCTGGAACATGATGGCATCTTACTGAAGTGCATGACAGTCCAGAGACTGCATGCACAGTCTACCAATAAACATGTAGACGTAATGCCTTCAATGCAGTAACTCGAAGCTCCTGTTGGGTTTTGCTCCAAGTATATGAAGGCATTTTTTCCATTTTTGTAGCTATCGATGGTTGAGCTATGCTCCCGAATTGTAAAGCTTTAATGGAATTTATGGTTCTCTAGTTATTAGTTGTATCTGAGACCTCATGTTTAATGAAAGTCAGCTTCTCTCCATCTCTCTATAAGCTTTGTTTTAAGACACTCAGAATTGGCAGGTCCAGTTGAGGGTGATTATGTTGTGTGATGTATGTTTGATCATAACAGTGTTTTCACCAGTTTTAAATCAATCTCTTGTGTCTTTTTCTTCCTCTTACCCTGAGTAGATCATTGAAATATTCAAGCGAGTTGTTACAGTAGCCACCGTGATGTAGATATGATCATTGTGTTACTGTAATTGTGTCATCCTGGCACATCTCAGTGTTTGTTCTTTCTTCTATGGACTGTTGGAAGTTTGATGCCTACAACAAACCTTTGCAGTGTCTCTCTAAAGTCTTCCTCCTACTCACCCTTATTACAACTTACTGACTGAAGTTAGATCAAGACCTTACATGCTTGTGCATAGCCTGGCCTAGGATTATGAGTTAAAACGATATTCTTCTGGGTTTGCATCCATTCGATCACCCTTTTATATACCAATCATGACATAAAATCAATGGGCATTAGGATCTACTCCTGTCGCAATCCAGGAGTGACTTCTGACGCTAACATTTTTGGTGTCATTGTTGGGGTAGAAGTTGAATATTTTCCCCGGAACTGAATGAAAATGAGCCTCTTATTCTGAAGGTGCATCAAGCATCATATCCCTTGAAGATTGCTACTGTGCACCTGGCGACTCCATTGTGATGACTCCACTGGGGTGAACCTATTGTTCTAGTTGTGGCTTCTAGAGGAAGACACATGAGGTCTACCTCGCATCTGCCCTTGGCGACACCTGAAGTAGATCCGAAAAAGATTATCAGAAAGGGAAAGACCCACAAAGAAGGAGATTCTACTGCTGAACCAAGTATTTCTGATAAATTTCCATCGCCCTCTTTAGAAACTCCATTGACTTCTTCACATTTCCCTGTCATACCTTCTGTTGGAGTTTCCAGAACTCTAAATTTTGGGAGTGTTCCTATTGATATTTACCCTCTCGGTCTGGGATTGGAGGGTGAAATCCTTGTCACTCCTTTCTCCCTTGAAGTTGTACCTTGGCATAGGTACAGGACCATAGAACATTTCCCTACTTCTAACTTTACCACCCCTCCTCTTATTATTGTTCCTGCTACTGTAGAGAGGGAATCCTCTACCAACTCCAGTCCTATAGCCTCTCCTCATAATCCTTCATTTTTTCCATTTCCACCTGGGAGTTTAGTTCCAGCATCCCCTGCTCAAACCCCTTCTCCTCCTAGTTCTCCTCCACCCAATATCCCTATGGCAGGAGTGAATCCCCCCATGACCAGGATGGAAGCCATTATAGATGCTAGGTATGATCCCCTTGTACTTCCTCAGCCTCTCAATTCCCTTCCAGCAGATGGCCACCTCAAGCAGCTGCCCAAGTTCACAGGCGAAGGAGATATAACTGCAGAAGAACACCTTGAAGCCTTTTATAGTTTCACATATCATCATGTCATCATGCATGCAGACGTATGGATGAGGATTTTTGTTCATAGGCTTCAAGGTGAGGCTAGGAAGTGGTTTAGGTCCCTGCCTAATGGATCCATCGATGGGATAGAGGTTTTGGATAGCGCCTTCTTAAGACATTGGGGAGATAAGAAAGACTTCATGTATTACATGACAGAGTTCGGATCTTTGAAGAGAAAGGAAGGAGAGTCTGTCTCTGACTTTTCCAAGAGGTTCAATAAGATGTACCATAAGATACATGCTGAGATAAAGCCCTCAGAAGATTCAGCCAAAATTACTTATGCCAGTGCTTTTGACCCAGATTTCTGCCTTTTGTTGAGGGAAAGACGAGCCAATTCCATGGCTCACATGCAGGACTCGGCTATGGAAGTTGAGTCGAATATATTGGTTGTTGA
>ML779586.1:399378-412806 GCA_009831015.1 Picea engelmannii | reverse complement strand
AGATGCATTGGAAAATAATATGTCTAAAACCCATGTAATCATGAAAATGGTTTAATGTAAGGGTATGGGAAAGAGAAATATGGTTAAAAGTGAAGTGAAAGTGAATTGAAAGTGAAGTGAAAGGTTGGTAAAAAGATGGTACTCTGGCGACCCAACAATGAATGGGATACATTTTTAAAAATGGGTCATGCAAGTAAGTAACATGGTGGGTTTATGAACCTTAGATAGTTGATCCACTATTTATTTATTAGAGAAAGGTCATGGTAATAAAGTGAATCATAGGGTAATAATATGAAAAACAAGATCCAAATTTCCTATAATTCAAGAGCCTCGACAACTTGATCAAGTACCATATTATCTTTACCAAATGCACTTGTGTCCATCTCGGGGCATGTAACTTGTGCAATTTCAAAACTGACCAACCATCATGTTTATCCATTAGCAACTTATTTTTATAATCACAAACATTCTTGAATGGTGAAGAACTTGACGATATCATCGATCCATCGAGGGTCTGACTAGATGATGAAATTTTAAATATATGGAAGCAAATTGGCGAGATTGCGCAAGATTTTGTGCAAGTATTGAAAATCGAGGGGAAGCCTGGCAATACTTTGTTGACTAAGTGTCATTGACCGAAATATTCATCAACACTACTCTTATTTAGACTAATTCTATATTCTAAGGAACATTCTAGAGGAAGATCCTTCTAGAAGTGGAATCTTCTATTAGATCTTCTTACATTGACTTGTTCACATTTATTTAATAGGCATCATTAACTAATGTTGGCCTTTATTACATGGAAAATATATATCATGATGACTAACAACCAACTAAGAGAGGTTAGGGTCATATACTAACACAATCTCTATGATATGTTATATGAATAGAAACACCTGAATCTATGAACCATGCAATACCATCATCTATTTTTGCTGATAAAGTTGCATCTAAAATAACTAACTTGAGATTTTTAAGATCATCACTTACTGTTTCTTCTCTATCAACCAAATTTCTTGCATTTCTTCTATATTTGAACTTATGGAACTTCTTTTTCCTACAATCCTCAACATAATGTCCTACCTGTTAGCCTCTTTCTCATATACAATCATTAAGTCTTAATATACCACCTTTGTATATTTTACATACTAGGATATAGTTGTTATACTAAGTATTTTTATAGATTCCTATATTGTCTCATCCTACCTTATCTCCTGATGAGGTGTCGATATGAGAACAATTGAGGTGGTTTCATTATTGTATTATATATTTGTATGATTAAGATGAATACAATGTTGATAATTATGGCTTGGGGCCTTTTCCACCAATTTTCTTGTCCTAATATTCTTATGCTCAATTTCTTCAATTGGTATCAAAGCTCTTATGGTATTAAGGGCCTGATTGCTTCACCATGGTAGTTTTCCATGGGACGTGAGGTGCAACAACATCATGCAGAATAATATGTGCAAATTGGCACACAAGCTACATCATCCAGAAAATAAATCTGGGGGAAATCAAATCTGATCTACATTTGTTTATTTGGCTGAGAAGAATTCAATCTGAGATGCAGCAGGAGCATGGAGAAAAAGAAGGAAAGAGAAAATAGCCTCGCTCGCTACACCAACAAATCGTAGATCTGTAATCACATGCGCAATGGAAATAAAGA
Source organism: Picea engelmannii (assembly GCA_009831015.1). NCBI lineage: Eukaryota > Viridiplantae > Streptophyta > Pinopsida > Pinales > Pinaceae > Picea > Picea engelmannii. Next base: position 411,140 of record ML779586.1, on the reverse strand, counting down.
GGTCATAGTTTTTTTTTCGCATCTAGTTTAATATGCTTGATTTATTCGATGGCGTTTTTGGTAGCATGTTCTCACCATCTACTCACACATATTTTCACGGATCTACGTTGTATCTGCTGACTAAAGAAAACTTAAACATTTTCTATGGACTACCATTTTTGACCTTTCAAATTACCCTAGTCTGATCTATGTTCTTGAAGAGGTCATAAAAAGAAAATAGCACAGTCTTCCCTCATCAAGGTTGAATTGTTCATTTCTCATGATGCCAGAAATAAAGAGGATATAATTTGAATTAGTTTGGATCAAAAATGCATACTCTGCATCGATCAAACCCATAAACTAGCGTGGATCAAACTGGAACGACAACTCTATTGCACCATAGCAAGAAATTACTCCTAAAATGTCAATCCTAGAATCGATCCATCCACTGTATTTTTGGTCAATTTTTGGTTAATAGTTATGTAGATTTGAATAGTTTGGCAGCGAATTATATTGTTTAAATGTTGTGAAAAGAGGTCACATCAGTTTTCAGTAAAATCAAATCAGTTTGCAATCGGATTTACCAAACCATCGATCAAAAAACCACAATCAACTTTTGAAGTGTAGAGTTTCGAGACTTCACTTGATCTGTTTCATTATTATCAGTGTCCAGGTGCTAGTGTAATACTGCCAAATCTATGAGCTTCTCCAGAAAAAAGTCTTGCCTCCGGTCAGACTGATGGCATCAATCCATCCCATGCGCTCCTTTTTCGCATGTCTTCTGCAACAAACGGTGGAAGCTTGCACTCAGAAAACCCTTATTTGATTGCGCAATAGAGGGCGTATTAGAGCAGCAGAGGCACATTGAAAGACAGATGCACTCTCACCAACTACAAAAGAAATCTCAACGATCTCCCATGCAAACAAACTCACTGCTAAAACCATGGCATGGCTCCTCCTTTCTGCAATCAATGGCAGCAACCTCAATCAAACCAATTAAAATCACATCACATCCACACATAGCAATATATGTCCATGTTCCTTCTCCAATGCTTGGCATGGTGGTTTATGGCAGTTTTGCACAACGTTTTTCCATAATATTGGAGATACCAAGAACAACCACCGAGAAAATAATATCACCACACATTTGTTTCCTCATAGATCTACCCAAATTGACATGCCCACTCCATCCATCCAGATCTATTGATGAAACTATAGTCAACACTTTTTCCAAATGAGATAGACCCCACACACTTGCCTAAAACAAAGATGTGTTTGCTGGAAAGTATCCTGAAGTGTTTGTGATCATCTTCAGCCTTATCTTAAAAAAATTAAAAAATAGAGTAAAAATTAAATTTGGAGAGGTTGTAAGTCAAATTTGTTAATTGGCTTAGTGAAAGCTTACATTTGTAAAAGGCATTAGAATATTGAAAGATACATCCTTAAAGTTGTTGATTCCATGAGAGCGGGATATGGATATCATTGTAGCCCTCTCATTGTATTTGGTCTCATAAGAGATACTCATAATAAAATTTCTTCATTTTTTTGTGATTGTGTCCAAGATCCGCCCGAAATTGAATAAGGGGATCTTAGGTACACTTTTTGTTGTGTGCGACGGATTATTCTTAATGTTTCTCTTGTGTGTCTAGTTTTGGCACTTAAAACATAATTTTACAAAACAATCATACACACACTAAAGTACAAAGCAACTTAATGCAATTCGAGCACATGTGAGCATTGCCAATGAAGCACATACATTCAAGCAAAATCAAGCGCAAGTAATCAAGGAGAAACAAAGTTCAAGTTGTCATCCACATCATCATTCAACAAGTGGACACATCAAGCACCTAATATTCAAGGACTCAAAACGTCATCAAATAAGTCAACTTTGAAGATCACTTCAACTTCAATATCAACTACAAGTAATGTACTTGCAATCGTTTTTTTGTAAGTGTCGAAATAAAATTGAGTTGAATTTCTTTGTAATTGGGTGCATTCTCGGTTGAGCCCGACACCCAAGATACATTGTAATTTTGAGTCGAAATTGACAAGGTTGAGTAGCTTAACTCAAGTCATTGTAATCACAAGTTTGGATGCATTTTCAGTGGTAACCGACATCCTCAACTTGTTGAAAATTTTAAGTGAGCGTAAAAGTATAAGAAAGTGAGTTTTTGGAAGAAAATTCAAGCGATCCAGTTCGAGTGAAGCAATTTCAAGGGAGAGTGAAAGTTTAAGCAAGAAGAGTTCAAGTGAGAGAGTTCAAGCAAGCAAGAGCGAAATAATAATGGGTAAAGGAGGAAAGCGTTTACAGAACACCTCTCAAGAAATCAAGGAGCTGCAAGAGTACAACCATGAATTACAAGAAAAAATTGATATGAAGGATAAATTGAATCAAACACTTGAGATGAAGTTAATTCAAAACCAAAACATAATTGATCACATGGTTGATACAATACCATCAGTAAATGATTTTCGAGATGAAATTGAAATGAAGAATCAATTGATTGATGCACTTCAGATAAAGTTAAGTGAAAAGCATAATCAACTTGATGACATGGTTGATGCAGCATCTGAAGAAACTCAAAAAGTTGATGCAATTTGTGACACAGGGGGTATGATAGAGAAGATTGATGCAACATGTGCTATAGAGGAGCTTATCCAAATGGTTGATGCAGCATGTGATACAAACGAGTTCATACAAAAGGTTGATGCATCTTGTGACACACAAGACCTTATCCAAATAGTTGATACAAATGAGACAGAAGATATGGAATCTTTCAAAGATGAATCCCAAAAAGAAACACTTCAATCCATGCTAACTTGTTTGCAAGTGACGCAAGCTCAAGTTAGACTTCTTCAAGCACAATTGAATGATGAGTTGATAGATCTCAAAAGTCAACAATCAGTAAAGTATTATGAACTAGTTTGTGTTCATAACAACCCTCTATATGATGATAATGATAATGATGATGATAATCAACAGTTAGTGAAGGAGAACATCAGCAAGCCAACTTCAGAAGTAACTTCAAATGACGATGAATTGCAAGCAGAAGATGCCAAAGCACATAGTGATACAATATGTATAAGTGAAAGTAAAAGTGAATCATGTCATCAAGTACAAAATGATATTTCCAAGAGGATCATCAGACCTTGGGAAGAATTACTCTTCAATAGAAATCGACATGGCTTAGGATATGAAAATCAAAACATTTTTCATATTCCAAATTACTCCAAACCAATTTTGTTTGTGAGTGCTAGATTTCTTCAAGAAAATTTAACTTCACCTATTCAAGCTCAACATCATAATGATAAGTGCAAACATTGTAATCGAGTTGGTCACAAGGAGAATCAGTGTTTTGATCTCCATCTTTTTCAGAATTTTTGCAAGTCAAATCATGCATCAGATAAATGTTCCAAGAGGAACAAACCTGCAAGACTCAAGCTTCACTATGAGTGGATTGATCCTTGGCAATGGTCATCAACTACCAAACGATTATATAAGTCTTATTGAAGAATTGAATCTCGAGTAAAGACCAATCGTGTATCACATAACATGTTTGTACCTCACATAAGTGGTCCCCTTATGGCGTAGATTTCGAGCATGGCCCTCACAGGATGAGATAACATGTGGTTTTTTCCACATGCCCACTTTTTTTTGTACTCAAATGGAACAAGTATGGTACTCTCTTGAGCCTAGAAGGAGGGAGTACAATGATGAAACTCTCATGCACCTTAAGGGGGGGAGTTCAAAATTCCAGTGATGATGGTTCATGAAACCACTTGTGGTCTCTCCTTTCAGCTGACAAAGGTGGGAATTGATGATGGAATTGATTATGGAATTGAAGATGGTTGTCAAATAGAAAGTTTCGACAACAAAAAACATCAAGTATGCCAGATGGGCATGAAATTTGAAAAATGGGCAACTTCGGTCTATAGATGACAGACTTTGGCAGAGTGATGGTTCTATATTGAATCATACATTGGGATGTTGATTTTGAGACCTAGCAGAGGATAGATGGATCCTACTGCATTGTAGCTTGGCATTGGTTGAGTTGTCAATCATTTTCAGGGATGTGGCAGACTTGCAGCTAATTCACTTCTCTTTGTTATCTCTCATCATATTAGAGTTCACATCAGTGAACAAAATTGTTGTCATTCTGGCTCACATGATTACACAGTGAGGTTTTCCAGTTTTCTCAGCATCCAGATTTGGCAGTTTTTCAGGCAGTTCTTCATTACGGCTCAGCTCAGGAGTTTCAGGATGAAGACATGGAGATATACCAACTTATGCACCTACTTTGTTGGTATTTTTGTTCAAGACTTATGATTGAGGGGGGGAATGTTAGCCTTTTTCTCATATACAATCATTAAGTCTTAATATACCACTTTTGTATATTTTACATACTAGGATATAGTTGTTATCCTAAGTATGTTTCTAGATTCCTATATTGTCTAATCCTAACTTATCTCCCGATGAGGTGTCGATATGAGAACAATTGAGGTGGTTTCATTATTGTATTATATATTTGTATGATTAAGATGAATACAATGTTGAGAATTATGGCTTGAGGCATTTTCTGCCAATCTTCTTGTCCTAATATTCTTATGCTCAATTTCTTCACTAACTTACCACAATAGTAACATAAGTTATTCTTCTTTACATTGTATCTATCCTTGGTGATACCCCGCCTTGATCAAGTTTTACATTAGACTTGCCTCCAACATTCCTTTCCCATGGCTTTCCTTTGTATGGATTTTTGGCTATGGCCATCAACGCCAAATCTAAACTCTGAAACCTACTATTAAGATTCTTCCTATGTTCCTCTTCTTGCAATATGATACATGCCAAATCATCAAACAAGGGTGTTTTCGACTAGTGATAAATATATGATATTCATCTAACATACCATTCAACATAACAATAACCAAATCAGATATCTTCTAACCAATATTGAAGAAAATTCACCAGCATAATAATGGAGCAAATAATTCAATAACAATGAACACTCGGCTCTAAATTTCTCATTACCAAAGCATGAATTTATACAATGACAGAAGATGTTATGAGAAATCATCTTCTCCTACAATATCTCAACAATCTCTCCAATAATCACTCCATGAATCTCTCAAATATATTTCCTAACCTTAATTATACTTTCGAGACATAACAAATAACAATAATACTAAAAACAATTATATCTAGAATATGTTAAATGAATCATTATTCCAACATTTCTCCCCCATAATGATCATTTGGAAATATTCCAAGATCATCTCTGAATTTGTAGAACTTTTCCTTTGATAGTGCTTTGGTGAAAATATCAGCTACGTGTTCTTTTGTTCTATAATAACTGTTCTCAACCACACCTTGTTGAACTAAATCTCGAACAAAATGATACTGAATATCAATATTCTTGGTCTTCTTATGAAGCACTAGATTTTTGGTCATCTGAATAACACTTTGATTATCACATATAAACTGAATAGGTTTTTCTTGTTGCTCATGAAGACCCTCCAAAATTCTTCTCAACCAAACTACTTCACATGTTGTTTTCGCTACTGCTTTATACTTTTCTTCTGTTATGGAGAGAGAAACTATAGGTTTATTTTTAGTGCTCCAAGCAATTTTTGTTGAACCCATGTTGAATGAATATCCTGAATTTGATTTCCTATCATCCATGCAACCTGCCCAATATGAATCTGTATAACCAATAAGCCTGAAATCTTCTGTAGATATGTATATCAAACCATAACCAATTGTACCATGTAGATATCTCAAAGTTATCTTAGCTTCTTTCCAATGTATTTCCTTGGAGTTTGACATGAATCTAGATACCATACTAACTGCAAAAGATATATCCGATCGAGTTGCATTTAAGTAGATCAAACTTCAAACCAATTGACGATACAAAGTAACATCAACTAATTTGGAGTCATCATGTCCGTATAAATTCAACCCAACTTCCAAAGGAGTTGTTGCCAGCTTGCAACTCATTTCTTCACAATATCCAAAGTATATTTTCCTTGTGACATCAAAATACCATCTTCTTTCTGCCAAACTTCAATTCCCAAGAAACTTCATCTCAAACTCAGCAATCATGTGTGACTTAAAATTTTGAAATAACTCAGCATTGTTCCCTGTGTAGATCAAATCATCAACATAAAGTGCAACAATCATAATATCCTAACATGATTGAAGAATATAAATATTGGGACCAGATAAACTTTGATTAATCCATGATCCTGGAAGTATTTATCAATTCTTGAATACCAAGCCCTTGGTGCTTGTTTAAGACCATATAAATACTTCTTCAACCTATAAACTTTATCTTCTTTACCTAGAACTTCAAAACCTTCATGATGCTCCACATAAATTTATTCATCCACATAACCATTCAAGAAAGTTGACTTAACATCCATTTGAAAAATTATCCACTTATACTGAGCAACTAATGCAAGAACCATCCTGATTGTATCCAACTTTGCCACTGGGGAAAATGTCTCAGTATAATCAATGCAGTATCTTTGTGCATAAACTTTTGCAACTAAACAAGCCTTATACTTATCAATTGTGCCATCTGATTTATACTTAGCTTTATAAACCCATTTAGTACCAATCACCTCTTTACCTTTTGGTAAGTTACCAAATCCCATGTATCATTCCTCACCAAAGCACTCAACTCTGCTTCCATAGCTTCATTCCATTATTTCTTTCTTGATGCTTCTGCATAATTTTGTGGTTCATCCATCTTCATTATCTGTGTCATAAGTGCATAATTCACATGATTACTTTGGGATCCGGTAATCCTTCTTTCAAAATTTCTATCTAACATATTGTTTTCTGAATGACTTCTTTCAAACCACTTAGGTGTCTTCTTAAATTCATCTTCCTTTACTAACTTGGAATGTGATTCACCATCAATAATAATTATATCTTCTTTTAATTTCAACTGTACAAGTTCTCACTGATAAATTCCCTGCTCATCAAATACAACATCTCGTCTTATTATTACTTTCTTTTCTTGAGGATCAAACAACCTATAACTTCTTGTTTCAATACTATAACAAATGAAAATACACTTCACACTTTTATCATCCAAATTTCTTATTTTTCCCTTCGGAACATGCGCATATGCAATGCAACCAAAAACTTTCATATGTGCAACACTTGGCTTATGTCCTGTCCATGCTTCTTTGGGAGTCAAATTCAACAGCCTTTGTAGGAAATATATTAAGAATGTATACTGATGTGTGTATTTCTTCAGCCCAAAACTCATTACCAAGTGACTTAGCCTTTAACATGCTCCTAGCCATCTCAACTATGGTTTTGTTTTTCCTCTCCGCGACTCCATTCTGTTGAGGAGAGTATGAATTGGTAAACTCTCTCTTTATACCATTCTTCCTACAATAATTCAAGATTTCATTTGACCTGTATTCTCCCCCATTATCTTTTCTTAGGATGAGAATCTTGAAACCATTTTGTTTTTCAACTAATGCCTTGAACTCAAGAAAATGAGAAAACACTTCAGATTTCTCCTGCAAAAAATACACCCAAGTCTTCCTTGAAAAATCATCAATGAAGGTGAGAAAATAACGAGCCTTTCCAAAATACATTGTCTCCATTGGACCACACAAATCTAAATGCACCAATGCTAGATGTTCACTAGCTTACCAAGTTCTATTTGAGAAACTTTCCCTATGTTGTTTCCCAAAAGTACATCCTTCACACACTTCATCATCATTCTTTATATAAGGAAGACCATTCACCATATTATGCTTTTGAAGCAACTCCAAACTCTAAAAATTCAAATGCCCCATTCTTAAATGCAAAATCTTGTTGTTCATCTCTTCTGTTACATTCAAACTTTGTGAATTACTTGAGTCAAAAGAAAGCTTGAAAATTCTATCTTTAGTCATTTCTCCTTTTGCCACAATTGCATTATGATTCAACTTATCAATGATTAAACATTCATTGTTTTCAAACACTAACTTATAGTTTTTTTCCATCATTTGTCCTACATAAAGTAGGTTCTTCTTCAATGTTGGTGTCAACAATGTGTCATCAATAAACTTCTTCTTTCCATGCAATGTTGGAATTGCAACTGTGTCTTTCCCTTTAACTTTTGAAACTCTATCATCACCAAATACAAATTTACCAGAATAGTTGTCATTAATTCTAGTAAACAACTCCTCTTGAGATTTCATATGAGTTGAACACCTCGAATCAATATACCATGCTTCACTTTCTTCATTATGCGCCATGAAACTTGATATGAATAACTTCTCATTCCCAGTTTCTTCTACATTTGTATTAGCACCTTTTGTTTTCCATATCTCTCATTTTTTCATAACAATTTCTTTCAAGATGACCATATTTATGACAATAATGACATTGTGGGCCTTGTCGTTCTTGAGATCCTTCTCTTCCTCTTCCACGAAAATTGTCTCTTCCTCATCCTCTAAATTGATTTGAACTTCCTCTAAACACACTTGGGCTTATTCCTCTTCCTCTAAATGCATTTCCTTGATAATTCTGTGATTTTTGTGGATTTTTGTTATGACTATGATTTTGATATTGACTTCTACCTCTTCCTCTTCCTCTATGCCTTGTAGAAAAATCATGCTCCACTTCTCCAGTTGGTTGATTTTCTTCAACAGTAAGCAAAAATCCACTTAATTCATCAATCTTCATTGTATTTAAATCTTTGGAAACCATAATACTAGTGGTGACCATCTAAAACTTGGGCATCTGATTAACAAGATCTTGCATCTTTGTGATATAATCATGAATAGATTCATTACTTTTCATGTTGGTATTTTCAAAATTTCTCCTTAGTGTTTGCAATTTAGCTATAACCACACCTTCATGTGTATTCTTTAAAATATCCCAAGCTTGCTTAGATGATTCTGCATCATTAATTGTAAATATAGATTCTTCAACTGCGCTCTCTATAAGTGAAAGTTCTTCATTATCTTTCTTAATAATTTCCTTTAAAACTTTCTTGTCATCATCACTTAATGTTTTGAAATCATCAACAAAAGGCATAGTATATCCATCAATTACAAGCTCCCATAAATATTTAGTGATAAATATAGGTTGCATGTGTTTGCTCCAATAGAAATAATTTGTGCTAACAAGTTTAGGCAACACAATATTGCTTGTCGCCATGAAGAATAAATAAGAATGAGAGAGGAAGAATAATCAATGCCCACTTCGCCCAGGACGAGAACCAATGTCCCAAAAAATCGGAACTCAACCACCACCAAAAAATGATTCTTTTATTAATATTTTAGTACAATGAAGATTTAAAATCTCAATTCTTTCAAAAGATTACAATCAACACTTCTTATATCTCCCTTCACTAACAAATATTACTTTTTGCTAATCTATTAAAAAAAAAACACCCTTTACAAAAAAAAAATGTACCAAAAAATAATAAGAGATTTAAAAGAAAAAACCTCTTTTACACTTTATCTCACATGAAAACTAATTTTCTCTCATGTCACTCCTCCAGAAATAATTCTCTCTCATAATCATTAAACCACTAAACATTAAAGGGATAAATTCTCTCTCAAATTCCAAACTCCTTCACATACTTTAGTCATGGATAAATGGTAAGTCTACAGTCACATGTCTTTTCATACCAGTAGTACGCACAGTTGCATGTTACCGTCATGGAATTTTTTAGACCACTGTGATTATAGTGACTATTACCTCGCCCACAGCCACGATCAAATTCAGGTACATCATAGCAACCAAAGTAGAGTTGTCAGAAGGATTAACTCGGACGAACCCGAAACAAGCAGATGACAAAGCTGGTGCAGGTTATAGACAGAGGTCTTGGATGCCTGATCCTGTAACCGGTTACTATATACCGGAGGACCATTTTGGTGACATTGATATAGCAGAACTTAGAGACAATATTCTCAAGGACCAATCAACTACTTCTCGTGTAGGAGCAAATTAATGCTGCTTGATTCAATTTCAAATACACATTTCCGCTTCTCATCAAAACTTGTCAAGATGCGCATTTAAATAGGTCACGCGATCCAATTTCGCAGGGAAACCTACGCTTTAACAAGACATTCATCTCATCTCTCAAGCCCTCACAACAACCTTGCTCTGATACCAAATGAATAAAATTCACCATCATAATAATGATAATAATGGAGCAAATAATTATTTATACAATGAGAGAAGATGTTAGGGGAAATAATCTCCTCCTACAATCTCTCCAATAATCACTCCATGAATCTCTCAAATATATTTCCTAACCTTAATTATACTTTTAAGACATAACAAATAACAATAATACTCAAAAGAATTATATCTAGAATATGATAAATGAATCATTATTCCAACAAATATCATCCAATTTATCCTTTAGTTCTTTAATTATGAATAGAAAATTACTAATATTTTCATTTTCTTCCATTTTTATTGAGATTTTTTTTTGTATTGGTTGTCTCATACAAACCTTTAAGTAGCTCCCATGTTTATGGGGACATTTTGCACTCCCTTATATGGGGAATCATGTTATCTTTTGCGGTCATCTTAAGGGGAATCATGTTATCTTTTGCGGACATTTTTAAGAGAACATTTTCCTTGTTTTCTCTTGTCTCCCAATCTTGATTGTTGGGGTTGTTGGCTTAATTTCATCTCCACATGCAATTGACCAAACATTGAATCCTTCCATTAAGGTCTGCAACTTAAAATTTCAATTTACATAATTTTCCCCGTCTAATTTATTTGATTCATTTAATTAGGAATCTGTCAAATAATTTAACATCTTTGGGAAGCACATTATAAAATACCAACAACCTTTGAAACCAATCACCAAACAATTATCTTTCAAAAAAAATGATTGAGTTACCTTCAGCGGCTTCCTTCTTCGCTGCTCTCTCTTCCACGCAATGATCATAACATGTGTTGCAAGGATGTGATGGTAGTGGTGGCAGCTCTAGATTTCCTTTGTACACAACCGTAAGATAAATCTCCCATACATTGTACTCTCCACAACAAACTGAATCGAGCAATGCAATTATGGTGATTTCTTCCTACTCATACGATCTCCACAAAACCACATCCTGCAAGTCAGGGGCATCCCAATCCAAATAAAGGGCCCTAATAACCTCCTATCGCATGCCTCTTCCCAGTCAGTTTGATGGGATTTATCATAAGCAATTTTGGATTGCAAGACTTGGAGAAAAAATTGGTCCTCTACTTTTGCTTGCGTATTGATGACATAAGTGTTGTTGTAGCTTCTTTCTTGTAACCTTGCAATGAACAATAGAAGTGAAAAACCGAAGTGATCCCAAGATCTGATAACAAAATAGAGAAAGAGAAACAATGCACAACCGAAGTGATCCCAAGCTATGATACCTAAACAGAGAAAGAGAAACAATGCACAACAGTCCCATGCACAAGGTGAGACTAATCTATCGCACCACTACCTTGAATGAATTGATCTTGAAAATGCATACATACATATAGGATGAAAAAAAAATACATCCCACTCATATAACGGATATTACATAACTAACAATCTTAATTAATTGTGTAACTACCAGCGTAACAACTTACTAATAATTAATTTCTACAATTATTTATATCAAAACGCCCATTCCCTTCCTATTGAATTTCACTTATCTTTGGAGTGTTTTCATCTTTACCTTGGTCGACTTCTTTTTGGGATTTGATTGAAGCCTAAACCAACCCCTCTTCAACCCATGCATTCTCCTTTTATGTAGCACTATCACTCAATGGAGAAGCCAAACACCTC
>ML779586.1:372923-394206 GCA_009831015.1 Picea engelmannii | reverse complement strand
ACACCTCCCCTTTTCCACATTTGACTCAAGCATCATACGAAGAGTCTCTCATGAACAGTCAGATAAATGAGTTGAGCAAAGGGGAGAAATCCAATAATAGCAGTCCCAATAAATATCGCCTCAGGTAAAAGAAGAAAGAAGAGAAGTCCGATCAACCCCTAATGGCGGAGAAGTCTACTAAACAGGTGACAAATATCACCAAAGAAAAGAAAACTCAGAATCCTCCACCAACAACCAAAGATCTCATCTCAGAGGTAATGGAAATTCCTAAGCCTCCTTCCTCCTTTAGTTTCGAGCACGAAATTCAAAAGATTAGAATTCTCGTACCCCTCTCGGAACTTGTTAAAAATGAAGATTTCAAAAGGTCCCTCTCAAAACTGTTGATCTCTAAGCCACCTCAGTTTACCACAGACTCGGTAAATCTCCAAGATGAAAAGCCAACAGTCATCCTAGGTCCCATGGTAGAAGACATAGATGATTCATCCCCTCTGAACATACATGATAAGGTGTTGCATAACTGCCTGATGGATTCAGGGGCTTCCCATAACCTCATGCCCAAAACAGTCATGGAAGAATTGGGACTGGAAGTAACCAAGGCCTATCATGATTTTTACTCTTTTGATTCAAGGAGGGTGCAATGTCTTGGAGTCATCAAAGACCTGGTGGTGTCCTTAATTCATCTACCACTGAAGAGTGTGGTCATGGACATTGTGGTAGCTGATGTTTCCCCCAAATTTGGCATGTTGTTGTCAAAATATTGGATTAAAAATCTTGGAGGAACATTACAAATGGATCTCACATATGCCACTATTCCGGTTTTTGGAGAACATAGGAGATTGTACAGAGAAGCTCAGTTGGCCTACATTGTCAATGACGAAGCAAACCCCACTAACAATCCTATATATGCACTTGACACAGATTTGAGGTCTAGTTTGTTACATCTTACTGATGCTCATGAAGTCCCTCTTGAAATTAGAAAGCAACCCTTGTCTAATCAGGAGATACCTCCTCCAACTACCTCTGTGTGGAAGATATTCTTCGATGGAGCCTCTTCTAGTGAAGGTGTTGGTGTCGGAGTGGTTTTTGTATCACCTTGTCAGGAAACCATATCCATGTCATACAAGCTAGAGTTCGAAACCACCAATAATGTAGTAGAATATGAAGCTCTTGTTTTAGGTTTAAGGGATGCAAAAAAGATGGGAATTAAAGAGGTAGCAGTGTTCGGAGATGCTAAGTTGATAGTCCAATAGGTCAGAAATGCTTATCGGGCCAAACATCTTCGACTTAAAAGTTACAAAAATAAGGTGTGGGACCTGATTGATAATTTCTTCTCAGCTTTCAACATTTCTTTTATTCCAAGAGAAGAAAATACTTTGGCTAATTCCCTAGTTGTCTCAACTAGCCAATTTAGGATACCTCTGCCACCTAGGATCAAATATGATGTTGAGATAAGATATAGGCCATCTGTACCAGACAATATCAAGCATTCAAAGGTGTTTGAGGATGATCTTGAAATCAGAAAATTCCTCGAGTATGTTGATGAGTTCTCTGCATTGCACATTGATCAAGATCCTGATCCCAAAGGTGACCTACACCCTAAGGTATTTTTAAATAAAAATTTTAATTACCATATTGTTCAGTTGCCTAGCAATCACTTTCCAAAGGGACTAGTTCCTTTAGAAATATTGTTCGATGGGAATGATGTGGCAGTGAAGGGTGAGCTTTCAAATGGGGATGTTGATGTAACTAAATGAAATATTGGCACAAAGGAGGATCCTAAGTTCATCAAGTTGTCAAGAAGCCTGTCAAAGGGGAAGAGAGCCAAGTATGTTGAGTTATTAAAAGAATTTGTTGATGTGTTCGCCTGGACCTATGAAGACCTCAAGACATATGACACACATATCATGGAACATAAGATCCCACTGAAAGAAGAGGGTAAGCCATTCAAGCAGAAGTTAAGATAGATTAATCCAATGTTGCTTCTTGTCATGGAGAAAGAAGTAAAGAAATTGTTGGATGCTCAAATCATAGTCCCTTTGAGATATTTTGAGTGGGTGGCTAATATGGTGCCAGTAAGAAAGAAGAGTGGAGAAATCAGACTTTGTGTTGATTTTAGGAACCTAAACAAAAGTTCCAAAAAGGACAATTACCCCCTACCTAAGATGGAGCACATATTGCAAAGGGTAACTGGTGCATCCAGGATATCCATGATTGATGGTTTTTCTGGCTATAATCAGATATCAATCCTGCTTGAGGATAGAGAAAAAACAATCTTCACCACTCCTTGGGGCACATTCATGTATGCCAAAATGTCTTTTGGATTAATGAATGCAGGAGAAACATTTCAGCGAGCCATGGACATAGCCTTCGTTGGGAAGAAATATCAGTTTGCGGTGATCTATCTGGATGACATCACTGTCTTCTCCAGATCCGATAAAGAGCACTGTTGTCACTTAAGGAAGGTTTTCTTGAAATGCAGAAGGTTTGGCTTTTCCTTAAACCCCAAGAAATCTTTGTTTTCTATGGAGGAGGGGAAGTTGTTAGGCCATATAGTATCAGCAGAGGGAGTGAGAATTGATCCCAACAGGGTGAAGGCAATTCAGACCCTGTCACTTCCCAGATCCAAGAAAGAGGTCCAGTCTTTCCTGGGTCAAATTAATTTTCTGAGGAGGTTTGTCTCAAATTTTTCTTAATTGGTGAAGCATATCACAGCCATGCTCAGAAAGGGAAATGAAGTAAAATGGACTGTTGAACCCATGGAATCCTTTGTCCAAATAAAAAAGGCTTTGACTGAGGCACCTATGCTGATCAGTCCTGATTATTCCAAGGATTTCCTAATTTTTTATTTTGCTTCTTTTGATACATTAGCAATCATTCTATTATAGAATAATGTTGAAGGGATGGAGCAACCCATTTCATTTTTCAGTAGGGAATTAAGAGATGCAAAGGTCAAATATGGCATCATGGAGAAGCAAGCCTATGCTTTGGTCAAGGCCCTTAAAGCATTCAGAGTCTATGTTCTTCATTCAAAAACCATTTTGTATGTTCCTTCAGCTTTTGTGAAGGACATTCTTGTTCATCCTGACTTAGATGGGAAAAGAAGCAAGTGGATTACCAAGATCCTTGAGTTTGACCCGGAGATTAAGCCAACCAAGTTGGTTAAAGGGAAGGGCTTAGCCAAGTTGCTGGTTGAATCAAATTGTAAATCCTTGGGAGTTAAATTCATTGATGGTTTCTCAGAAAATCAACAAGTTGAATTGTCTGATGGAAATCCTCAAGATAGTCCTCCACTAGCAGAGTGTGCCTGGTATAGAGATATCATATATTTTATGCTAGAATTATAGCCCCCTGATAAAATAGGGAAGAGTAAGGCAAGAGCTTTAAAGCTCAAAGCAGACAAATATTGTCTTATTGACCAAGTATTGTACTGGAGAGACCCTCTAGGGGTGTTTCTGAGGTGTCTGAACCCACAGGAGGCCCAGAAAGTGGCATTCGACTTCCATAGCAGCCTCTGTGGGGGAGACCACTTTTGAAAGACCACAGCCCACAAGATTCTCAGGGTTGGGTACTACTGTCCCACCTTGTTCACTGATGTCTACAGAGAGGTGAGAACCTGCATCAAATGCCAAAGGTTCTCAGGAAAGAAGCAGCTCAAATCTCTTCCACTAAAACTTGTAGTAGTTGCAACACCCTTTCAACAATGGGGGTTGGACTTCATTGGAGAGATTCATCCTTCCTCAAGCGGCCATCAAAAATGAATCATAAATGCAACTGATTATTTTAACAAATGGATAGAAGTTATCCCCACCAAGAGTGCTTCACACAAAGTTATCATCAACTTCCTAGAGGATATCATATCAAGGTTTGGATTCCCCAGTAGAATTGTCATTGATAATGCTGCATCTTTCAGGTCTGAGCCTCTGGTGAGGTTCTGTAAGAAGTTTGAGATTTCACTGGTTCATTCCACTCCCTATTATCCACAAGGAAATGGACTAGCAGAGTCTTCCAATAAAATCCTGATTAAGCTCATTAAAAGATTGTTGGAAGAGAATAAGAAGGACTAGGACTCAAAACTCAAATTCACTCTATGGGTTGACCGAGTGACAACCAAGAAATCTCTGGGCACCTCCCCTTTTCAACTTGTTTATGGGACAGAATTTGTTTTTCCCACTCAGTTGGCTCTACCTGTAAAAAAATTCTTTCAAGATTATGAAGGAGAGATAGATCATATGGTCAAAAGAATCTATCAAATGGTGGATGTGCAGCGGACTAGGGAGAAGGTAATGAACAGAGCTCACAATCATCAACAGAAGATCAAGTAGGTATTTGACAGGAGGGTCAAGAAAGAGGATTTCCAACTGGGAAATATGGTATTTAAATGGGATGTTCCCAAGAAGGACAAGGGAAAACATGGAAAATTCGAAGCCCTGTGGATCGAGCCCTTCAAGGTCGCTGGAGTGTTTTCAAATAATACCTACAAGTTGCAGGATTTGGAGGGTGAAGAAGTTTTCAATGGCCTTGTGAATGGGCATTTTCTAAAGAAATGTTTCTTTTGAGCCACACATGGCTCCTTTGTGTTTGTAAATATTGTTTTTTAGTTTATCTTTCATTTTTAATAATGACTCCATAGCCCAACAGTAAGGCACTAGATCTGCAAAATAGTTCTTGGTGTCTCGCAGGGAGCAAGCCATCCCCCATGGAGCCTAATGTTATCACATAATCTTGTATGAGAAGTGTTTTCCTACAAAGTGTCCCCTTCGGTGAAAAAGTGGAAAAGAATGGGTCAAAAACCAACTTATCATAAGTCGGGGGTGCATAAGTGCTCTGGATTATGCAGCACGCAGATCTGGGTGGTCGAAATATGTGCGCCCAGATATTCGGTCCAGATTCAATTCTGGACTCGCCTTCGCCCCCGTTGTTCTACCTTTAATGATTGGGGGGTCCGATATGAAATTTTTCCCGTGCACAGATCTGAAGGGTCAGGTGAGTCGTGCACAGATCTACGGTTGAGGTCCCATTTCGGACCCCACCCCCTCCATCATTCTACCTTTAATGATGTTGGGGGGTCTGATATGGGCGGTTTTCCAGTGTGGGACCCTTTGCTATCGTGGCGCCTCCTCCTTGCGTCGCCCCCCTCCTCTTGCCGCATGTGTTCCACTAGGCCTCTGATCCACCAGTCACATCACTCATTTCCCCCTTGTATCATTAGGACACACTCGCCTTCCACTCACCCTTGTGGCATGTCATTTTCTGTTTCTCTCCCTCTTGTCTTCCCACACCTGTCCCTCTCCCTATCACGATGTCCCATCATAGGAGACGTGTTCCCCTTCGACAAATCACATCCCACCATCGTATCTCCATGGCCCCCACAAGATCTTCCACATTCGTCCTCTGGCCTCTCCTCATCTCACTTCCACATCTAATATTCCAAATCATCCCTGTCTAGTCACCGCTCATCCGTCGCTCCCTATCAGGTGCCCCAGTTAGTGCATCTGCCTCCATGTCTTACCATGAAGCCATTTAGCAGATTGAGGTGGCAGCATGAGAAGCCTCCACGTCCCAAAGGTGTAGAGTTGACCAAGGCCGTTTTTTATCCCAAGTAAGCAGTTATTGAAATGATTGGTGGTGGGTGGACATCATTTCCACCATAAATGGAAAGTCCAGGAGAGGACTGTCAACTTGTCAACTCCTTGCAGGCTCGTTCTGGAACATGGTGGTGTCTAACCGAAGTGCACGACGGCCCAGAGACTGCATGCATAGTATGCCAGTAAACATGTAGACGTAATGCCTTCAATGTAGTAACTCGAAGCTCCTGCTGGGTTTTGCTCTAAGTATATGAAGGAATTTTTTCCATTTTTGTAGCTATCGATGGTTGAGTTATGCTTCCGAATTGTAAAGCTTTAATGAAATTTTTGGTTCTCTAGTTATGAGCTGTATCTGAGACCTCCTACTTAATGAAAATCAACTTCTCTCCATCTCTTTGTAATATTTGTTTTAAGACACTTGAAATTGGCAGGTCCAGTCGAGGGCGATTATGTTGTGTGATGTATGTTTGATCATGACAGTGTTTTCACCAGTTTTAAATCAATCTCCTGTGTCTTTTTCTTCCTCTTACCTTGAGTAATTCATTGAAATATTCAAGTGAGTTGTTACAGTAGCCACCTTGATGCAGGTATGATCACTGTGTTACTGTAACTGTGTCATCCTGACACATTTCAGTGTTTATTCTTTCTTCTACGGACTGTTGGAGGTTTGATGCCTACATTAGACCTTTGCAGTTTCTCTCTGATGTCTTCCTCCTACTCACCCTTATTACAACTTACTGACTGAAGTTAGATCAAGACCTCACCTGCTTGTGCATATCTTGGCCCAGGATTCTGAATTAAAACGATATTCTTCTGGGTCTGCATCCATTCGATCACCCTTTTATATACCAATCATGACATAAAACTTATAGGCATCGGGCTCTGCTCCTGCCGCAATCCAGGAGTGATTTCTGACGCTAAAAAATTACACTATTATTAATTCACCCACCCCCTCTCAGTAATCCAACAATTGGTATCAGAGTAGGTTCCTCCAGAAATTAGTTTAACCACTGAAAGGTAGTTCATGGAGAGTACCAACTTGTATAAAAATGGAATACCATAGTTTAATGGAAAAAAGTTTGTTTTTGGAGCATAAGGATGAAGACATATATACAGGAATAGAGATTTCAAGTTTGGTAATCAATTGTAGATGGATACACAACACCAAAAGTTCCACCAACAAATGACAAAGCAGTGAAACTCGGTGAGAATAATTCCAAAGCCAAAAATGCACTTTTAAATGGTCTCAATGATACGATATTCACCAAAGTTTCACATTGTAAATCCGCTAAATAGATTTGGGACAAGCTTCGAAATATTTATGAAGGAGATACAAAAGTCAAAGTAGCAAAGCTTCAAACTTACAGAGGTCAGTTAGAACAACTAGAAATAAAGGAAGATGAGAATATTGCATCCTACTTCTTATGATTCGATGAAACAGTGAATGCAATCATAGGATTGGGAGAAGAAATCGAAGAATCTGTAATTGTTCAAAAGTTACTAAGATCTCTTCCTATGAGATTTAACCCTAAGATATCAGCACTAGAAGAAAGATCAGATCTAAACTCAATAAGAATAGACGAACTGCATGGAATCTTCACAACATATGAAATGAAAACTGAACAGGAAAATCTAGATGTAAAAGAAGCAGTCTTCAAAGCATCCAAAAGATCAAAGCAAAAGAAAAAGAAACAAGAAGAATATAACAGTAGCAGTGATGTCTCAGAAGATGATGAAGAAGTGGCCAACTTTGTCAAAATATTGAACAAGGGAACCGACGGTAGGTATAGAGGTAAGTTTCCTTTAATTTGTTTTAATTGTGATGGTATTGGTCATTTTGCTAACAAATGTCCTCGTAAAAAAAAGAGAAATGATGAAGGTTACTCAAAAATCAAACACACATATAAAGGCAAAAGAACTACAAAGAAAGTTTCAAGAAAAAATTATGCACAAAAGAAGACATCTCATCATCAGATAAAAATGAAGTCACTGATAGTGAGATAGGAAGAGTTTTATTCATGGCAGTAAAAGACTCTGACAAAGAAGACTCCGAAGAAGAATATGAAGAAGCCGAAGAAAAATATGAAGAAGTCAAAGAAGAAATTGAATAAACAAAAGTTGACTATCGAGAAGAATTAATGTGTGCCATAGAAGTTATCAGAAGAGAAAAGAAGAAAAACAATAAACTACAAGCAGAACTAGACAAGAAAAATGATACTCAAGAACTAGAACAAATGATCACAAAATTGAAGGTTCAAATAGAAGAAAATAAAAGAATTGATGAAGCACTCAAACAAAAGCTAGAAGAAACGAACAAGATCATTGGAAATTTGGAAGCAGAGATTGTCGCACTAAGAAAGGATATTCAAAAGAAAAATATGCAGAATAGCTCAAAAGTTCTGAATGCCATTGTCAGTAGTCAAAAATCTTATCTTGACAAGTCCGGACTTTGATACAATCAGACAGAAAATGGATCAAGCTCCAAAACAACAGAACAAGAAACATATACAAAAATTTATGCAGAAACAATCAAAGGGGATAGGAAGATATACAAGGAAGATTACAGGGACACTCCTCCACCAAAAAGATTTAGATTTCAGAATCAACAACAGACAGATAGGCCTCAAGAAGAAGAAGGATTCATAAGAGCATCTCCTTTGAGAAGATCTTCAACTCCCAGGTATCAAACTATATTTTTTGGTTTATGTTATGCATGTAATAATTTTGGACATAAAGCTGTGAATTGCAGAGCTAACAATAGGAACAATAACAACTTTGAGAGTCATACACAAAAGGGTTATTCAAGAAGATCTAGTGAAACACATAGAATAAGTTACAACAGGTTTGAATCTTTGAGCATTGAAGTGGAATGTTACAAATGTAACAATTTTGGACACGTGGCCAAAGATTGCAGAATGACAGTCCTTCCTAAAGAACCTCAACAGAATAACAACAGTCACAGAAAGGAATCTCAGAAAATGACATGAATAAGAAAAAAAGATCAATATAGCAATGAAAAATGCACAATTGCTCTAACAACTTAGCAAAGAAACATGATTGGTATGTTGACATTGCATGTTCAAAACACAGGTGATAAAGACAAGTTTCTTACATTACGAAAGGAAAGAGATGGATCAGTTTCCTTCGGAAATGATGATTCGGCCAAAATCATTGAAAAATGCACAGTCTGAATTGGGAACAAGAATGAAAAGGAAGAAAATGTTCTACTAGTAGAAGATATGAAACATAATTTTCTAAGTGTGAGTCAAATGCGTGACCAAGGTCATAAAGTTACTTTCAATTCACAAAAGTGTGAGATAAGAAAAGAAGGTTCAGGGAAATTGGTCGTTACAGCTGCAAGAAATTCAAGCAATATATATGTGTTAAGTGAAATTGGAAATTAAAAGTGTTGTCTAGGAAAGGAAGATGAAAGTTGGCTATGGCACAAATGAATGGGGCACATACATTTTGATAACCTTGTCAAAGTCAGCAAAAGAGAAGCAGACAGAGAAATGCCCCAGATCACAAAACCAACCAACACTTTATGCAAGCATTGTCAACAAGGAAAGAAAACAAAGACCAGGTTTAAATCAAAGGAATATTCAATGACAAGACCACTTGAAATTGTGCATACTGATCTAGTTGGACCAACTAAAACAAAGGGCTTAAAAGGTGAGAAATACTTCATGTTATTAGTTGATGATTATACAAGAATGACTGCAGTTTTATTTCTCAAGAATAAGTCAAAAGCTTTTGAAAACTTCAAGATCTACAAGGAAATGGTTGAAAATGAAATGGATTCAAAAATCAAATGCTTGAGATCTGATAATAGAGGAGAGTTCACCTCAAAGGAATTTATGAACTACTGCAACAATCATGGAATAAAAAGGCAATTCTCCGTTGCTAGGACACCTCAACATAATGGAGTTGTTGAAAGAAAGAACGTGATAGTACAAGAAATGGATTGAACAATGTTAATGGATTCAAAATTGACAGATATTTTTTTGACACAGGCAGTGCATACAATAGTTCACATTCAAAACAAAGTAATGCTCAGAAACAACACTGACAAAACTCCTTACGAACTATGGAAAGGAAGACCAACAAATGTAAAACACTTCAGAGATTTTAGAAGAAAATGTTATATCAAAAGATAAGATGGCCGAATGAGAAAGTTTAACTCTCGTGTGGACAAATAAGTACTTGTTGGTTACTCAAGTACAAGGAAAGCATACAAGTGTTACAATCTAAGATTGAACAAAGTTGTGGAAAGCATCAACGTAACAATTGATGAAACAAACAGACCAAAATCAAAGGAAGAAAATGAATCAATGAAACAACCCTTAGAAGAAGAAACAGAAGATGAAAAAGAAGTATAAGAGGAAGATGAAGAGAATTTGACAGAAGCAGAAGAGAAAATTCAACAAGTATCTCCAAAGACACCCAGTGAACGAGTACAGAAGAATTATCCTTCAGATCAGATTATCAGAAACAACGATGTAGGAGTTGAGATTGGAAGAAGAATCTGTTCACCAGAATAAGCACAACTAGCACTCTTATCTACAATTGAACCAAACTGTTTTGAAGAAGCCATCAAGGATGAATCTTGGAATAAGGCCATGGACGAAGAATTGGATCAAATAGAGAAAAATGACACTTGGAAACTAGTTCCAAGACCAAAGAATAAGTATGTGATCGGCACAAAGTGGGTCTTCAGGAATAAATTGAATGAAGATGGACATGTTACAAGGAACAAAGCTAGATTGGTATGTAAAGGATATGCACAGATTGAAGGAATCGACTTCGAAAAGACATTTGTCTCAGTTGCTAGAATGGAAGCAATTCGTTTTCTTTTAACTTATGCATGCTCCAAAAATATTAAAATGTATCAAATGGACGTAAAATCAGCTTTTATGAATAAGAAACTTGAAGAAGAAGTCTACATTGAACAACCAGAAGGATTTCAATTGTCAGAAAATGTAGATTATGTGTGTAAATTAAAGAAGGTCTTGTATGGTCTAAAACAGGCTCCTAGAGCATGGTACTCTAGACTGGATAAGTATTTGCAACAGGCAGGGTTCATAAAAGGAAGTGCAGACAACAACATCTACATCAAGGTAAGTCAAGGTAATATTTTATTAACTGAAGTTTATGTTTATGATATTATTTTTGGTAGTGATAATGACAGGTTAAGCTAGAAATTTGCAAAAGATATGCAGAATGAATTTGAAATGTCATTACTTGGAGAACTATCCTTCTTTCTGGGACTTTAGATACGCCAAAGCAACCAAGGAATTTTTATTTCTCAAACCAAGTATATCAGATAAATGCTAAAAAGTTTCAGTATGGAAGATTGCAAACCAATTATCACTCTCATGCAAACCAGTTGCAATTTGAGCAAAGATGATGATTCGAATTCTACATATCAGAGGCAATACGGGTCAATGATTTGCAGCCTACTACATCTGATAGAATCCAGACCAGATGTAATGCAGGCAGTTGGACAAGTGGCACGATTTCAAGCAACACCAAAGGAATCACATGTATTAGCAGTGAAGAGGATTTTCAGATATCTCAAAGGAATGAAAAAGTTTGGATTATGGTATCCAAAAGAAAAGGATCTATCACTTATTGTCTACACAGATGCAGATTGGGCAGGTTGTATTGATGACCGACAAAGCACTAGTGGAGCAACATTCTACTTGGGTGAGTGTTCAGTATCATGGCTAAGAAAGAAACAATCATCAGTATCCTTATCTACAGCCGAGGCAGAGTACATTGCAGCAACATCATGTTGTACACAGGTTCTTTGGATGAAACAAACTCTAACAGATATACAGGTTGAGTATGATGAGCCCATTCCAATCTATTTTGATAATACAAGCACCATTAGTATCTCAAAGAATCCGGTGATGCACTCCAAGACGAAGCACATTCCAATCAAGTATCACTTTTTACGAGAACAGGTTGCAGAAAAGAACATCATAGTTGAGTATGTGGGCACAAAAGAATAAATGGTAGACATCTTTACAAAACCACTTCCACAGGAAGCCTTTGAGTATCTTCACCAAAGACTCGGAGTTATTTCTACTCCAAAATTAATGTTTTTGAATGCTTATCTTATACGTCTTAGATATACACGAGGAAGCACCATAAGAAGACAATTCAGTCAGGGGGAGAAGCCCCAGATGGAAAGTTACCTTTGCCATTGATGACAAAGGGGGAGATATTTATCAGATGCAGAGGACAGAGGCATGGTTTCAGGGGGAGCAGATTTATCAGATCCAGAGGATAGAGGCATGGTTCCAGGGGGAGCAAGAGTGATATAATTTCAGTATTGCATCAGAGTGTTGCCATCAATGCCAAAGGGGGAGATTGTTGATTAAGGTTGGTTGTCATTGATGTCAACCCTTGAAAAAAACCCCGTAGCACAAAGGTTGGGTAATGGACCCAAGATTGTTTGATGTAAATATAACTCGTTATTGTCTTTTCATGGTTGATAATAAATAGAAATGGATGAACTCCAAAGTGGTCCCCTTATGGTGAAATCCTTCACGAGAAGACGCTTTGCGGATTGAGTTATCCTAGAAGTATGGTTAGAGAACCCATGATTATTTGTGGAATAATGAGATGAATTTTAGTGAATTTTTCATTGAAACTATACTAGATGGATAGTATTTTTCATGCCATTTCCGGTGGTATGCAGAACGTCACATAACTCCTCACGGTTAGAGAGTTATGGCCATAAGAAGTTGGAGAACCCAGGGTTGGGTAATGGACCCAAGTTTGTTTGATGGATAATGGTATGAGTTTTGATATATTTGTAGGTAATACTATTCTATATGGATGGTACATGTCATTCCATTTCTGGTGGTATGTAGAATGTCACATAACTCATCAAAGTTTGAGAGTTATGTCCTTACGAAGTTGGAAGACCCTCTTATGTCATCTAGAAGCCCCAAAAGGTCAAAGTAGTCAAAGTGGTTTAAGAGATTTTAGAAGGTAAATAATAAAGTGAATTGATGAGTGTACTATAATTCAAAGTGAATACAAAATAAATTATTTAAATAATAAATTTAATGGAGAAATTAGAAGTGGGTTAACCCTAAAATAAGGAAAGTGGGCAAAGTGACCTAGAATATGTTTTTAAGGAAGCTACTTAGAGAGTATAAATAAGAGGCAGGGCTCTCTCATTTTAGGCACACTTGAACATATTGAATACCTATAGGTGTCTGAGGTAACCAAAGGATATCTAAGACGAATTTATGAGGGAAGGTGAAAAAAATAAGATCGAAATTCAAGGAAAGATAAATTATTTTGATGATGTTTTCTAAGGTATGTTATCTACAGGTCATCTCACTATTTTCGCAATAACTTTTTTTCTAGAATGATTCAAACCGTGAAATTGTTATGCCATTGAGGAAACATATCCAAGTAACTGTGGTAAGAAATTCATCTTGTGGGTCGTTGTATTTTTGGAGTTACACTCCATGGAAAATAGGGTTTGTGGCTAGTCCTGAAACTAGTCAAAAGTAGGTGTTTCGGGTAAAAACGTCATAACTTCTTCATAACAGATCCAAATTCAGTAAAACCAAATGTGTTGGTTAGAGTACAGTCTGTAGTATACTTTGTAATAGTTTCAGATCAATTCAACAAATATTCCATGTGGGACGTGCTCTACAAAGTCACTCTCTAGAATAAGTCAGAATTCAGCAAGGTATGTCATTTTTGCTATAACTATTTTTCTGAGAGGTTCCAAGTAGTGACACCTGGAAGAATTGCATAAAGCACACTGGAAAACATTGTGTATCAGTTTTAGATATTTATTCATTACAGAAACAAAGTTATGATTATTTCAAGTTAGGGTTGTTAATTAATCTAAAACTAGTCATGTGAGACTAAAGAAAAATTTGATGTAAATGTTAGTCTCTTAAAGTTAAAGAAGGTTTGCAGGTATGTGATCATATACACCAGGTCTATTACAGAGTTATAAATCATATTTGGATGATGAAATTGATGAGGGATTTTGGTTGAGGTACAAGTTGGGTACATGGTTGAAACAAGTAGTTGATGAGTGGGCACATACATGAGGTGTATAGTTGATGATGTTGGTACATATTGATGAGTCATAGTTGATGAGTAGTTGACACATGATTGGTACATACTTGGTACATGGTTGATTGCACTTGTTTATAGTACAGGTTGATTACAGATTATTTGATACAGGTTGGTGCATGGTTGATGCACTTGTTTATGGTACAGGTTGGTGCATAGTCGATGCACTTGTTTATGGTACAGGTTGAGGTACAGGTTGATACATGGTTCAGGTTTATTGGTACAGGTTTACAGCAGTATATCTCATAGTGATAGTGTGACAGTGGTTCCATCATTCTACTTCTACTTCAGGGCAGTTGGACGGGGCAAGGACAGGTGGTTATAGCCATCTTCCGGTTGTAGCCAGAGAACATAGGGGGTTGTATCCTCCTTCTGATTGTATCTAGAGAATTGGGGAGTTAGAGCTTCCCTCAGGTTGTAGCCTCGGAAACTAGGGGGTTGGAGCCTCCTTCCAGTTGCAGCTGGAAAACAAAGGAAGTTGGTGCTTCCAATGAATGTAATTCTTCAAGACATATAAGAAAAAACATTCTATGGTTTTCTTCCGTATTAGGTTTCCACGTAAAACACTGGTGTACTGTGTATGTGTGTGATTGTTCATTTCTTATTACTCATTATTGGATAATAATTCTACATTGATATAACACTTGGATTATTTGAAGAAAAATGATTATAATTACACTATTACTGATTCACCCCCCCTCTCAGTGATCCAACAGTGACTCATGTCACTTCATTTCAAAATGCCAAGAGGCTTCACCATGGATTCTTCCGTGACGAGCTTGCCTTTGGAGCGGGCCTACCAACCTCCCAAGTAAGATCATTCTCATCACATGCCAATGCGGAGGTAGAGGTAGTGTGGGGATGTGAGGTGAAGCTTGGAGCTATCAAGTAAAAAACGAATTGCTTCCACCCACCTTCTTTCGAGACTTTAACAAGACTTTACAATAAGTCCAAAAGGCGAAGAAAGTGTGGGAAGAGGTTGGACAAGCAAATCGAATCATTTTGCTCCACCTTCCATCTCAAGAGTTTAGTAAAGGCATTTTAAGCCTATTCCAAAGACGATATAAAAATAAAAAATTTATAATGACTTTTTAATGAAGTGTTTTATCAAAGAATTTTGGCAAGATTTTACCAGCCTCCTACAACACTAATCAGAACTTTGTCATGGGCTTTCAAATAAAGACTTCATCCCATCTCTGGCATGGCCTCCAAAAATAATAAAAGGCTAAGACTTCATGAGACTTTTCTTGAATCCATTTCGGAAAACCTACCCAAGATTCAATGAAGTCGTGCGAAGCAAAGACCGGCACATGTACATCAACCATCAATGTTTGATAAGTTAATTCTCTAACCTATTCCCTAAAGGTGTTTGTGTCCCCACTAGCATGGTCCTCACCCCATCTCAAGAACCTTATCCCCCATTCATTCCAAAATGGGGAAACCCTGGAGGAAATTTAAATGGCCATTAAGAAGCTAAACCCCTCTCTAGAGACGACTCCCAAAGGGGATCTAGTTAGAGAAATGAGGATATGTCTCCAATCAGACCACCTTGACCCCTTAGTACAGAACTACCCCAACTCAATGGAAAGGGAGGAATCCAATTCTGAAGAGATCATGATGATCAATCCAAAGGATAATATGGACACTAGGATAGGACCAAAAAACACCTCTCTAGCAATCAAACGCTTGAGCAGCCACCCACCTCCCCTCTCTCAACCTTGTTATTGGACCAGATCCCAAGACAAAAGGAAAGAGGAGCCATCTCAACCACTAGAAGAGGGGGAAATAGCTAAAATCAATGCTCGAAATAGGAAACTGTTTTCAGTTCGGAGAAAATATAGTGAAGACCATGTTTCGAGCAGTTATAACTGTTCAAGAGGGAAGACAAAGAACCATTAATGGGGGCAATTAGAGCACTCGAAGCCTCAAAGAGGATTTCAAAATGATATTTCTCTCTTACAATATTTGAGGCTTGGGTTCGACCTCTAAAACTAAATTTATTGGGAGATTACTATTGAAACACAAGCTAGACATCGTTTTTGTGTAGGAAACCATGCTTCAGGTAGAGGACATGGTATGACCATAAAGGGGGTATATATGGGATCAAATGTATATGTAAGAGTAGGTTGACCTAGTAGCGGGCCTATATGGGAAATGAATGAAAATATGTATATATAGAGGTCAATACAACAATATTGTATACATGGACTTATTATTTGGATATATTAATGCACTTGGGTTATTCAGGAGTTGTTCTCCTAGGGGTTATTATGTAACTCATCATTGCTATCATTTTGGAAGTTGCTCTCTGTACCTATATTTGGTATAATTGTGTGTATGCAGATTTTTCGTGCTATTTTAAGTATTGGGTTCATAACATTTGGTATCAGGACAAATCTTGGTTTGGGAACCTTCAAATAGCACCTTGCATGATTTGATCTATAACTTTGGCTAGGGAACTCTGAATTGAGTGAAACTTAAAATTTGGGAAAGACAACATCTGTTACTAAATCTGGTCCAGATTTTATCAGCATAGGAAAAAGAATCACAGAGTGGTAGTTTGTACAAGTCAGTGCTTTTGTTCAATCCAGAAACGTGGCTAAAAATAGAAAGGTTCACTAAATAGAGTATATCTTAATCTTGCTATTGCTATTGTAAATAAGACATAACAGGCTATTACAAGTCTGAAAATCAGAAGTGTTAGCGCAAAATTGGAGTTTATTTAGTTAAGGGTGTTTGGGGTCTCTCTAATTAATCTGCCAAACATTTATCCCTCGACCTTCTTCTCCCAGGTTCATGAACAGATTAGGGACAATTGCATGCCAAGGCTTCTTCAATAGTGTCCAGATTATAGCACCTTTTTCCTTTGGACAAGTTTCTGACTTTGCCTGTTGGGTATTTCCACCTCTGAAGAATGCTGTGCCTTACTGATATTTCTTTTCCCTTGGGCACCAGTAATAATAGTATTTCAGATCTCTTAATTCAGAGGAAAAGCCATCAACGTTGCCCAGAAATAGACTTCATAAAAAATGAACACAAATACTACAGTACACAAATGTAAGGTTAAAAATTCAGTCAAGCTTGTCATTCTGCAAGGCTATATATACAACTTAACATCCCCGATAATCTTCAGAAGATCTTTGAAACCAGGGAACAGATTCAAAGCCTTGGGAGCCCGTCAAAGACCATTTTACTTGTTAATGAAGCATTGTGAATAATTTTCCCGTTCAAAAGAAAAAGTTGCATACAATTTTAGCAGCAGAAACAAGAGCATAATCCGTGAACCCTTCCGGTTTTCTAACTGTTTTTCTACAGGCAGCCAGTTACATTCTAAATAGCACTTTACACTAAAGCAAGACCCGTCTTGTCGAGTCTGAGCTCCACGTGGGATGATTAGCAATTTCTTAACCAACAATCTCAATCATGAAGTGAGTAACACGGATGCAGTAATGGTGCATTCAGAAGTTCCCGATGATCTGAATAACAAATTTTGGCAACATATTTATAATGTAAAATACAATGATTGCAGTGGCAAAAAGTTTCTTCCTTCTGCACATCATACATGTAATTCAATGCAGTTCACATGACGGCATGACCCCTGGTATCTTCACCTGCCTATACTGTCTTTCCTCGTATGCATTAATTTTTTGTTTTAGTGCATGTGACCATTTTTTCTACAACGAAAGCATATACCTGTTCTTCCACTTCAATCCAACTACAACCGGGCTTCTTCTTAACCTTCCCGTCTTTCATAAGTCTCTGCAGCTTTTCAACATCATCCCATCTGCCAGACTCTGCATACATGTTCGAAAGGATCATATAAGGTGCACAATTTTCAGGTTCCAACACGAAAATGTGTTCTGCTATTTGTTCTCCTAGCTTTATATTGTTATGTATTCGACAGGCACCAAGCAAAGATCCCCAGACTGTAACACCAGGCTTTATAGGCATTTTGTTGATAAAGTTCTGTGCCTCGTCGAATTGGCCAGCACGCCCAAGAAGGTTAACCATGCAGCTATAGTGCTCCATCCCAGGTTCGATGTGGTAATATTGACTCATATAATTGAAGTATTGCAAACCCTCGTTTACTAGGCCTGAATGGCAGCATGCAGACAAAACACCAAGCAAGGTAACATCATTTGGCTTTGTGCCCGACTGTTTCATTTCTTCAAAGAGCATGAGGGCTTCCTTGCCACAGCCATGCATTGCGTAGCCTTCAATCATGGCTGTCCACGAGACCACGTCTCTCTGATTCATTTTGTCGAACACACGGCGTGCATTCTTGATGCTCCCACACTTTCCATACATGTTTACAAGAGCACTTCCTACAAACACATCGGACTGAAACCCACATCTTATTATTTCTCCATGGATTTCCTTCCCTTGTTCCAGTGATGTTAAACCAGCACACGCTGACAAAACACTTGTGAAAGTTTCTGAGTTTGACTTCACACCTATATGCTGCATTTGTTGAAAAAAGTTCAAGGCTGATTCATTATTCCCATGCTGTGCATTTCCTGCAATCATAGCATTCCAAGAGACCAAATTCCTACCAGGCATTTTGTGAAAGAGTTCCAGTGCCTCGTCAATCAGCCCATTCTGAGCATATCCTGCAATCATTGCATTCCATGAGACCATGTTTCGTTCAGGCATTTTCTGAAAGAGTTTGAAGGCATCATCAACATATCCATTCTTTGCATATGCTGAAATCATGGCTGTCCAAGAGACCACATTCGGTTCCGGAATTTTCTGAAACAGCTTCCAAGCCTCATCTATTTGACCATTCTCTGCACATCCTGTAATCAACGTATTCCATGACACCACATTTCGCTCAGGCATCTCCTCAAACAGTCTCTCAGCATCCGCAATCTGCCCATTCTGCGCATACCCTGCAATCATAGTATTCCATGACACAACATTTCGTTGAGGACTTCTGTCAAACACTTGGCGGGCATCTTCTATGCTTCCACATTTCGCATACATGGTAACAAGTACGTTTCCCACAACAACATCGTATTGGAACCCACTTGCAATTACAATTTGATGGAGCTCTTTGAGAGAAACCAAATCGTAACATGCTGGGAGAACGCTAGCAAAGGTGAACTGATTAGACCTAATGTCTGATCTCTGCATCTGGCAAAACAGTGCCAAGGCCTCATCAGCACTCCCATGCCTGCCATAAGCTGCAATCACTGCAGTCCACGAAATGACATTCCGTTCAGACATTTCATCAAAAACTCTGCGAGCGTCCATCAGAGCCCCGCATTTGGCATACATGGTTATGAGATTGTTATTTACATATACGGCTCGGCATTGATATTGATAACCAGTATAAATGATGCGAGCATGGACTGCTTTTCCTTGCGCTATGGCTTTCTCGGCGCTGCACTCCTGCAAGAGAGAAGCATACGCAGAGAAGTCCATAAAATGCAATAGGTTGATCGCCTGTTTCAACTTACGCTCATCCTTAGAAGGGCTGTTGGCATTGGCTTCTGTTTTTTTAATAACAATAGCAACAATGTTGGCGTTTCTACCTTGCAGGTCTGTCATTGGCTTTGTAAACAATCCCATCATTGTCATCTTCTTCTGTTGCTTCGTTAATGATTGTGCTGCCATCAGCGATGCTTGTCTGGCTCTCGCGCTCCTCCTCCTTAGTCTGCATCGTCACAAATTTCTGTCACTTTTTCCCTCCCTGTGCCGTGCCTTCGATGGATAGGATTGTACTGTTGCTGTTATGCATTTGTTCTGGATTTGTTTCATCCCTTTTGTTCATTCTCTCTAATTCAGAGTGGATCACAGAGAAGATCTCTCTCGCCATGCCGAGGGGGAGAGTTCGGGCAGGAGGAAAGGAGCAAGATGCCCACCCTCCAAGAAATCCATCACCAAGGATCATTAGTGAAGAGATTGAAGCCTTGAAGAGATTAGCCCAAAAGGCCAATAACAGTCATGAACGAAGGGCAAGGCTAGTATAGTGTTGCTACGCTTCGCATGTTTAGAATCACCGGGACTATTAAGCATTTAATTAGTATTTCGCAATGTGGCCATTCATGGGACCGGGCACATGCTCCTCTAGTTGAGCAATCACGAAGGTTTGTTGTGTTGTTTTATACAATTTAGTACGAGGGAGATGTGTAAGGATTGAAAAAGGTTTGTTGTGTTGTTTTATAATAATAATAATCTAAGTTTAAGGTCACAGCGAAAGTCTAACACCAAATCGGTTGTATGAGATTCCCTTGTTTGTGGGACAAGGGACTCCCTCCACGTAGGGATTTTGTTAAGGTTTAAGCTATTATTAGAGTTCTTTGCATTTCACTAAATAACAATAGCATAAGATAGGATCACTGAGAAATACACAATCACAAGAGACACATCATTTATCTTGGGAAACCCTCATGGGGGAGAAAACCCAACAAAACTTCCTTAGTATAGATAGTCAATACAATGCCAAGAGATAACTCAAACAAATACAGAAAGTCCTCTCCCAAGAATGTGTGTGTCTGTAATGATCCCAAGCCATTATGCAAGGATCATCACTGTTTTGGTGTCTTTTTAAAACTTTTTCTGAGTGAGGTATTTCGTCAAACACTTTGCTGATCTACCCTTTAGATGTGTTTATATGTGTGTATGCAGCAAATAACAGAAAGAGATAACCATGGAACATACCTCAACCATATGCAATAAGATAGACAAGCCAAAACATCTCAATTCTTCTTTATTCATAAAATAGAGAAACCTGCTACAATGAAGATGTCGATCTGGAATGCTCAACAGATGGCCAAGAAGATAGACAATAGATAAGAGCTGCTAAAAAATGCTCCCGCTAATACAAAATAATGCCTCCAAAGGCTGAATAAAAAATGAAGATCAATACAAGCAGATCTGAATGCCAAACTCTCCAGCTGAAGAATGCCACGCTCCAATAGAAGGCTGAAACCCTCAATCACTCGGCCCTGTTGCCAAAAGTGTCCAATAACCCTAATAAATATGCCAATTGATAGATCGGGTGATGGTAAGAATAACCCAGCTTCCTGAATCTCCAAGATCCCCCTCAATCTCCGTAGATCTGAGTTTCCCACTGAATGGGGTGCCCCACTGGATGACTGAAACCCTAGCTGGTGCGGTCCTGATGAAGGTGGCCTCCAAATGCTCTGAAACTCTCCAAGAATATAGATCAGGCGATGGTAAGAATAACCCAGGTGCCTGAATCTCCAAGCTTCCTCTCAATCTCCGTAGATCTGAATTTCCCACTGAATGGGGTGTCCCACTGGATGACTGAAACCCCGTTGGTTCGACCCTGATGAAGGAGGCCTCCAAATGCTCTGAAACTCTCCAAGAACATAGATCGGGCGATGGTAAGAATAACCAGGTGCCTGAATCTCCAAACTCCCTCTCAATATCCGTAGATCTGAATTTCCCACTGAATGGGGTGCCCCACTTGCCGGAATCCCTCAACTGGTGCACCCTCTCTCTATCTGCACATGAAACTGATGTAGAATCCTCCTGCAACTGAGTAGATCTGGAACTAGAATGGTGTGGGAGAGTATTGCATCTCCGAGACCAAGCTTGGGACAAGATAGGTGGAA